>SOZL01000309.1:0-10777 GCA_009733165.1 Naja naja | reverse complement strand
TGCTGGGTTCCAACCCTGCAATTCTATGAATGACAATAATGTCTTTTCCTGAATTTCACACATCACTACTTGCTCAATAAACCCTGTGTTTTTCAGATTCTCATCAACTCTATTCAACTGTGGAAGTCTTTCCTTTCCACTCCATCTGCTCAAACTTCTTTTATATATTTGTTTGAATTCAATACTCATTCGTTGTCTTTATCTGACCAAAGCACAAGAACATCGTCTTCTTTCATATTGGTCAGCTAGCTTTGTACTCAGTCCACTTTCATCCAGAATTGAATCATCTATGATCATATCTCTTTTTTATTTTACAACATTTATTTCTTACCTAAGAAGAGGCAATCTATTTATTTCTTCATAAATGCATTAAACAACAAAAGGACATCACACACGCTGCATGTGAAAAATTCTTATTGTGATGTTCTTGGTGTTCTCTGAGCTTGGCTGTTTGCTTGCAGATATTGAATAATGAAGCCCAATAATATTGTGGCAGCCCCCTAATATTTGAGGGACTGCCACAGAGAGGAGGAGGGGGTCAAGCTATTTTTCTAAAGCACCTGTAGGCCAGACAAGGAATAATGGATGGAAACTGACACAAGGAGAGATTTAACCTGGAAATAAGGAGAAACTTTCTGACAGTGAGAACAATCAACCAGTGGAACAGCTTGCCCTTGGAAGTTGTGAGAGCAACATCACTTGAGACTTTCAAGAAGAGATTGGACTGCCATTTGTCAGAAATGATGTAGGGTCTCCCTCTTGGATGGGGGGGTTGGACTAGATGACCTATAAGGTCCCGTCCAACTCTGATTATCTGTTTATCTGTCTGTTTATCTGAAGCATCTGCAATTAAAAAAACACAGAGAGAGCACTCAGAGCTCTGCAGTTCAACCCTAAGCTACATATATTCTCTTTTTATCAGAACTCTTATTTATTCTGCTTTCCTAGAGAGAGGTGGGTAATCAAGTAACAAGATAAAGAGTGGTTAGCTGATACAGTCTTTCACATACATCTTATGCCCACCTTGTGCAAAGCCATTAAGCCAAGCTTTCTATATTTTCTCTTATGCCAAACTACCATTTCATAGCATTCTTATCACATTTAGCAATCCACTTACAACTTAATATTCAACAATATATTCAAGCTCTCTCACTTTATTAGACAATTGTTCTAAATCAATGAAGTTACAATAACCCCCTTAATGAGATTTCCTCCTAAAATTTTGCAGGAGATTTGTGCCATGCCCATAGATTCCTCTCTCTATGTTATGCACAGGACAATGTTGTTTTGTCAACATAAGGGTTCAAATTAGGAAAATAAGGCTGGGATGTACAGTTACATATTTTGGCAACAGAATTATTTCCAATTCTGCACAGTTACATTTTGTGTCTAATGTTTCCCATCTCCCATGCTTTTACCTCTTTGTGGCTATAAGGATAGAAGCTTTATTGCTTCCAATCTATCTTGTTTGAAGGTAGAATTATGCACGGATCAATAACAACACTTTTAAAGAATTCCTTTTTCTTGTTTGTTCTCTATTCATTGTAAGTATAGCTGAAACACGATTGTGCATTGTGAATCACATTATTGGTAATGTTCCCAAAAGAGTGTGAAAACAAAGTATTGTGGGATGAGTCATTGTTCCACGTATCCCTTTTCCCAAATCTCTCACTGCTTTAAAAAAAGTGAAAATTACCTTTTACATAATGTCATAATAGACTGCTATAATTGCTTTGCCTTGCTTCTATCTGTTAATAGCCTTTCAATGTTGCTTTTGTTATAGTTAAATGGACAGAACATTATTAAACCCACTGGTTGTTCTAAATTGTAGGAAGGTAGGTAGGTAAGTACGTAGGTAGGTGAGTGGGTGGGAGGGAGGAAGAAAGAAAGGTTTAAAAATCATGTGATAGGTAGGTAGGTAGGTAGGTAGGTAGATGGAAGAAAGGAAGGTTCAAAAAATCATGTTAAAGAGAAATCAAGAAGTCATATGGTTCTGAACATTCCAAAAATGGCTCACACTGTGACCTTCCCTCTATGAATGTTACATCAGAAAGTAATTAATAGACTTTGGAAGAAGTGGAATTTTCCATTGACATAAAATAAGCTTAGTTCTTCACTGGTCTTTCACTTACAGCTTTCCATATTTTTCTTCTGTGATAATTGCATCTGGTTGATAATCGCTGTACAAGGAGTCCTTCAGTTAAGAGAGCAACTAGGCCTGGATTTCCCATTATTAAATGATGTGGTTGTAGAAAGGTGACATCATGTGACTACATCTCTTAGTGATGGCAATCCCTACAGTTCCTGTAGTTGTAAATGAAGATCACGGGTCATTAAGCAAGCAACTCCTTGCAAATTCCTGCTGGCTTCCAACAATCAAAATCAGTGGGGAAGACAGCAGGAAGTTGCAAGTCCCGGGTGGCTCACAAGCAATAGCAATAGTGCTGAGACTCATATACTGGTTACAGAGTCAGCGTATTGCCCCCAACAATCTGGATCCCCATTTTACGAACCTCAGAAAGACTGACTGCGGCTGCCTGCAATTTGGCAGTTCAAATCTCACCAGGCTCAAGGTTGACTCAGCCTTCCATCCTGTCGGTAAAATGAGGATCTCAGATTGTTGGAGGCAATATGCTGACTCTGTAAACTGCTTAAAGAAGGCTGTAAAGCACTGTGAAATGGTATATAAGTCTAATTGCTATTGCTACAAATGACTCTTTCCCGTCATTTTGTATTTTCTGAAGCTGCAAAAGTGGGTGCAGGACAGATTTCTGCTTCACAGAGGTTCTTTTTCTTTCACCAGAAAGAATTCACAAGAAGTATGCTATTGAATCAGATTTCTGGTGATTGCCTAGACAAGTCCCTGCAGTTTTTCTGGCAAGATTTTCAGAAGCTATTGCCTCCTTCTTAGGGTTAAAAGTAATTGGCCCAAAGTCACCTAACTGGCTTTATGTGTAAGGCAAGATTAGAATTCAACAACCTTCTGATTCCTGGTGTGTTTAACCATTATACAAAACTGCCTCTCAGCGGTTTCCTTGTCTTTAAACATATTTATCAGTCATGTACCAGGCTTTGTTCCATGACCAAGCAACCACCCTGCTTAGAAAGCCATGTCTGTATTTAGATTCTGGTTTCTAATATATTTCTTTGACTTTGCATCTATTTTGACTGATTTATCTATCCATTTTCTGCCTGGTTTCCAAGCTTTTACTCCCAAATCCATTAAACATACCCAGAATCAGAAGGCTGTTGAATTCTAATCTTGCCTTGACACTAGAAAAGTCTTGAAAACATTACTCGCATGAATGTGCTGCTTTGGACATTTGTGGAAAGTCACATACATATAACTATCTCAGATATTAGTCAAAGTATTTTCAGTACCTCATCTGAACATTTTTTAGCTTGTTCCTAATTGTTACCTTCTGTCAATTCATGTGTAGACAAAGACAGAAATCAGAAAAGTGTATTTTGGAACCTCCTCACACTACTCTACCAAAACAGACCATCTAAATTCCACTTAGAGTACAATTCAGTGGCGAGTTATTGTCACAGCACTTTGAAAAAGATAGATATTGATAAGAATAGTCACAGTGGCAACACTAGCTGCTGAGAGGCTAGTCCTTCAGTGAGATGTCCAATTGGAATATAATTTATGATTCACTGAATCAATTTTGATGTTCTCCCGAAAAAAGAAAAATAACACCTTTCATTTTTTTTCTTCATTTAGCCATCTCCATTTGGCCTTTGATATACAAATGATATTTCTAGTTTTAAAAATTCAAAGGCAATTGCATCAATTCTATTGTAAATCATAAATGACAGACTCTCTTTTGGATAAGGGAAAGTGTCAGTTCAAGATATCATCCAGTCCAAAACACAGGACCTAATTATGCTAGGGGAATAATTGACAAGGGGGTGATTGCCAATTTCCATTTCACTTCACCTAGCTTTCTTCTAATATCCCAATGTACATATTTTTTTCTGAAATGTTGTCAGGCTCCCAAAACCAAGAAGGACACATTGTGATTCTTCTAAGCACATTTCTTTATTGTTCCACACCTACAGACAGAATCTTGCCAAACTAAAGCAGGCTACTAGCCCTGTAAAGATACAATTTGATAACTAATAGGGAAGAGGGAATATTCACTCTTTCTCTCATACAATTATCTAAACTGTGTTGCCTCTTGAGTCTCTGGAATGCAATCCCTCCCTCCTGGGAATCCAGACAACATTCCACGACAGATGCAAACATTTTAAATTATACTTCCCCAATCTACATGATTTGGGAAATACAAATCTGGTAGCTTCACAATGCCCTGAAAACCGAATCAATTTCTCACCAACTCTAAATAAAATAAAACAAATATAAATTAAATAAACCCCATTCCATGCTACAACTGTGACTATCAATTCCTCTTGTCATCAATCACCTAAGCACACACACACATAAATTTCCTGGGGCTAGAAGTCATGTTATCCTGTTACATGGATCGATTGGTCTTGGCATGGTATGTTGCTGGACAGTAGCAGCCAAATTACCATTGACTGTCTAAAGTTTCCTAAAACAAACTGCAGATTGTCACTGAAATAAACTAACCTCAATCCTAATCCTCTAGATCTCTGGAAAATGGCAACCATCACAATGAGAAACAATAAGAATGCTAGACATTTTTATATCATCACCACAGTGAAGACGGAAACTCATTCAAAAGTTGAACTCATTCAAAAGTTTTCCAACTGCAGTGAAGCATCAAGTACTACACCTAAATTCTACTACTAACATGGGCATCATCCTGCCCACATGCTTTTATCTTTCTTGGTGACCTCAATCTACCTCATATTAACTGGACCCTAAACAAATGTAATACTGAACCCATACATACAACCTTCTACAATGCTGTAACAAATCTAGGACTGGAACAACTAGTAACCAACAATACTAGACTTAACAATTACCTCGATCTCATCTTCTGCAATAGTCTGAACTCAATTTATGGAATACAAATTAAAAAACCCTTTTCCAACAGTGACCACAACATGATTGACTTTTGTCTCAACATACATCCACACAAAAATAATCACAACGTGATCCACAATTATAACTTCAAAAAAGGCAACTATGATCTTATAGATAACGATCTCTCATACCTTGATTGGCAATCTCTATTCACTGGATGTAATACTGTTGAAGACCATTACAACATATTTTTACTTGAAATCCAAAGAGTCATCAAACTATATGTACCAATAACAACTCCCAAAACCAGAAAAAACAGATTACCCATAACAATAAGGAAACCTCAATCCAAAAAAAGATCACTTTGGCAGAAAAACAAATCTGGTCACACTGCCAACTTCAAAAGCCAATACAAAAATTTATGCCACCAGATAAACACTGAATGCACGAATTATCACATTAAACAAGAGGAAAACCTTCTACACACCAATTCTACCCGCGCTTTCTACCATTTTGTAAACAACAAATTAAAAGACTCAAGATCCATCCCACCCCTGAAAGGACCTAATGGTACAGACTGCAATGGTGACACCATTAAAGCCAACCTCTTTAACACATTCTTTGGCTCAGTATTTGTAAACAGCAATGGCTCATGCCCAGTATTTCCTAGTCAAACCACAGACAACTACAATGATCTAATACATATCGATTTACAGAAAACAATGTTGAAAAAGCACTATGCAATCTAAAACTATCTCTACCTACTGGACCGGATGGAATATGTGCCTACTTCTTAAAAAAGCTATCCGCTGCCATAGCCAAACCTCTAACCATAATCTTTGAAAAATCTTTCAGGACCAGCTCCTTGCCAAAACTATGGTCACAAGCCACGGTCATCCCCATCTTCAAAAAGGGAGACCAATACTCGAATACAGCTCATCAGTCTGGAACCCACATTATGTATCTGATATTAATACAGTTGAGAAAGTCCAGAAATATTTCACAAGAAGAGTTCTACACTTCTGTACTCATTGCAAAATACCTTATACCACCAGACTTGAAATTCTAGACCTAGAAAACCTAGAACTACGCCGCCTTCGGTCCGCTCTAAGTATAGTATATAAAATCATACATTGCAATGTCCTACCTGTCAATGAATACTTCAGCTTCAACCATAACAATACAAGAGCACACAATAGATACAAACTCAAGGTTAACCGCACCAAACTTGATTGCACAAAATACGACTTCAGCAACAGAGTGGTCAATGTCTGGAATACTATACCTGACTCTGTGGTTTCTTCCCCAAACCCCAAAAACTTTAACCTTAGACTTTCTACTACAGACCTTACCCCTTTCCTAAGAGGTCTGTAGGGGGTGTGCATAAGTGCACCAACGTGCCTACCGTCCCTGTCCTATTGTTTCTTTTATTTTTCTTATATGTATTCATTTCATGTATTCATAACTATGTTTATCCTTACACTTATTATCTTGTAAGCGATTGACAAAATAAATAAATAAAACCATCTTCTGCTAGAAATTATAGCAGAGATGACTAAGAAGCCTTTTGCAGATGGCCATTGATGAGAAAAGGGCCTACCTGTTGGCACAAGAAAATTGTGGGTCATTCAAATGGCTTGAAGACTTCTTAAATCCCAGATTGGTAAACTGAGTCAAAAGAGTAATGGGGGAGTGTGTGGGGGTCCTCCATAGGACCAGAGGCTTGGAATTATGGTAAGAGGCAACACCTGCTGCTTTTTCCTTTATTGGAGCAGAGTGTTATACCCTGCAAGATCTTGTTATGGTCAACTCATGTGCACACCAAATGAAGGAAATATGACAAAAGAAGGAAAACACAGAAACTGAAAGAACAAACTCATAAAGGAGAAAATTTGTAGCTCAGGGTTGAAATGAGGGGTCCTTGGTGCTCTCTGAGTTTGTTTGTTTTCTTGCAGATGTTTCATTACCTAGCTAGTCACATCACCAGTGCTTTTCATTATTCAGACGTTTCATTATTAGCTAGGTAACACCATCAGCCTGATGATGTTACCTAATTTGGTAATGAAATGTCTGCAAGAAAGCAACAAGCTCAGAGAGCACCAAAGACCTCTCAAAACAAACCCAGCACCAACCACATTTAAAGCATAACCACAAGCTGTTATGTTCGAATAGAAATCTTTGCAGTCCCAAGGTCTGCCCCTTTCTTCCCCCACCCCAATTTATTTGTTATTCAATGTGATTAAAGATAAATTCACTTTTGAAATTTTGTTCAAAGGAGAAATTCTTGTGCTCTTGTACTCACTGACTTATGAAGTAGCCAAGGGATATCCATATCAACATGCTGATTTCACACTTGTTCCCTTCCACACATCAATTAACTCCAAGGAAGTCTTTGTGTGAGCACTGTTTCCATGGGACTTTCAGATGGGAAATACACACAGAGAGGTTTCAAAGTGCAGAAAACTTGCATAAAAGAAAATAAAACCAGCCTCCTTCAATCATCGATTGAGCTCAAGTGTTACCAGAAAATGTTTAAAAGGGGTGGGTGGAAAGAGAAGCTTTCTTTCTTGTGGAAAAGACTTGAGAAATGCAAGCCAAATTCCAGCATGCATTCCAGTGGTGGGATTCAAGTTTTTTTTATTATCAGTTGTGGGGGCATGGCTTGGTGGGCATGGTGTGGCTTGGTGGGCATGGCTTGGTGGGCATGGCAGGGGAAGGACACTGTAAAATCTCCATTCTCACCCCACTCCAGTGGAAGGATACTGCAAAATCCCCATTCCCTCCTGGACTCGGGAGGCAGAGAATAGATGCGGGTGGGGCCAGTCAGAATGGTATTTGCTGGTTCTCTGAACTACTCAAAACTTCGCTACCAGTTCTCCAGAACTGGTCAGAACCTGCTGAATACCACCTCTGATGCATTCACTCATACTTCAAGACTAGCTACAACTGGGCAGGATAACTTCCTTATCTGCATGCAAATTAACAATTCTTCCATGTTAGAGAACAACTTCACATCAAGGAACTGCCTCTAAGGGGGTTAGTTTCTTTCTTTATTTCCCAATACAATACAGGTAGTCCTCAACATATGACTGTAACAGAGCCTGCACATTGCAGTCATATGTCACAATGGTCACTGAGTCAGTTTTTGTGCAGTGGTCACGAAATGAAGACTACGGTCATCATTGTTTGCTATGGTGTGGTTGTGTCAAAAAATTGAAGTAACTTGCAGTTTTCAGCAAAATCATCATAGAGCATGGTGATGTGACTGTGGGATGCTGCAAATGGATATAACTGCAGTCTTGTTGCCAAGCAACTGAAGTGAGGTCATAGGACCACAGATGAGGGAAAAACTTTCAAAACCAGGTCATAAATTCAGAAGGTTGTTAAATGACTGGTCATAAGTCAGGGATTACCTGTAACAACATACTACAGAAGCTAGCATTAGACCTTGATGTTGCATTCAATATGCTGTCCTCCAAAACAGGGCAAGGCAGGACAAAGTCTTGATCAGAAATGTTAGAATTTAACTTAGTTTAATACAAGAGTCGCTTGTGATGGAGATGGGCAGCCTCTAAATCTGCTAAAGAAATAAATGTACATCTAAATAAATAATCAAGCAAAGCATAGAAGCCAGAAATATCATCTTGATGGGGTCAAAGAAGTACAAAGGACAAAAGGAGCCACACACAACAAAATCTGTCTCTTTGTAATGCATCGTGATGAGGGACAAGTGTAGAGGGTAAGTCTTTAATTAATTAATAGACATCTTCATAAGGAGCCCTCTAAAACTTTTTTTATCAAACCTGCATTTTAATTCATCATTTACTTTTAGATTATTTGATTTCTCTTAACAATCCATTTTACAATTTTTACTTTTTTAAAAAAATGTGGCTATTACTGGATCAACCTTTTTCCCTTCTTTAATACAGAAAGCACTTCTGCATTGCTGTTGTTAGATTTGCATGAAGAGTCAGACGCGAGTGCTTCAGTGAAGAGTTTATTAGTGACTACAGCTCATAACAGACCCGATTTGGCTGGGCTGCGGCTACTTATAGCCAGCAGCCGCAGTTGCCAGCCAATCAGAGTACAGGGTTTTCCAAGACTTTTAAACCAATCATTTCTGACATTTTACAAGAACAGTTCAAACTTAACCAATGACATTCAAACCTACATAACACCCCACCCCACTAGATTCAGTCCATACTCAAACCCCAACCTATCTAATGTATTCTTTAAATAGGTGGGGCTCTTATGTGTACGTTGAGACCTTCGTGGTTCAGAAGTTTTAACGTTCTCACCAGTGAGAGAGGAAATGTCTCTGTTGACATTTCCCTAGTTGGACTTCCTGTGAAGAAGACCCTGTTTGATTGTTAGAATCTGGTCTCTCCTCCCAACCCATCTCCAGCCCAAAGTCAGCACCCAAGTCATGTGCAATCTTCCACTTGTAAGGATGGATTTTGCATTGTGACAGGTTTTGGGATGGTTCCTGTCATAATGGCTCGTTATACATGGGTTGATTCTTGCTTGCTGATTATCCTCATGCTCCTCCCCTTCCCCTAGAAAGGCATTAGGTATGGGAACTAGAGAGGAACAATTGCATGTTCCTGAGGTAATCTGGATCTTAACTGATCAATGTGCCTGATCCAGAGGACACCATCCTCTGTTTGTACCCTGTAAGAACGAGGGCCAGTTATTTGAGTTATTTCAGCAGGAATCCATGAAGTTTCACCCTACGGTTCTAAGCATAAACAGAATCACCCACACTGAACGCATGTAACTTTGCTAGTGGAATCAAGTGCGCTAAGTAAGAGGGATGAAGGTGGTCAAGGGGAGACCTGAGTTTCTACCCATCAACAACTCTGCTGGGGATAAGTTAGTTGATGGGTTAGGAGTGATGTGCTGAACACTAAGAAGTTTTTCAACTTTCAGTGAAGTCCCCAGGACCCAGTTGCTGAAGCTTTTCCTTGGTAAAACGTACTATCTGCTTCAGCCCGCCATTAGTCAAGGGTGCCCAGGGGCTGTCAGGGCATGTCTGATACCCAGCTGTGCTAGATAGGATTCAAAAGGTTGGATGTAAATTGAGGGCCATTGTCAGAGACAAGAACATCAGGTAACCCGTGGGTTACAAAAAGCTTTTTGAGCTGCTTGATGACAGCATCAGTTGTGGTGGATGCCAGGGCCTCTAGCCATTTGGAATATGCATCTACAATAATAAGGAAGGTGTGCCCTCTGGTAGGCCTGTGAAATCAATGTGAATCCTAGACCATGGGCCCCTAGGACATTCCCATTCCTGTGGGCGAGAGGTGGGGCAGGCCTGACTACCTGACAGTTGGGACAAGATGCAACCCAGTTTTCAACCATTTTGTCAATACCTGGCCACCATACATAACTCCTGGCCAATCCCTTCATCCTTACAATACCAGGATGACCCTCATGTAACATTTCCAAACCTCTCTTTGCAGTTTTGCAGGAATAACCACCCTGTTACCCCACAAAATACATCCTCTTAATACAGATAATTCAGTTTGCCTGAATTAGTTTTGTCTGGCACTCAAACCTCCCCCACACTCCAAAGGGATGCATCACAAGTCAGTACAACAGGCAAATTCTCAGAGAATTGTATCAATACAGCATCAGATGTGATTAGTCTCTTAATACTATTAAATGCTGATTGTTCGTTCCTCCCCAGATCCAAACAGCCTTTTTATCAAGCAGACGATGCAAAGGTTCAGCAATGGATGCCTTTGAGGTAGAAACATGTGATAAAAGTTAATGAGTCAAGGAAGGCTTGCAAATCTGTTTTGCATTTAGGTTTAGGGG
>SOZL01000308.1:0-24113 GCA_009733165.1 Naja naja | reverse complement strand
ACTCTTTGTTCCCTCACTTCCACTATTGTTACCGATGGCTGCTCAAATCCAATAGTTGCTGTATTTCTTTTCTGCCGGTGGTGTCACTCCAATGGCTATTTCCTTCTGACTTGCTTCTTCCCCATTTCTTTTTTTAACTTCCGGGGATGGTAGAAATCCTGCTTTCAGCACATTGATATAAAAATATCTCACCTTCAAAACTGTTGTCAAACGGTGTCTTGTGCCCAAATAGTTCACCACCAAACCAACCGTTATTTCCCACCTAAATGGGAGCTGGCGTTTTTTTAACTCCTCTGCCAGAAAACCAAACTCCGTTCTGCCTCTCAAGATTGGAAGTCTCAGACTTATTAACTTTTATCACATGTTCCTACCTCAGAAGGCAACCATTGCAGAACCATTACACAGATTACTTGACAAAAAGTCTGTTTGGGTCTGGGGCAGGAAGGAACAATCAGCATTTAACAGTATTAAAAGCCTAATCATGTCTGATGCTGTACTCATACAGTTCTCTGAGAATTTACCTGTTGTACTGACTTGTGATGCATCCCCTTTGGAGTGGGGGTTTGAGCCACAGGCTTCCCAGTGGGAGGGAAGCCCCTATTGCATTTTACTCTCACACCTTGACCAAAGCAGAGAGGAATTACAGCCAATTGGACAAGGAAGCATTGGCAATTGTTGCAGCTATCAAGAAATTTCATGAGTATTTATATGGGAGAACATTTACCATTGTCACAGATCACAAACTTTGTTAGGCATTGTGGCAGGAGACAAACCTACACCCACTATCCTGTCACCAAGAATGCTGAGGTGGACTGAATTTCTTGCTGCTTATTCTTACAAACTTATCCACAAGCCTGGCAAGGACATTGGACATGCTGATGCCTTGAGTCGTTGCCCACTTCCTTGTCACAAGGAGGACTTTGAACCTGAGGCACACACCTTTTTCCTAGAAACTGTTGCCAAGCTTCCAGTACACGCTGCTGAAATTGCCAGAGAGACTGCCAAAGACACTTTATTGGATCCTATTATAGGCTGGATTAAGAAAGGTTGGCCTCTTCAAGATCTACCTCACCTTGCCCAACCTTTTAAGTCCAGGCAAACTGAATTATCTGTATTAGGAGGATGTATTTTGTGGGGTAACAGGGTGGTTATTCCTGCAAAACTGCAAAGAGAGGTTTTGGAAATGTTACATGAGGGTCATCCTGGTATTGTAAGGATGAAGGGATTGGCCAGGAGTTATGTATGGTGGCCAGGTATTGACAAAATGGTTGAAAACTGGGTTGCATCTTGTCCCAACTGTCAGGTAGTCAGGCCTGCCCCACCTCTTGCCCCCAAGCAGGAATGGGAATGTCCTAGGGGCCCATGGTCTAGGATTCACATTGATTTTGCTGGCCCTACCAGAGGGCACACCTTCCTTATTATAGTAGATGCATATTCCAAATGGCTAGAGGTAATCCCTATGGCATCCACCACACCTGATGCTGTCATCAAGCAACTCAAAAAGCTTTTTGTAACCCACGGGTTACCAGATGTTCTTGTCTCTGACAATGGCCCTCAATTTACATCCAACCTTTTTGAATCCTATTTAGCCCAACAGGGTATCAGACATGCCCTGACTGCCCCTGGGCACCCTTCAGCTAACGGCCGGGCTGAACGCATGGTACGTTTTACCAAGGAAAAGCTTCAGCAATTAGGTCCTGGGGACATCACTGAGAAAGTTGAAAAACTTCTTAGTGTTCAGCACATCACTCCTAACCCATCAACTAACTTATCCCCGGCAGAGTTGTTGATGGGTCTGAAACTTAGGTCTCCCCTTGACCGCCTTCATCCCTCTTACGCACCCAACGCACCACTTGATTCCACTAGCAAAGTTCGCACGTTCAGTGTGGGTGATTCTGTTTATGCTAAGAACCTTATGGGTGAACCTTCATGGATTCCTGCTGAAATAACTCAAATAACTGGCCCTCGTTCTTACAGGGTACAAACAGAGGATGGTGTCCTCTGGAGCAGGCACATTGGTCAGTTAACATCCAGATTACCTCAGGAACATCACAATTGTTCCTCTCTAGTTCCCATACCTACTGCCTTTTCTAGGGGAAGGGGAGGAGCATGAGGATAATCAGCAAGCAAGAATCAACCCCATGTGTAACGAGCCATTACGACAGGAACCATTCCAAACCTGTCACAATGCCAAAATCCATCCTTACAAGTGGAAGATTGCACATCACTACCTGACTTGGGTGCTGACATTGGGCTGGAGATGGGTTGGGAGGAGAGACCAGATTCTAACAATCAAACAGGGTCTTCTTTCACAGGAAGTCCAACTAGGGAAATGTCAACAGACACATTTCCTCTCTCACTGGGTGAGAACGTTAAAACTTCTGAACCACGAAGGTCTCAACGCACGTAAGAGCCCCACCTATTTAAAAGAATACATTAGATAGGTTGGGGTTTGGGTATGGAGTGAACCTAGTGGGGAGGGGTGTTATGTATGCAGGTTTGAATGTCATTGGTTTAGTTTGAACTGTTCTTGTAAAATGTCAAATATGATTGGTTTAAAAAGTGTGGGAAAAACCCTGCACTCTGATTGGCTGGCAACTGCGGCTGCTGGCTATAAGTAGCAGCTGCAGCCCAGCCAAATAGGGTCTGTTATGAGCTGTAGTCACTAATAAACTCTTCACTGAAGCACTCCGCGTTTGACTCTTCATGCAAATCTAACATGGATGATCCCGCAGTGCCCGGAAGCTGCGCCCCCCCCCAGATTGAAAGTATTCCCCTCCCACCCTCCATCCAGCTTTCTCCGCTTCTCCCTCTGCGGCAAACTCTCTCCTCCATTGGGGGGGGGACGTCAAGGGAGACTCTGCCCAGAGACCGATGACGCTGCAGAAGGGAGACTTCTCATTGGTCCAGGTGCCACCATCCACCAAGCTAATCTCTCTGTGAGTCTCGTGGCATGCCCTTTATTTAAGAAAAGAGAAAACTTCAACTTCTGAAGGACCCCAGCATCTTTCACCAACACAGGAGAAGAACAGAGAGAGTTTCAGGTAAGAAAGAAACAAAACTCCTCCCTACTCTTTCACTACTCTGTGTCCCTATTTACCCAGCAATACAAGGTACAGGTGGTCACTTTCCTCAACCAATTGCCCCCCCTATTTTCTCACCTTCCAACAATTCCCACCATTGAAGAAAAAGACAGTTTTAATAACGTGATTAAACAAGGAAAACCTCCCTAAACAGGGCACAGATCTGTAAGGGGAGGAAGGGTGAGTGAGAGAAGTATCTGAATCCCCTTTCTCTCCTCTCCTCTCTCTCCTCTCCTCTCCTCTCCTCTCCTCTCCTCTCCTCTTCCCTTCCCTTCCTTCCTTCTCTGCATCCTGGTCATATTCCAGACAAGGGACAATGGATGGAAACTGATCAAGGAGAGATTCAACCTGATTAAAACCTACGATGAACGGTTGCAGGAACTGGGCCTGGCTAGTCTAGGGAAGAGAAGGATCAGGGGAGACAGGATAGCAGTCTTCCAATATTTGAGGGGCTGCCACAGAGAGGAGAGTGTCAAGCTATTCTCCAAGGCACCCGAAGGCCAGACAAGGAATAATGGATGGAAACGGATCAAGGAGAGATTCAACCTGGAAATAAGGAGGAATTTCCTGACAGGGAGACCCATCAACCAATGGAACAGAAGTTGCCTTTGGAAGTTGTGGGAGCTTCATCCCTGGAAGCTTTCAGGAAGAGACTGGACTGCCACCTGTCAGAAACTGTGTAGGGTCTCCTGTTTGGGCAGGGAGGGGGTTGGACTAGATGACCTCCAAGGCCCCTTCCAACTCTGTTATCCTGTTGTCATTCATCTTCCCATCTTCTCTGCTTGAAGGTTTCCTTCTGGGCCCTTTGAGCTGACCCTCCCCATCCCCCCTTGTGTGCAGCTCCCTCTTTTGCAGAGAGTGACATAAGGGCCACCGAGGCTGGGCTGTCCTTCACTAAGATGGAAGTGGCCGACAGAGTCATCCAGGCTTCAGACTGACTATAGGCAGCAACATCTGGAGAAGGCGAGGTTTGGTATCCCTTGGGGGAAGAGGTAGAAGGCGACACCTGTCCAGATCCAGGTGGGCTGAAATGCATCTCTTGTTAGGGTTGGGATGGTTCCTCCCCATCCAGACCTTCGCAGACTCCAGGCACTGTGTAAGCACAGGAGTGAGTAGCGTTGCACGTTCCCTAGATGCCAAATATTGAGAAAATGGGGGCAGGTAGTTGATTGGCAGCAGAGTGCGGAGGATCCTCTGTGGGTGGGAGGTAAAAGGGGTGTTGCAGGTGGGGCTACGTGCTGTGGCTGCTCTCCCAAGAGAAGCAGGGTGTGTGTGTTGGGCAGCATGGGGAAGAAAGTGAAGGTCACTGGTGTGTGTGTGTGTTGCTGGTCCGTGGCTGGTGTGGCTGTTTTGGCAAAGGAGAGCCCCACCTCGGTGGCGCCTTCCATCCTCCTTCTGCCTCTCCCAGAGGGAAACCTTCAGTCCCTGTTTGGGAAGATCCAGATCCAGAGAAGCAAAGACGGAGGGATTCACTCGTTGCTCTTATTAATCCATTTTATAAAGGGTGGTTGTGTCTTGATTGCAGGTGCACAAAGGCTGACAGTTCACTTCTGGGATCAGGGATTGGCCCAGAGCCCCCCACACCCAGCCGACTTTCACACCAGAGGTGAGATTCGAACCCAGTATCTCTCAGGTTCTAGGCTTCTTCCTTGACCACTAGGCCACCTGAGGAGGGAGAGTGAGCAGCCCCTGCCCCACACAAGCTTCAGGCAGGTGCCATGACTTCCTGGAAGGGTCTCACTCTGCCCCATTAGGAAACTGCCCAGGAGTCACTTCTGATTCTGACCCAAATGGGCTTCAAAGCCAGCGCAGAAGAATTGGAGATAAAGTGTATTCTGTGTTATCAGTTAATTGCTCTGAAGCCGCAGCAGAGATGCCTGGATTCCCTGCCTGTGAAAATGGGAGCCCCAAAGACCCAAAGGGAAAGGAAAAGACCGGATCTCGCTCCAGAGGGAGAAGGCAGGCAAGGGAGCTCAGCCCCAGGAGGGGCATTTCCTCAGCACCCGTAAGAAGGGCCCGATCCCCTCAGGGGAAGACCAAGCAGAGCTGCTTGGCTGACAGGCAGGTGAACGAGTGATATCACTGCTTTTCTGAGCCACTTTGGCTTGGGTTGCACTCAAAGGGACCCCCAAACCCAATTTCCCCACCTTGCTTGGCGGAACTTTGGAAAATGGTTTAGGGGAGGACTGGGCTCCTTTCCTCCCCCTTCTTGTTCCTCTAGTTATTATTTCTCTTTATTTTATCACTTTCACTTTCTCGGCCCTTGTCCTCTCGGTCAGAGCCCACAACTCACCTCCCACCTGCTACCCTTGCCCCACAGAAACTCCCCTCCTCGCCAAGAGACTCTCAGCCGCAGTGCAGCGGGCAAGGAAGCAGCAGAGCTGTTGGGCACCTGCATCGCCTTCCACCCAGCCCAGCTACGGGGACGGAGACTAAGTGAGTGGCTCTGCCTCTTCCCTCCTGGACCCATCGGAGCTCAGAGGCTGCAGAAGCCCCACCAAAATGGGCTGCCTGGGAAACTGAGGTGGAGAGGTCTCTGGGGGTTTGGAGTCAGTGGGGCTTCTAAGCAGCAGCTTCACCCAGTGCATCCCCAAAAGAAGTGTCCAGCCAGGCGAGGAGGACATTGGAGAAGGTGTTCTTAGCAGTGCTGATTCACCAGCGGGCTCGGGAAACCTTAGGGATTTTTCAATGCCTTTGCCTGAGGTTGCAGTCCTGTGGGATGGGGAGAAGGGGATTTGATTCGGCTGTCCAAGAGCTCCTTATCACCCAATAAAGGGATGAAGGGAGGATGCAGGATCTCGTAGAAAACCCTCTTTCCCAGGGGACCAGCAGCTGTGGGAAAGGGCTGCTGACTGGGCCTCTAAGTGAGAAAGCCTTCAGGGACACACACACACCCTTGGTGTGAAGGGCCACGGTTCTCAAGAAGAATATCTTACAACTCTTGGAGCATCTTCCCTCTTTTCCTACCATCTCTTTCTCACACATCTACACCTTCAGCCATTGTTAGTAGGAATAATTGCTCAAATAATTTGCCATAAGCTGCCTGGTTCTTGTTGCCAAATATTAAATTCCACTGAGTGACTTTCACAGGGTTCTCTTTAGCTAGATTTATTGGGATGAATAGGAAAATACAAGAATTCCAGTCATTCAACCATTTCCCATTTGAAAACATATACATATATTATTCTTGGACTCCTGCATATTATCTAAGTGGAAAAAATTAATGTATTCTTTCAAATATAAGGAACTTTTACAATTCTTTAAATATTCTAATGGATTATGTCTCATGTTTTTACATTTGTTCTGGCTGTAAGCTGCTCCTTTGTGTTAAGATCTGGCCTCAGAAGGATAATGTAGCATTTGGGGACGAAGATGCAGCCCAGCAGCCCAGCACTGGAGGCCAGGATGGAGAAGACCTGCACAGCCACCATGTATTTCCCTTTGGTGCTCAGGTAGGTGGGCACAAAAGTCACCCAGACACTGCAGAAGACCAGCATGCTGAAGGTGATCAGTTTGGCTTCGTTGAAGGCCCCGGGCAGATTCCTGGCCAGGAAAGCCACCATGAAGCAGATGGCAGCCAGGAAGCCCATGTAGCTGAGGGTGATGTAGAACATGACAACGCCCCTCGTTGCATTGCAGGATGATCTCTCCAGGCTGAGAGTGGAGGTCAGAGTCAGGGAAGGGAGAAGAAACTCCCAGCCAGATGGAGCAGATGATCACTTGGACAGCAGAACAAGAAAGGATGATGGAGTTGGCCAAGCTCTTCCCCAACCATCTCTTCACTTGGTTTCCTGGTTTTGTGGCCAGGAAAGCCAGCACCACCGTAATGGTTTTGGCCAAGAGAGAAGAAACGGCAACTGAGAAGATGAGGCTGAAGACTGTTTGTCGGAGAAGGCAGGTGGCTTTCCTTGGTTGACCAATGAAGAGAGAAGAGAAGAAGCAAAGCATGAGGGAGACCAGGAGGATGAAGGAGAGGTCCCGGTTGTTGGCTTTGACAAGGGAGTTTCGGTATTTAAAGAAGATGATTAAGACTAGGCCTGTGGTAGGAGAAGAGCAGGGCAAAAGAGACCAGGATGATGCCCAGATGTCCTTCATAAGACAGGAAGGTTATAACTTTGGGAATACATTGAACTCTCTCTTTATTTGGGTATTTATCATCTGGACACTTGGTGCATTTTTCTGTATCTGATAAAGCAAAAAAGCAATATTTCTTTAACATTCTGTCCACAGGTGGTATTCAGCAGGTTCTGACCAGTTCTGAAGAACCAGTAGTGGAAATTTTGAGTAGTTCAGAGAACCGCAAATACCACCTCTGACTGGAGATTTTACAGTATCCTTCCCCTGCCACGCTCACCAAGCGACGCCCACAGAACTGGTAGTAAAAAAAATGGATCCCACCACTCATTCTGTCCTTTTATCTTCCAAGAAATACCTTCTTCAGATAACAGCTGATCCCATGGGTATTTTCCAAGAAGTATTTCTTAACAATTTCATTAAAAAGAGCATAAGAAGGATTTTGTTTAAAAATGTAGCTAGGTACAGTATATGAATTGAGAGAAGTCCTAGGATGTTAAGTATTTCTGGTGTAATGTGCAGAATCTTCATAGGAACCAACGTTATTAGAGGTTAATAAGGAATCATGTAATCTTTTCAGGCAAACAGACTTGGAATATCTTGTAACTTCTGGAAGCAATGAGGGATTAAGGAAAAACTTCCTATCAGTGAGAACAATTAACCAGTGGAACAGCTGGCCTTCAGGGGTTTGGGGTTCTTCATATTGGAGGCTTTAAGAAGAGATTTGACAGTCAGTTGCCTGAAATGGTATAGTTTCTTCTGCTTGATCAGGGGCTGGACTAGAAGACCTCCAAGGTCCATTCCAGCTCTATTTTGATTGATTGATTTATCTACATGACTGGCAGACTATTTGTGTAATGAGTTTTTCCCATAACTATCCACAGCACCACATTATGGACCAGGGACACCTTCTCAGGGAACCTCAAGGGAATGCCAATAAACAGGGAATTGCAAGGTCTTTCAGAAGGTGGACCTGAAACAATTCACCAAGTTCCAAAGAACTCAGGATTCCTAGAAAGGTAAACTTAGCAGCACTTATCTGAACTAAAAATTGTAAGAGATATTTCCTCTGCTGTTAGTAAAGCTTGCCCTGTCTGCCACCCCCTCCTCCCATCTCTTTCCAGCCCCTCCTTCAAAATCTTTTTGATTTACTTCCTTTTAAATCAGAAATTATGCAGGTTAAAAAAACACAAGCGAGCTTCAATCTGTCTTTTAACTTGGACTTTCATGAAAATGTTCTGGATGGATCCAGTTCCACCTTCCTTTCCTCTGGTGTCACCCACCTTCCTGAATGGAGAAGGTCCCTCCGGACAAGGAACACAGTCATAGCAGCAAACTGGCTCTCCTTCTCGAGCCCTCTTGACAAATCCAGGAGGACAACTTTCCACACATCTGGACTGAGGCAGGGACTGAGCAGAAAAAAATAGGAATGGAAAAGAAAATGTGTTAGGACTCTCCATCCATGGAAAATGGAGGGAGAAATGGACATTAGCCCAGTAGCCTCTGGTCTTCACTGAGGTAAATAAGAAATCTCTGACTACTTCCAAACAGATGCAGGAGGTAGAACAACTGGCAGATCCTTCATTTAGTTCAAGGGTGGAATGCTAACGGTTTGGTCTGGTTCTATAGAACCAGTAGCTCTGAAGAACAGCAGACACTGAACCAGTTCGCTGCAACAACCTTTTGTTCCTCTGTTTGGGGTACCCGCCTGCCTTAGCTGTTCTTTATTTCCTGTTTTTCAACCTGAGCTGCTTTGCACAGCACGCTCAGGTTGAAAAAGCAGGAAAGAAGAGAATTTTCAAACACTGTGCACCCTGTGCACTTGTCAGCTTGTCAGCTGAGGTTTTTGGAAATGCTGTATGCTCGAAAAACACACTCTCACCAAACCGGTGATAACACCGGTCGAATCCCACCCTGATTTAGTTCCTTCCTTTGCTTTTGGAATTTAACATTACAATAAAGTACTTGACTATCTAAAAATCTACAGGGATGGAATTGAAAATAAGATTTAAGTATGATGATATAGTATATTAAAACTGAGAATAAAGTTTGCTGTAAAAGATTTAGGAAACTTTCATTCCATTAGATTTTTTAATATGAAATTAAACTGTGATGAAGAAAGAAACCTTTGACCAGTAAGATCTTGAAAGATTTCATTGTAAAGCCACTCCATTGAGGTCCTGTCTCTTGAAGAACTTCCATTAGAAGACACCAACTGGCATGGAAGGCCAACCACCCTGGAGACTCTAGGATTGACCAACTGGAAATGGGACCTCAGGCTTTGGAAAACAGAGAAAAGACACCAAAACTTCTCCCACCTTATTGAGCAACTTTAGCCGAGAAAGAACATCTTGTTTGAAAGAAAGTTTCTGTCTTTCAAACTTTGCCAGAATCTCTTTCCTGAAATCCTCCTTGGGAAGAAGGAAGGAGCATTTGATCATCACATCTGTTGTTATCTCTCCATTTTGGTCCAAGTAGTGTTTCACGTTGGAAATATTCCAAAATTCATTCTTCTCCAGAAAGGGATGAAACTAGAATGAGAACATCCAGGAATTTGAAGAGGAGAAAACTTGGTTTCTTATCCCACATTAAATCTTTCTTCTACAATTGTCTAATCTCCAAATAGGCTTAATCAGGATACAAATACTGCCATTAGTTTTATAAGTGAAACAAATGATTTTGTGAGGTGATTTGAGATGGTGTTTGTTTGTTTGTTTTATTTGTTTGTTTTATTTGGACTTATGCCCTCTTTCCCGAAGGACTCAGGTGCATAAAAGACAGAAAGTACAAAAGTTAAAAGAGCCTTGGTGGTGCAGGCTGTTAAATGCCTAGCACTTAGTTCCAGCTGCTTGCAATTAGTGCAGGCTTGAATCCCACCAGGCTCAAGGTTGACTCAGCCTTCCATCCTCTCGGGGTAGGTAAATTGAGGACCCAAGATTGTTGGGGGCAATAAGCTGACTTTGTAAAAATGCCGCTTAGTAATAAGCAGGCATATACAATGGAATGAAGGCTATTGCTGAGCGCATTGGGTTGTATCCCAAAAATTGTAAGCCGCCCTGAGTCTTCGGAGAAGGGTGGCATATAAATGTAATTAAAAAAAACTAATTAAAAAGATATTAAATTATGCCAAATAAACAATCAAATTAAAAACCCCGATCCCCTGTCAGTCCAGGCCAAATTGCAAAAATAGCCATGTTTTGAGGTCGCAGCAGAAGGAGTGGAGATCAGGGGCCAAGCGCAACTCAAGGGGTAGTTGATTCCAAAGGGTGGGCGCCCCCACAGAGAAGGCCCTACCCCAGGGGCCGCCAGCCTACACTGTTTAGCTGACGGTATCCCCAGGAGGCCCCGTCTGTGGGAGTGCACAGGGCGATTGGTATTTGTCAGTGGAAGGAGCGTTCTTGTAAGTACCCGGACCCAAGCCATACAGGGCTTTATAAGTTGTTACCAAAACCTTGAATCTCACATGGAGGGCAACCAGCAACCAATGCAGGTCGTGCAGGAGGGTGTAATATGGGAGAATTGGGGACGCTCCCATCACTACCCATGTGGCTGCATTTTTACCAGCTGAAGTCTCTGTATGAGATGTAGGGGCAGCCCCATATAGAGAGCATTGCAGTAGTCGAGTCTAGAGGTGATGAGCGCCTGAGTGACCATGTGCAGCGCATCTCGGTCCAGATATGGGCGGAGCTGGCTACCAGCCGAACCTGTGCAAATGCCCCTGGGACGGCTCCCACCTGCTCCTCTATACTGAGCCATCGTCCAGGAGGATGCCCAGGTTACGCCCTATCCACAGGGGACAACACCTCTCCCCCTATGGATAATGTTGGAATCTCCTGGATTATCCAAGATGACGGTATACACAGCCACTCAGTCTTGTTTGGGTTGAGTCGGAGCCTGTTCACTCCCATCCAGTCCCGCACCGCCTCCAGGCAATAGGCCATCATGGGGAGGGCATCACTGAGGTGGTTTGGGGTGGAGATAAAAAGCTGGGTATCATCAGAATACCGATGATACCTCATCCCAAAACCACAGATGATCTCACCCAGCGGCTTCATATATATGTTGAACAGGAGGGGAGAAGGGACTGACCCCTGTGGAACCCCAGAAGTAAGGGGCCGAGGGGACGACCGCTCCCCCCTGCCAACACCGACTGCATCCGACCCGAGAGGCAGGATGAGAAGCACTGCAGTACAGTGCACCCCACTCCCAACCCCTCGAGCCGGTGCAGTCGGATACCATGGTCGATGGTATCAAAAGCCGCTGAGAGGTCTAACAGGACCAAGACAGAGGCATAGCCCGTGTCCCGAGCCCTGCAGAGATCATCAATCAGTGCGACCAATGCCATCTCCGTGCTGTACCAAGGTCTGAATCCCAAGTATCCAGGTATTCAGCTTCCTCCAGGAACATCGGTAGCTACTACGCCACTACACTCTCGATAATCTTCGCCAAAAAACGAACGTTGGAGACTGGACGGAAGTTGTCTAAATTGGCTGGGTCCAAGGCAGGCTTCTTTAGGAGGGGCCTCACCACTGCCTCCTTCAAGGTGGCAGGAAAGACACCCTCTCATAAAGAAGTGTGATGACTGACTGGATAAAAACTGTTTTCAAAATGGTACTCAAATAATTTTGAATCTTTTAAATCTCTCCTATGAAACCTGAAGGTGATGGATAACACTTTGCCATTGGTCATCAATTTTTCTATATTGTCATTAATATGGCAATTAATACGATCTTAGAGTAAGCTAATTTGATATGATTTAAAGAATATAATTTTTTTAAACTTGCAAGTCTTGTCTGAAGCTTTATTTTAAAAGTTTGATAAAAACGGCTTTAAATCAACTTAAAGGCGATAATCAGAAGCAAGCAACAATTGTTGAATCAGATGGATTGGATGGATGGATGGTGGGATGGAGTGGAACATAATTTGCTGCTGGCAACCCTGAAGGAGGAGTCTGGTTGGAAGGCAGGCTGCGTGGAGATGGCTGGAGAGTAGGGGAGGGATTGTACCAGTTCTATCCCCTTATATAGAACCCCTTGTTAACTTTATAAGCAGTTTGGAGAATTCCACCCTTATAACATTCTTGGCAGACAGCCTAGACTTTCTGTCTCCAGAGCTTGTGAGGCTTGGCTTTCTTAAAGGGGAAGGGTTGTGTTAAGATTTTTACACTAACTGTTGGGAGGAAATACTTCCCTGGACAATAAGCACTTTGAAGAAATCATTGAATAATGAAGATTTTAGTGACAGGGAACTAAGATGAGTGACATTCAGCAAGGCTTCTTGGCTAGCTAGAAGGATTGACATTCAAACGTGAGTTTACATATCCTTTTTGAGTTTTGGTCTAAAACTGGTTTTTGGTGAAGCTTAATTCTGTCCTTGGTGAAATTTAATCCTGTGTTTATTGATGGGATAATTTTCCCTATTCAGTTTCAACAAGCAACAGATACTGTTGTGATTTAATTATTTGTGTTGTGTTTGAATTTTTTCTTGCCTCATGGTTTCTTTTTCTATTTGGAGAGGGGTCTTCCTTCACTGCTTTAGTACTATCTGGCACTGTCTTTTTGGGGTATACTTCCAAGAGGCAGGATGCAATCTTGGCACTGATTTTTTTACTGCCTTTCTGGGGGGCATGCAACCTTTCCTTAAATCTGGTTGATTTCCTTGGGATATCTTGTGAGTTGAGTGAGACTAGCTGGTATTTTTAAATGGTGCAAATGGATCTAAGGATTACTTTTCCTGGGTCTGTTTTTTCTGGAGAGCTTAAATGACCTCTCTGTTAAAGAGTTTCACTTTATGAGCAAGAGTTGGTTGTTTGATAGTTATCACTGCATTTTAACTATTTTCATTCCTCAAGGTGCTCTGGCACCCTACCTGATTGTAACTCCTCTTGCAGGTATTTTTAATCTAATGACTGGTATTTAGGGCAGCTTTTGCAAGCAAAGAAGCTTTTGTATTTTTGTACAGGTAATCCTTGACTTACAACAGTTCATTTAGTGACCATCCAAAGTTACAATGGCACTGAAAAAGTGACATGACCATTTTTCACACTTATGACCGTTGCAGCATAACTCCAACTGTTGTTCTTGGTTCTGATCTTGTTCGATAGCTTGTGATCCAATGTAAGAAGGCTGTTGAGGAACAAAGAGTGAAAGGGTGCAGAAGTATTCATCCAGAATTAAAGGTTGGGCTCCTGGGGAGAAGGAGCATCTTTGGGACTGAAACTCATGTACTGTAGATACAATAAGAAGCATCAGTTGGGTCTAGGAACGGTCACCAATCTGAAATGTTAAAAGCTGCATGATTCTGCCCCTCAGTAGTGTGGTTCCTTCCTTCCTTCCTTCCTTCCTTCCTTCCTTCCTTCCTTCCTTCCTTCCTGCTGCCTTTCTTCTGGGCTGTTCTTATTCTATGATACTATAGAACTGGGATTCCTCGGAGCATCCTCTTCTTTCTAAGGTGCCTCGTTTGTTTCTGTTGATTGCATGTATTTTTTGAAGACCCTGCACAAAGATTAAAAAGCACAATCCCTGCCTGCAGGCTTATTCTGTGATAGGCAGAGTACAATAGAACAGGGCAAAACTGGGAGAATCCCACCCCTGTGTGTGTGTATGTGTGTTTCAGGTGGGCTTCTAGCTTTGAAGTGAATTTCAGGAAAGAAGTGGGAGCTAGCTACATTACAAGGAAGAGCTCTGTGGTCTCAAGGTCAGGATTAAAATAAAGAACAATTGTATGTAAACTTTGTCTGTCAACACCAGGAAGTCGTCAAAATTAGGCACTCAACTCCAGAGACCTGGTCAAGGACCACTTACATTTGGTTTGCCAGTCACATGGCCACCTGCCCATGCCCACCCATCACATGACCACCTAGCCATGCCCAGTCAGCAAGCTACGCCCCCATCACATGACCACTAAGCCACACCCACAAATTAGGCCACGCCCACAGAACCAGTTGTTAAGAAATTTGAATCCCACCCCTGCTGGAGAGGCCATGGACCCTGAAGACTCACAATGGACAGAATGGATGAGTGATGAAATGGATTCTTTCCAGAAGATTGAGGGAGATGGGGGAATGGACTTGTCACATTTAACTGGAAAACAAGTCTTAAGAGGCATTGTGTTTCAATTTATAGAAGGTCCTATGACTTTGCGGAATGGAAAGCAATTGTTGGGAAAGATCCTAATTACAATTTTAAGGAAATGCATTATTATTAAGAATCAAACAAAGATGCTTAACCCTGGACAGATTATGGATGGATCAGAGGTAATGATTGTGGTGGTCTGTGATAGATAAGAAGCCCCTGTCAATTTTCTGTGAGTTAAATAGAATAGCAGATAACAGACAATTTTGAAGTTTTGAAATGTAATTTTATTGTTGGATTGCCTGTTAACTACGTTTTTATATACAGCAGATAGATGACAAGTCAGATAATTGCAAATAGATGTGTAGTTTATAATTGTGAGCCTATTTTGCAAGGGGGAGAAACTATTATTGCTGTATTGTATTCAAATGGGGGGGGACAATATGCATTTTTTCTCTGTTTTTAATGCACAATTTTAAAAAATGTTTTGTCTTTTTGTCTTGTCTTTGCAATAGTTTTATTTACCAAAACTTGTATTTTACCTTTTTGAATAAAATAAAATTTAATAAGAGGAACATCAAGTTTCCAGAAACAATATTTATGATTAGCACACAAGTAAAAAGCAATAGAAAAATTTCTGATTTTTAGCAACTAGGACTTGACTAACAATAGTCTCATATAAGAACATGAATGATGGACTGGAAGAAAGATGAGGGATACTAAAGTTGATATGTATGTTTGTGAAAATGCTCTCAAAATCATAGCTAACTGGAAACAGAACCAGAGTCAGCAGGTGAGGCTCATGGAAAGAAGGCAAATGCAGCCATAATGATCTCAGGAAGTGAACGTTCTGTTTTGGGAGACCCCAACTCAAGGACCAGGTCCCTTGCAGGCACCACACTTGGAGGAGAATTTGCACAAAATCTACGTGAACTTCAGGGAGGGAGAAATAAGCCAAGGAAGAGATCAAAGGAGCTGCTCTTAGCCTGGAGAAAAGACCACAAAGAGAAGAGCTGAAGATCAGGAGGAGTCTGGGAGCCCTTTTCCAACTGACACAATCTCTCGGTTGGAGAAAGGAGGATGCAGCCTCTTCCAACACTGACACATGTTACACACGAGAGAGCAAGATCTGCTCACTATTATTCCAGAGTGTCAATCAGGGAAAAGTGAATTCAGTTACAAGAGAGAAGATTTTAGATGAATGAAGAGAAAATATCCTAAAAGGATGAGCTGTTTTAGAGCTGAGCCAGTGAAGCAGAGCAGTTCAGTCTCATCTTCATGGATTGCCTGAATGCAAAGACTGAGCAGCCAATAATGAGAAGCTTTAACTGGATTCCTGCAAAGAGGAGGATTGGGCTAGATGGTCTCAGGGGCTCTTATAAATTCATAATGGTAAAATTATGTGATCCTATTTATAAATGATACATGCAGGAATTTATTTATGTACACATCCTTTCAGCACTAGCCATGTTTAATATCCAAAATTGTCTGTTCTGCTATCTATTCTTTCTTCCCCTGAATAATTAGATTGTCCAAATCTGCAGATCTTTGTAGCACAAGTGGGGTAGGGATGACCAGACTGAGCCTGAGTGAGAGGTCAAAGGCACCATTAGTCTTGAGTCCCCCCACAGGAGATCTGAGTCCAGCCCCCACCCAAAATTCTGTGGACCCTTTCTACCACTTGTTTGCCTTGACCGTTGGTGGTTCTGATTTTTGTGGACAGCATGAGCCTGGGGTGAACCTTTATGTTCATTTGAACTGTCTGGACTTCATGATTTCCTGCACTTGACAAGCAGGTTGAGATGATTCCCTCCTTCTCCTTTGGGCTCCTTCTAAAGGAACCAAGATTAATGGACCCCTATTTGGACCCCATACCTGCCATGGCTGCAGCCTTGGAGACCCCAACCTCTCTTGCCCTCCTTCCTTCTTCTCCTCTTTCTGGAGGAATAGGCATTCATGGCCTGGGCCAGAGTCTGAATGATACTGTATGAAAGGGGTCATTATCCGATCCACTGGGATCCTGTTCTTTGCTTTCCACTGTTTTAAAGGCATCATCCACTGGCCTTTCTTTTCCCAGATATCCAAAGTTACAAATACTATGAATATATTTGAGAAGTCTGTGGTTGCTTATATTACAGTTTGAAAAATTTGTGAGGATCCAGACTTTCCCTTCAGTGGGTCCTGACAAATCCTCAAATGTTAAATGGAAAGGAAGAATTCTGTCCTCAATGGAATCTAATTCCATGAAGTGAACAAAGACGTTGACTTGTCTCCACTTAGAGAGGGCCTCCCTGAGGGCTGCTGTAGGTCCAGTTGTTGAGAATTTTTGTGATATAACAACACAAATCCCATTCCTGACAAGCATAGGAGTAAAAATTCTCATGAAGTTCTCTCCATTTTCTGTGTCTGAAGCAAAGAGACCAATCAAGGTCCATCTGAAGTGGAGAAGGAGTTGGACAATTGCTGGGTACTGGAATCCTTTTTGGGGAGTAATTGGTTGAAAAAGGGAATTGACTTTCTCACTTAAAGCCTCTGAAGAAGTCATAACTGAACTGAAAAGCATGAAGAATGTTGTGTTGTACTTAGGGTAAATCAAGTCCAAAATATTAGCTTTTAATAATCCAACATTGTTTTGATGAGCAAATTAAAGAGATTATTGTTGATTAGCTGTTAGGAATATCAAGAAACAGAATTTTAAACACAGAACATTAACAACATAGTATATAAAAATGAAATACAAGAAAGAAAAAGAATAAAATGCCATTTCTGTATTACTCCAATAATTTACTGCAATCAGACTCATATGTAGATTTCAACTGAACTGCTTTGTTCCAATAAAGGTCTGGATTCTATATAAATATTTGAATTCTGACTGCACAGGAAATATCTTGCTTTAACATAAGTCTCCCAATAGGTTGTTTGTCTAACGTGCAGTCCAAGATTCTGATCTCTCTTTCTTCTGCAATTGACATTCAACCTAGAGATGTATTACATCTTCTATCTTTGGAGCTCCACAAATAAAAGCCTGTTAATTATAAGGGACTTAGTTAAATCTTTGATATTTAACCAGTGTTTAGCTGATGAAATCTTGCTCAAGTAAACACCACCCTAAGATATTTAGGTATTTCTGGTTTCTTTTTTTTCTTCCATAACATTTTTATTGAGTTATACAATATTGTAAAATACAGAATACCAAAGTAAATAGAAAAGCAGTGGGAGGAAAAGTGGTAAGAGAAGTGAGGAGGATAAGAAAAGAAAAAGAAACATTGACTTCTGACTCTGTTGCAGTAAAATAAGGCATTAACATCAAATCACAATTTTTGCTTTTTCATAATAATATGAACAAGCCATTTCTGTAAAGATCTATCAATCTACTCAGTAAAAAATCAAAATCAAAGTTTCATTCTTTTCCACTTCAAGCATGAAGTTCAGAAGTGGTTTCCATGTGGAAAGAAAAGTACTTATGTTCTTTTCTTTATTCAAAGTGGTCAGTTTTGCCATTTCTGCCAACTTCTGCAACCATTCGTCCTTGCTGGAATCAAAGTGTCCTTCCATGTTTGCCCATACAACAGTCTTGCTGCTGTCAACATATATAATAACAAAGTCCCATTTTTTCTCCAGTTCTTTTTCCATTAGACTCAAAAGGAAAAGTTCTGGTTTGATTTTATCTCCATTTTCAAAATTTTCTGTATCAAAATATGAATCATACTCCACATTTTTTTCTTTATCATATGTCCACCATAGATGATAAAAAGTCCCTTTATTTTCATACTTCCAACATTCATTTGACATACCTTTATACATCTTGGATAACTTATGTGGTGTTAAATACCAACGATACATCATCTTATAGAAATTTTCTTTTAGATTATAATTTAATGTAAATTTTAAGCCCTCTGCCCACATATTTTCCCATTGTTCAAGCATCACATTATATCCAAAATTCCCTGCCCACTGAATACTACAATGTTTTACATGTTCATTTTCCAAATTTAATTTGACTAACATTTTATAGATCTTAGCAATAATATGTTCATTGTTACTATATAATGAGATTTCCAATTCATTTTAACAAAGTCAAATCCATAGCACTTTTATCCAGTTGAAATCTTTCTTTCAGTTGTTGATAAGTAAACCAATAGCAAACATAACTTCTGATTCAAGTGCTTCCCTGGCCTTTAGTATTGGGTCACCAGGCTTGAAAGATAAAATTTTAACATACATCAACCAGTCTGTCTTCACCAACATCTCTTTTCTAAAAAAGTCTTCCTGGGGTGACACCCAAAGGGGTAGCTTCATAGAGAGCCTTGTTTTATATTTATTCCAAACTCTTAGTGTGGCATCTAACAAAGTGATTATTAAAATCAACATTAACTTTACTTTTATCATTCCATATGTAGGTGTGCCATCCAAACCTTAATTCATGGCCCTCTAATTCAAATAACCTTTTATTCTGGAGACTCACCCTATAGGCATTTCAGTTTCAATACTTTGCAATTTGGAAGGTCTGTTGGAGCAGCTCATCCATTTCACTGTTCCAACCTAACTGAGGATGGTTACATATTTCTCTTCTTCAATAGCCTGGATTCTTTGTGGATAATAAACCATGGTGTTCTCATATGCGTTTAGCATGTTATATTCAAATCCTTCATTAGTGCAGGCAAGTAATTAATATCGAGAGAATAGCAAGGTTCAAATATGCCCCCTTCCCTTCCTCCTTGGTAAGTATCGATCCTTCTTCTCAGGGCTCCATTGAGCCCAAGCCTCCCTCTCAAACAAGGGCTTGGAGAAAGGGCTTGGATCAGGGCCAACAGGCTGAGCTCCATTTTGAGGGCAGTCAATTTCCTCCATAATGTTTCTCTCTCTACTGTATCAAATGCTGCACTAACATCTAGAAAGCCAGCAAACTGTGGTTTACCCAACTGACATATTTTGTGGTTAGATATTTCAGGACAAATCTGTTGAAAATATTACATTATTAATTGATTTCTTACTTATTATACAAATTTATACAGCTTTTAACTCTTCCTAAAACCTTCTTGCTCTTCTTCAAGGAATGCACTTTTCTTCTACCCAATCTCAAGTTTATTTAAGGGAACATGGCATATATTTTACCCACAGTATCTATTAGACAAACTTGCCTGTAATTGTTTATACATATAACTTTATTTATAAACATAGCTGATATGTTGTAAAACAGCTTTTGAATTCCATGGAAAAGATATCTTTGCATCAAAACACCAAAATAGAGAAACACACAAACACACCTGTGGGACTTTGTAGAGGTCTGCTAATGTTGATATCTGGATGGAGATGTCCCTTCTAGCTCTATCAGAAGAGCCAGAAGGTTCTCCTTCCTTCCACAGCTGTAGTTGGGGACATTGGCTTCTCCAGTGGAGAGAATGTCCAGCAAGACATCTGAAGTGCGTAAAGGGCTCAAATAGTTGTCATGAATGTCATAGCCAAGTGTGAGATTGTGCAGGAGCTGGGAGTTCTTGTTGACCATTTGAATGGCTAAAATTAATTTAAGCCACTTAAAAAAAGATTAGGTCTCCTATTGTAAAAAGATGTTTATTATTATAATCAAAAGCAACAACATTTTTTTAAATTAAATCCTCTGTCTCCACAACCTACTGAATCTTAAGTAGACTCTATTGATTCAAAACCAAGGATCACTACTGTAAATAAAATCCAGTATTTAAGGAATGAATTAAAGGAATGAACTGGGAGAAGAAGAAAATCTGGAATTCTTTCAGGGTTTTTAGTGCCATCTGTGGATCTGAGTCTCTTCCACAAAATAAGACAAAGAGAGAAGCCATGGAAATGAAAATTATTCAAGAAATCAGACAAGTGCTGCAATATAGGAATAAATGAAATAAGAAGAAAAGGAGAGTGTTAGAAATGCAAATGGAAGGAATGCAGTTCCTGAATTACCCTGAATCAGGCTGAATAGAAGGAGCCATGTTGAAAAGCCAAGACCTTGCAACATTGTGTAGACAGTGGTGAATATACCAACGAGATGGTCTCCTCGCATGTAAAAGCTCCATGGACTGTTTCCATCCTGGTGCTCCAAACTCAGTGGGCATTTCAGTCCACGCTTCCCAGTGACTGGCATGGACACCAGCAGAAGCAGAAGCAGGAGGTCCATCATTCATGGGGCTTCAGTCTGCTTTCTCTGTGGAAGGCAGCCACTGGAGAAGTAGCATAAGACCTCAAAGGTCTGGATGGTCATAATTACAGGGAGAAATAATTTCTCCTCTTGGGATCCCAAACTTCCTCTGTGCTGAGGAGAGACTGGAAAAAGCATCCAGTGAAAAATCACAGATCCACTCCGAGGGCACTTTTGTTGTGGTTGTGTGTCTTTCCTGTCAGGACATGTTCAGAAAGTGATGCTGGATGAAGGGAGTTCAGAAACCAGGGAGTTGACTTCTGCTGTCCTTCAGCATGGCCTCTTGTCTCCTTATATGGCTGGGAAGGTCACCCAGAGTGATGGAGTTTGGCAACACTCTAGGTTGCTGTCCCTTAATGGTGGGGCTGCCTGTCTTCAAATGCCAAGGAAGCCAAGGGCACCCTTGAACCCTGCCTAGTGTTAAGGGCAGGGCTCTCCTGCCACACTCAGCCAGCCCCAGAAGGGAGGGAGGAAGGCCAGGGTGAAAGGAAGGCAGCAGACAGGAGGCGGCAGTGGGGCCGCCTGGGTGGCGCTGCCCGACCTGGCTGCAAGGGAGTGGGGGAGGCAAGGGGCAGCAGGGCAATGCAGCTGCTGAAGGAGCCCTTTGGATGGGATGCCTGGTGAGGGGAAGGAATCAAAGGGAGTTTGAATCCCACCTTCCACATCAAAGCAACTGGGCAGCTCTGAGCCACTCACCAGGGAACCGGGAGTTCGAGTCATGCCTTAGGCATGAAACCCGGTGGGTGAGTTTCATCTACCCTCCAGGAGGTTCTGAATTCTAATCCTCCCACAGGCTCCATGCATTCCTTGGGGGCCGACTGTGGACAAATCCCAGGAGGCTCTGAGTTCCAGTCCTCACCATGGTACTTATTGATTGGGAATCTAAAACTGGGGAGGAGGATTCAAATTAACGTGGGATACCAGAATTGGGCATTCTTGGGCTGTGAGATGGCTGGGTGTCCCTTCCTGTGTGATGAGATGGAGGAAAGTGATTTTGTGGGGAGACACACCTGTTCCAAGCTGGGCAAAGCCATCAGCCTCTGCCTTCTTCTGCCTGTGGGCAACCAGAGGCCTCCGTGTGTCACTGGGAATCTCAGAGAGACCTCAGTCTGATCCCTTTTTTAACCAGCTGAAAATGGAATTTGCAAAAGGGCTCAAGTCACAATTAGAAGCCATTCTGAAATATCAAAATGGATGACCAACTGATCAGCACTATGGACTGTATGGTTGGAAAGCAGAAGACCTTCCAGGGTTCCTGTTCCAAGGTGTTCCCACGCTTCCTCGCCTCCTTCTTGGCCCTGGATGAATAAGCACTGGACATGCCTGGACAGCCAGACTGTTTGGGGCTGGTGGGGTGCAGTGGGGAGGGAGGTCAGCCTGGGCCCCAGCTGCCAATTTCCCCTGGGGCAGCCAGGGGCTTCTTCCTCCTCCTGCTCTGGGAAGTGGGGTGCCCCTTGGAGGGCTCCTCTGGCCCTGCAGGGCAGTGGGGGATCTGCCCCATGGTGGGCCAGGGCAGGGGGGAGCGAATGGGGTGGAGGGATCCCAGGTTGCATCTCAGGCCAGGATCCAAGTCTGCTTTGCTACCTTTGGATCTGGCAGGTGGGGCTGTTCCCCAGGGGTCAGGGGTTGTGTGAAGCTGACCCAGCTTGGTCCTGGCCAGAAGGAAGGGCTGAGGCAGGAGGAGAGTCTCTTGGGAGATTCATGGGGCTTCGGTGCCTTTTGGGGCTCTGGATTGGACCTGGCCCTCCTCAGCCAAGCCCAGCCCTGGAGGGGCCTCTCAGTCCCATTGCAGGACCCCATGGCAGAGTCCCTGCAAGGGGTTGGGTGAATGTCCCTCCAGGTGGCTTCAGGTGCTCAGATCCATTGAGCTGAGTGGGCCAAACTCCTTTAAGCATCATGGAAGTTTGAGTCCTCTTTCACCTGCTTTGGGAAGGGAGGAACCCTCTTTCCTGGGCTGCCTTGAGTGGGCCAAGTTCACAGCTGCTGCTGGGGGCATCCAGGTGTTTCCAGGCATTTCTGCAGCAGTTTTAGCAAGCTGGGTGCATCTGAGCGGGCGTTGCCCACAGCCCATCCTGAGTCTTTCCTGGGGTGCAGAGGAGGTGGGCTTTAGAGGAGTCAGTCTCAAAGCGGCTTCCTTCTCCCTTCCCCTCCCATAAAGGAGCCTCTAAGGGCAGGGGTCTCGTCCTTGGAGCCCCTGAAAATATGGCATCATGCCCTTGTTGAGTCTGATTCTGAGGGGAGATTGAGCAGCTGACAGGGAGGGAGGGGGCTCCGGTGGCTGTGGAAGTGAAGGGGAAGGGCACAGTCTGGCTGGACATTCAGAGGAAGACCCAGGGCCACCCCTCTTCATCCTAGGGCACAAAGGGAGGACGGAGAAGGAGCAACATGGCTTACGAGAGAGAAGAAGGCCCTGATCCCTTTCATTAGTTGAAGCTGAGGGAACAGGATATAAGAAGGGTGTTTGCACACAGCACCGTGCTGGAAGCAAAGCGTGCATTATCTTTGTCGAGGTTTATCTGAGTTTTGGCGTCCTCCCAACTGTGTGTACTCCATTATCTTTTGGAAGGCTGCAATTTATCATCCTGGCCTCTCGTGTTAATTACTTCAGCATGATTTGTGTTGGTATTGTTATTCTAATTTATCTTTACTTTGCATTTCTTTCCTTTGTAAACTATTTTTGGGAGAGTTTTTACTCCAGCTGATGATAACTGGACATTGGGGACCAAGTTGGAGGCATTAAATGGAATTTATCTACTTTTGTGCCTTTATTATTTTTGTGCCATGCCCCTTTGGATCATCACATATGGACTGAGATTTTGAAATAGGTTGACTCCATTTAATGCATTCTGGCACATGGGAACCTTCCCCTGTCCTGTGTTCATGTGGGAAGCAGGTCATCACGCTAAGCCACCATCTGGTTTATGTGTTTTGGCATGGCACCTATTGCCAACATGGCAGTTCCCTTCCATCAACCTGGGTTAAGGCGTTGTGTGGACTCACCTAGATTTGCCACAGATCAGCTGTGTGGGAGGGTCAACTCAGCCTGTCTGCACACAGGATGGGGAGCTTTTCCTAGGATCCGCTTCTGGCTCCTTGGGGTTTTCAGCAGTCAGTAGCTGCAACGCTTGGAGTCAACTATGGCTGAGCAAATGGGGTTGGCGGAATGTGTGAACCGGATCAGAGTTTGGCATTCAGGGAAAAGAGTTGGGACAATGGGAGAGGACAGAAAGGCAGCTTTAGGGGTGGAGGGGTCAGTGATCCCCCAATGTCTGGACAAACCTGGATAGAGACCTGCAGAGATCTTTCCATGCATGTTCAGAGGATCAACTGGTGACTTTGATGCTCTTTCTCCTGCTTGGGGCCCCACAGATGGTTTCGGATGCTGGTTTCCAGTATTCCCAGTGAGGCCAGGCCTGAGGATCCTGGGTCTGCTGGTCCCCAGGGCAGAAAGGCTGGGGGCTAATCCCACGAGACCGAGAAGAAAAGGGAGAAGGTGGCTGTGACCCTCTCTGGGTCGGCTTCTCTCTCTCTCTCTCCCTCCCTCCTGCCAGGCATTGGGAGGAAGGAAGGAGGAGGCAGCTGCTTCCCAGGGGCTTTTCCAGGTCCTTGAGTGGATCCCTGTCCTGCCCGGATCGAGTGGGTTCCCATGTGGGCCTCCCAAAGGCCTGGACTCCAGCCCCCATCCTCCTCAGCCCCAGCTGTGCCCTTAGCAGA
>SOZL01000030.1:1106644-1130288 GCA_009733165.1 Naja naja | reverse complement strand
CTTGCCAGATGGGATGTTCATTGCTTGTAAATTAAACTACTCCAAACCTTGCTGTTTGTTGGCTTGTATCTACAAATCTGCAAGCATCTAGAAGACCGGCTGAGATGGTGTATACCAGACATGTCACACTCAAGGCCCGTGGGCCACATCTGGCCCACAATGGATTTAAATCTGGCCCATGGGGCTGCCCTGGAGATGGTGAGGGGCCAGACCCCCACCACCACGGCCCACCCCATCCTGGCCGAGTGCTCCCCCTGGGCATGCACACAGGTAGCAGTGAGTGCACAGGGGCTGGTGGTGCCCGGCAGTAGCGGCAGCTCATTGGCCCCTCAGCCACTCATTGACCCGCAGTGATGGCCAGCTGGATGTGAGTCAGGGCATCCAATAAGCCATGCTTGGCCCCACCCCACATGCACCGGACTTGCACACTTAGGGGTCCTGTAGCCCACATAGCACAGGTGTGTCTGAGCACTGTCGCTGTTGGGCTGGCCCTTTAAGCAACAGGAGGAGGCAAAGGCATGGGGGGAAGCACATGATCTGGCTCATTGGATACCCATCCTGTCCCAGGCACGGTGGCTATGGGCAATTAAAGACAGTGGGGCTGCGGCGAGGCAGCCTAGCTGGTCAATTTCACTGCCACGTCATGGCTCCTGCCTGCTTGACACTAACACTTGACACGTTAGTTAACACTAACGGGGCACTCAGATCCTCCTCCGGGCAGGCCTGCATCCAGCCTCCTCTCTGTTTGTCCCATGGCGTTCCATCAGCCCCATGCCCCAGGGCACAGCTGTCCTTCTCCACAGGGTGACTTTCACGTCGCTGGGTGCCTGGCCGTTCCCGGCTGTGACTCCACATCCAGTGTGAGTGCCATATTCTTCTCTCTGGCCCTGCCATGCAGTGGAAAGGAAAACCCTGAGCCAGCTTCCACCAATGCTTGGCTCATGCCACCCCACACTGCCACGCCCCCCCCTTTGGCCTTGTGTCTGGGGGACGGCAAGGCTCCTCTGGTGGATGAGGTTTTGGCATTTGCCCTGGTCTCACCTTCTTCCACTGGAGAACTCTGGATTCCCACTCCCAGCCTTGCCTGCCCCCCCCACAGATGCCTCTTGACATGAGTGATGTCAAGCTGGCCACGTTGAGCTGGCCTCTTGACATGAGAGATGTCAAGCTGGCCACGTTGAGCTGGCCACGCCCACCCAGACATGCCTATCCAGGCACACCTACCCAGGCACACCCACCTGACCCTTTGAGGGCAACCATAATGCTGATGCAGCCCTCAGTGAAATTGAGTTTGACACCCCTGCTGTATACTGTTGTCAAAACTATATCCTGGTGTCAAAAGGGAGGAATCTTAAGTATTGGAACACTGCTATCATGTCTCCCCTATCCTTCTCTTCACTAGACTAGCCATGCCAAGTACTTGCAACCGTTCATTGTATTCCCTCATCTAAGTCGTTTATGAAGATGTTGAAGAGTACTGGGCTTAAGATGGAACCTTGTGGTACCCCACTGCTTACTTCCCTTCATGTAGATGTAGTACCACTAAGGACTACTCATTGAGTATGGTTTGTTGTTTTATTATTTTTTTCATTATCTTCCTGGATACTGATGTTAGGCTGATTGGACTTTAGTTTCCTGGGTCTGTTTTTTCCCCTTTTTTGAAGATGGGAACCACACCAGCTCTTTTCCAGTCCTCTGGTAGTACCCTGGTGCTCCAGGATTTTTGAAAGATGTGGTATAGTGTTTCTGAGATGACATCTGCCAGCTCCTTTAGAACTCTAAATGTAATCCATCAAGATCAGACAGGTGTTCCTTTTTTTTGCTTATTTTAACTTTTATTTCTAGTCTGTCTTTTACATTTATGATTTTGGTAGATTGGCTATAGTTTCTTTTTGTGCAAAGACGGATGCAAAAAGTGAGTTAAGCAGCTCTGCTTTCTGTCTGTTGACTGTTACTTCCTTGCCATCTTCTGTTCTGACCCAAACCTGGTTCCAAGAAAGCAAACACAAGACAAAGGCAGCAGTATAATCTGTTTAAGTTTCAGCTCAGAATCCTGTTTCTTCACAGATAAAAGGCTGCTTCAACCTAATTAGCTCTGACAAGAAAGAGCCTTGCCAAGTTTTTTCAAGTCTGACAAAAAACAACAGATAAGAAATAGTTTACAAGAGTCTTCAAATACCAACTGTAATGTCCATGAGGCTGAGTTCAAAACTTCTTTGCCTTCTGCAAAGAAAGTTAATTTCACAGCTGGCTTTTATCTTCTTGAAGGAGGAGACATTACATTGCAGCCTTACTCCTGAGTCGCCCGTGCTGTTGTAACTGTTCTTTCCTCCAAGCAATGCTTCATGCACGCGCACTTGGCACAGGCTCCTCAGGAACCTCCTCATCACTGCTGCCAGCCCCCACAATCTCTGAAGGCAGCAGTCCACTCCCTAATGGTCCTGGCCCTTCATCTGAGTCCTCGCTCTCCTCAGCTGTCTGCACCTGCTGCCGGCTAACCAGAACATCTTCTGTTTAGTGGACCAACTGTTTCCTTGATTTTTTCTTGTTATTTATATGTTGGAAGAAACTTTTTTATTATCTTTGACTTTCGTTGCAAGTCTTTGTTCATTCTGAGCCTTTGCTTTCCTGACTTCATCTTTGAAGTTTCGGGCTATCTGCTGATATTCTGCCTTAGTTATGTGTCTCTCTTTCCATTTCTTGTATTTGTCCTTTTTGTCTTTCAATTTGTCAGAGAGATCTTTGTGCAGCCATGCTGGTTTTTTCTTGGGTTTCTTGTTTTTCTTTTTAAGTGGTATTGTGCTAGACTGGGCTTTTATGATCATATTTTTCAGAGTTTCCCATGCTTCTTGAGTTGTTTTCCCCTTTAGAATTTTTATCCAAGGAATTTTTCCCAAGTTCTCTCTGAGTTTGTTAAAATCAGCTCTTTTAAAATCTAAGACTCTGGTATCATTATGTTCTATTGCTTGTGTTTGTGTTATGTTGAATTCTAGTATGACATGGTCACTCTCACACAAGGTTCCTACAGTTTCAACTCCCTCTATCAATTCTTCTCTGTTTGTAAGAATTAAGTCCAGTATGGTTGTCCCTCTAGTTCCCTCCTCTACCTTTTGGATGACAAAGTTGTCACCGAGGTTGGTCAGGAACCTATTTGATTTTTCACTTGATGCAGAATTAGTCTTCCAATTGATGTCAGGTTAATTGAAGTCCCCCATTTCTATTGTAGTGTGTTTCTTACATATATTTGTTATTTGGTTAGCAAAAAGTACATCCATACCCTAACCCTAACCAGGGGTGGGATTCTATAGGTTTGAACTGGTTCAGTAGAACCGTTTGTTATGATTCTGCACAGTTCAAAGAACTGGCAAATCGCGTCAATGGCTGGCCCCACCCTTCCTCGCCCAGTCACTCCTTATCTTGAATGCGCACCATCACTGCCTGCATTCTACCGCCTGCCATCCCTTCCTGCAGCCAGCCAGCCAGCCAACCAGTGAGACTCCAAGCAAGCCCCGGTCACCTACCTGCCACCGCCGCTGCCAGCCCTGGTTGACTCCTGACTTCTGGGCTGCCCAGCTGTCCTTGCCAACCCTGCCTGCCTTGCCTGGCAGCCATCTTCGCCTGGCATCCATCTTCGCCCAGCCACCATCTTCGCCTGGCTGCCATTGCTGAAGGCGCCACTGTGGATCAGTGAGTGAGACTCCAAGCAAGGCCCGGTCACCTACCTGCCACTGCCGCCAGCCCCGGTTGAGTCCCAACTCCCGGGCCACCTTCGCTGCCACCCACCGCCCACCACCACTGCCTGCCTCACCCAACCACCATCTTCACCTGGCCGCCATTGCTGCCTGGCCTTCCACCGCCTATCGGTGAGTGAGGAGGCAAGCAAGCCCCTCCAGTCGCCACCTGCCGCTGCCGCCAGCCTCAGTTGACTCCCGACTCCTGGGCCGCCTAGCCACCCACACCAACAAAGCAAGTTTAGCAAGCCACAGTCAACTCGAGTCTGGGGCTGGCGTAGCTGCCTCCACTGCCAGCCAACTTGCCTGCCTTGTGCCTTCACCTAATTTTTGGAAAGTTGCTCTTTTTAATTGATTTATGTATTTATTTTTTTAGTACATGTTTTGTTTTTATTCATAAATAAAAAATATTTTACTATTATTGTTACATGTTGATACTTCTGTTTGTTAGGAAAAAGCAAAGGAAAAACAGAAGTATCAACATGTAACAATAATAGTGTAACAAAATAATTTTAACTAAATTTCTCTTTGTATTGGCTTATTGATAATTCTGTTAATTATATCAACATATTTATAATTATCAACCCTCTTTGTATTTAATTCATACATAGCAATGACCTTTCTTTGCCTAATTTCTACCTCTTATCTCTAATCACATTTTTAATAAGCATAAAAATTCAATATTAGAACAGGTGGGTACAGTTAATTTTGTGTAATGATAATGACAATAATATATCATTAATAATGAGTAAACGTTTCTCCATTTTAGTGAACTTTCCTTAAATAATGGTTCTTTTCTTTTATACTTGTAGATTTCTATCTTCTGTTTCTGTTAACCATTGATAAAACAAATCCCACATTAAGAAGTATTCAAAACCTTCTTAATTTTAAGAGTTCTAATCTATCCATTTCTGCACATTGTAATATTTTTAAATTACATTTTCATCTATAGAGATCTCTTCATTTTTCCACTGTTGTGCAAGCATAATTTTTTTTTAATTCATATTTATATCCCGCCCTTCTCCGAAGACTCAGGGCAGCTTACAATTTTTGGAGCACAACCCAATGCGCTCAGCAATAATTCCAGCCGCTGTTAACATGTGTAAAATTAAGTATTCCCTTTGTTTATCTGGGTACCAACAAAAATATTTCTGGTTTTAAATCTATATGTTGCTTTACCATTTTTTCTAACCATGACACTACTAACTCTTGAATAGCTACTTGACTTGAGTACAAGCTGAGCCCAATACTGAACCTAATTCATATATTCCTGTTTTTTAAACTGAGGAATAAATTTCAGAAAAAGAATTCAGTATTGCTCTGTGAATGTGCCTATGAATTTCATTCTTCTTAGATGATTTTGTACTATATATTTTTTGTACTATATATATCTGCATAAGGCTGTAAAAAGCTTCAGTACATTTTTAAGATGCAAAGTCTAAAAAGCTTAGGTGACTAAACATGGCTTCCCCTGGCTTCTCTCTTTCTGCTATGGAGAGAGCATTCCATTAGGGACTCTTGGTCCAGGTAAGACCTGGGCTAATGTAAAGTACTCCTGGCTAGGAAAGATTTTTGTGCCAATACTGGCACAAAATTAAAAAACTCCCTTGGTTTGTCAATTGTATTTCCATTTTAAGTGTTTATTTTTCAATTAATTAACTGTAATTATGAAAATATCAACCATTCTTTTATATACACAGTGTAACGTATTTTTTATAGACTGTCATTTTCAAATCCACTTTCAGCTCAGTCTCAGTCTTGTCTGGTGAAACTTGTTCCTCTTCCATAACATCTTTTAAACACTAACTATAGTGCCAGACACTCTTAAAAGTAACTGAATATTACTGATCTGTGCTCCTCGCCCGCTTTCTTCGCTTGCCAGCCTTCACCACTCAACTTACAACAACAATCGAGTCCAAACCACAACATTTTTTTGCAGTAGCTTACCAGGATGAAAAGGCAACTGAGTTTGGTTGCTTTCTTCAGTAAGAAAACAAGACCGAAAACAGATCCAAAAAAGTCACAATCACAACCACTCCAACTTGGGGAAAGCAGCACATCAACTGCACTCCAACTTGGGGAAAGCAGCACATCAACTACTGAAAGAACTAAGTTGGACATTGAAAGTAATCTTCCTGACTGCTGGACATTGCAGCAGTACACCAACTTTAAGGAGAAATATGTTGGACTGGAAGTTTCCAAAAAAGAGTTAGATTTCAAGTATTGCAAAAAAATTGAGATTACAAAAAAACAAAAAAAGTGTTCACATAGCAAAGGAATGGAAACATTTCCAAACTGATGAAGCAGGGAACAGTAAAGAGGTACAACAAGTGTCTCTTAGGAAAAAAATGAAAGAGTATTTCTCATCTAAAGCTCACAACATTTGTACAGAGAAGTTAAAGCAATGTGAGCAGGATGTAATAAGTAAAGGACTGGACAAGATGACTGAAAAATATTTATCTACTACCTGTAGAGTATTTAATACAGTTTACAGTCTGGCACAAAGATGTAAACCACTTTCAGACATAGAGGATGAGATAGAATTGCAAATTAAAAATGGATTAGATCTGGGAATAGGATTGCATTCATGTAAAACTGCAGTGAAAATAGTTGATTTCATTGCAAAAGACATTAGAAAACATTCATTTACTAAAATTATTGAAAAACTCAGAACATATGTTTGATTATTGACGAAGCCTCAATGATATCTTGCAAACCAGTTCTTATTCTTTACTTAAAAGTTGAGGATTCAGTTTTCTCACCAACAATTTTTCTTGAGCTAGTTGAATTGGAAAAACAAGATGCAGGGACAATATGTTCTTCAGTTATGGAAAGTTTAAATAATGTTGGGTTTACTAAGAACTATATAGAAAAAAAATTAATAGGATTTTGCTCCGATGGTGCCAGTGTTATGCTTGGGAGAAAATCTGGAGTGAGCACTAGGATAGCAAAAGACTTTCCAAACATCATAATATGGCACTGCCTAAACCATCATCTCCAACTTGTTTTAGATGATTCTATTAAGGAAATAAAGCAAGTAAATCATTTCAAAATATTTATTTTTTTAATACATTTTTTATTTTTATATTTTTTAAAACATCTCTTTTGGTGAACAATGTGGTTCCAGGTTTCTACATTTCAATACAAACATGACCTTAATTACATATTCATCCTTCATGCTCAATTTCATATCATATTATTGATTATTCCATTTTCCTTTAAATATCCTCAAATATTCTTATATTCATTACATTTATTTTATCCAATTCCAGTTCATATCATAACTTATTTCATTTTTCTTTAAATATTCTCATGTCTTGTTTTACAATGTTATCTAAAATTCTTATTTCATTTCTATATTCATTGCACATATTTACTTTTATCTGTCACATTTGCAATTTTATCACATACTGTTATTCCATTCACTATTCAGTAAATTTCATCCTCATTCTAATAATTCAAAAGTTGTCCCCTTTAATTGTTAATTCGAGTTTGCCACCCCTTTACCTTATACATTCCCTCAATTTATTCCCCTTTAATTCATTATAAAAATGTACCATAGTATAGTCATTTTTTAATTATCACATTCTAGTTTAATGACAATAATCTCCTAACTACTACATCTCACATATGCATATATATATAAAGTCAGATTCCGCATGGTATTCTTTTTCTCAATCACATAAATCTATTATTTCAAAAATATTAATCTATTCAATTAATTATAGAAACTGATAGTAATCTTTCCATTACAATTCTCATATTTCATGTTATCTTTATTCATCACTTTATTAAATATCAATTAATATTCTTATAATAAATTTCCATTTCCACATCTATTCCAATTATATCTACAGGTATATCTAATTTAACAATAATCCTTAAAAGAAAAAAAAATCAGTTCCAATCTTTTCTATTTTTAAATCTATATTCTTATATATCACAACACGTTACCTTGCAGAATCCCCCTTCCTGTACTTATTCCATTGTCTCTCACCCTCCTGACCATATAATTTATTTTAATTTTTTTTCACTTTCTGCTTCCCATCGTTTTCTGGTCCTTTCTCTTAATCCCCCTTTTTCCTTTATTATTTCCCTCCATTTCTTACTCCAATTTTTATCCCCCTCCCCCTCTTGATCTTTCCTCTGTAATTCTCTTTTTTGCTTTTTGCTTTTTCTTTGTTTAACTTTCCAAACAATGCCTCCTTTAATTATCACATCAAACCTTAAATTTTAGCTTTACTGTAATTCTTTTTTCCCCTTGTTTTATTGTTCGTTGTTCCACTTGTTCTTTAGAGCTGGTTTTCTCTTTATTTAACTCCTCTCCTTTTGGTTCTCTTTGTTCTTCTTTAATCAGCACATTTCCAAGCTTTCTTGCATCATTCCCTTCATATTTCGTAGTTCCAATTTTATTTCCACACATAATTCTGCCATTTTGTACACTTCTTTTTGTTGTTTTTTCCTTTCTTTAATATTTATATCCAATCCAATTGTCCATTAATTTCTTTCGACCAGCATCTTTGCTATTTATTTTCAACAGTCAATCTTTGTTTTCAGGTTCCTTCTATTAATTCCTTTTTCCACTTTTCCCCAAAGTCACCAAGTAGTCCCAGGATAGTTTCTTCACGTATCTTTTTTTTTCCTTATAGTTTTTCACTTTTCAGGGTTTCTATATTATTATAGTATTCCTCTTATTTCATGTCATGTTCCAATTTTAAAAGGACCAAACACTTTTCAAAGAGTCACTGAAATTTTTCCTCTACCATTAGGTGGTGCTCTCAGTTATGTCCAAGTTCCACCCTTTCTTTCCGCTTTTTTCCCTTTTTAAGCTTTTAAATTTCAATAATTCCAATTATTAGCTATTATTTCTTTTTAACACGTTCAATTCCAGCATTTAATTATGCCTATTTAGTGCCAAAATCCAAATAATTTGTCCAATTTAATTTCCAAGTCTTTTATAATCGTATATTTTCTTCTGAATTTTCCACCTCCAAATTAATTCCTTTTCAAATTCCAAAGCCAATTTCACAAATTTCCAACTTTCTTTTCCCTCTCTCTGGTCGCTGCTTCTACAGTCTTTCTTAAAAATTTCTTTATTTCTTAATTCTGGGGTACCTTAATGTTCATGTATTTCGCCTGGTTCACATGCCACTCACAACTTCACCACTCCAGCACAGTCTTTGTTTCCCAGACTGCCTCCCATCTTCATGGTGGCCATTTTGGACCACATCTGCAGCTCATCTTCGGAGGGGGTTTTCCTTGTCAGGGAGGGGAGATGCAGCTCCCCTCAACCCTTCAGTGGATCCCCCTTTCTTCACCACCACTCCAGGGTGGTTCCAGTCCCGAATGGGACACTTCAACGAGTGAGCGCAGAATGAAACCACGCATGATTGTGGATTCCACTCCGACTCGACAGGAGCACAACCGGAAGTTCATTTCAAAATATTTATTGACTAGCTCGATACCCATGCTTCACTATGAAACTATGTGGTCGGGCTTAGTTTTTGGGGAGGAAAATGTTAGATTTTGCAGCAGAAATTCAAATCCAGAAAGCACACACAGATGACTGATTCAGCAGGATTCATTAACTTCTTTCTATACATAATAACATTTGAAGTAAAGTCTACAATACCAATAGTAGATTCTTCCAATGTGGTAAAGTTTACAAGCAAAAACACAAGCAGCAGCTTCAGAGCTCGGAGCAGAGAGGTTAAGTTTCACTTTAAACAGCTCAGATAAGTTTTGTTTCTTCAGAGCTGAGCACAGAGCTAAGTCACGCCCAGACTCCTTCCAGTCTCAGCCCCCAATTCAGGTCCCATTGGCTGACCTTGTTACCCATGTCTCTGCCAGTTCATGAATATTCTGACACTCCTCCCTTCATGACTGGAAGAGACATAAATCCAATTAACTTAATATTCTTCCCATGGTGCACTCCACCCAATGGCTTGGTCATTATGTTGGCCAGATTGTCTTCTGATGCACAGTGAAGCAAGCTAATCAATTTACCTTTGATGGCTTCTCTTACATTACAATATTTAAAGTCCACATGCTTGCTTCTATTTTTTACTCTGTCACCTGTTGCCATTTTAATGCAGGCAGTGTTACTGTCATAAAATATTACAGCTTCATTTACCTTTATATTTAAATCCTGTAACAGCTGTACATACTAAGTTACCTCTGAACAAATTTCAGTCAAAGCAATAAATTCTGACTCCACAGTAGAAATGGCTACAGTTGTTTGCTTTCTGGACTTCCAACCAATTAAAGCCCCTCCAAATAATTTCACAATTCCAGAATTGGACTTTCTGGTTTTTACATCATTTGCATAATCACTATCAAAATAGCATTTCAATTTTAATTCTTCAGAGACCTGTATTTGAAGACCCAAATTCACAGTTCCCTTCAAATACCTGAGAATCCTTTTTACACACATTCAATGCAATTGCCTTAGTGCAGCAGTAAAACGACTCAAAATGCTTACTGCACAAGCTATGTCTGGTCTGGACCACTGTGACAGATATAACAGGCTCCCTATTGCTGACTGATATATCTCTTGATCACAGGCTTCACTTTCATCCTCACCCAAACTGTTATAAAACAGGCAGGGACTTCTCGGCGTGCCGCCTGCGACTCAGTGTCGGTTGGCGGTATCCCGGGGAAGGGCCTACTCTGTAGCGGCTCCCGCTCTCTGGAACCAACTACCTCTGGGGTTCCGCCTGGCCCCTGACCTCCGCACCTTCCGTCGCGACCTAAAAACCTGGTTGTTTGAACAGGCTGTGCTGTGCTGACTCCTTGGGGAATGGGTGTTTTATTTATTACGGGTTTTTTTAGCTTAATTTGGCTTGTTGCAATTTAATCCTATTTTAGTTAATCTAATTTATTGTGCTGTTTTTATCTGTGAGCCGCCCTGAGTCCTTTTGGAGAGGGGGCGGCATACAAGTCAAATTAATAAATAAACAAATAAAATAAAAATCTGTACTCATAGGTGTTGGAGCAGTATTACAATCTTTCATGTTATATCTCTCCAACAATTGTTCAATTTTTCTTTTTTGACTGAGAATATAACCACCTTTCTCAGTTTTCTGTATCTCTACACTGAGATAATTTTTTATTACTCCCAATTGCTTTAATTCAAGTTTCTTCTCCAACTTATTAGCAAATTTGTTTACCTGTGATACATCCTTTGCAATGAAACAAAGATCATCCACAAATACTAATAGTTGACAATCCTCACCTTTTAACTTTCCAGTATAAATGCAACCATCAGCCTTGCAACTCTTGAACCCAAGAACTTTCAATGCAGTATCTAAACATATATTCCAATTTCTGGCTGACTGCTTCAGCCCATAAATGGCCTTGTTCCATTTATACACCGTGTTAGGCTTTTTACTTTCATACCCTGATGCTTAAACCATATAAATTTCTTCCTCTAATTTTGCATTGAGGAATGCAGTGGGTATGTCAAAATGCCAAAATTTATGGCCATGTGCCACTGCCAACAGTAGTGCCAGTCTTATGCTTTCACTCTTTACAATTGGCGCAAATACCTCATCATAGTGCACATTTTTCATCTGTGAAAACCCTTGTGCCACTAACCTTGCTTTATATTGTACCTCATTATTGAGCAGTACTTTCTTCTTCTATACCCACTTGCATCCTACAGCTTTGCTACCCTGTGCTAAAGTCATAGATGTGAACACTTCATGTTCTCCCATGGATTTCATTTCCTTGTCCATGGCTTCTTCCTTTTTATTTGTTCAATTTTAGGTAATGCCAGTACTTCCTTATAATTCCTTGGCTCATACCATACATTACACACTTGAATTTTACTAGCAGAATACCTGTCAGGTGGAATCCCCTTGTTTCATCACTCTGACCTGCATGGCATTAACTGCTGCTGTGTTTCAACCCTCTCTTGCTTCATATCTTGTTCAGTTTCTCCTCCCTGAACCCTGACACCATCACTAAGTGAGTTACCGTCACTAAGTGAGTTATCATCACTAAGTGGATCACTGTCACTAAGTGAATCATTCCAGAAATTTGTATCAATTCTGTTCCAATTTTGCTCTGCAAAGCTTGCAGACCTTGAAATCACTATTCTTTTGCTCCCATCACTAAAGCCATAGCTCTTTCAGCCTGGCTCATAGCCCATAAACCTGAGCTTTCTAGCCTTTGGTTGTCTCTTTCTTCTAATTGTTTTTGGAATATGCACCCACGCATTGCTTCCAAACACCCTTAAATGTGCCAGAGATGGTTTTCTCCCATATAGCACTGCATATGGAGTATCATTAATGGAGGAACTCCACAACCAATTAATTAAATAGTTAGCAGTCAATATGACCTATGCAGACCAGAATCCTCCAGCAGTGAGTCCTTCATGGTTTGTAAGACTCCATTCTGCCTCTTAACAACACCATTCTCAGCTGCTGTATACGGATTTGTGCATCTGTGTTTTATTCCTTTTTTTAAAACAAGTTTTATTCAATTTTTAACAATTCAAATAAGGCTCTTTTCAGTAGACAGCATATTTCCGGGTCATCACTTTTACATGCAAATATGACAATAGTTCTATATTCATTTTTAACATTTAACTTCCTATTTTATCCCATTTTTACTTCGTTCCATTTTTTGCAAACAAAGGGCCAAACAAATTAATCCTAGTCTTGAATCTTAATCTCAATCTGTATAACCCCCCATTTCATTTCAAATTATTAAAAATAATTCTTAAACATTTATATTTCTTTTAAAAATAACAATGTGTTTGCCCATCATATAAAAAATAAAGTTTGTCCATATCTATCCTTAAACTATCTTCACATTGTTAATGCTCTTTTATCATTTACATATTTCTTTTATCCATCAGATTTGCCCTTTCATCACATATTCTTTCCATAATTCTAAATCAATACAAGCTTTAACACAAAAAAGAATTTAAAAAAACCTAGACTTGCCCCCCTTTACTACTTTGAAAATGTCACCTCAGTGGTTAACATAGTAACATAGTAATAATCATTCCCTTTGAAGCAAAAGATAGAATAAAAGAAAAGAAGAAAAGCTACATAACATTATATATCTTTTCAATCGGGTTCTGCAACACATTCCCCCAATTTAAAATTTATTTATAATTTCAAAATAATAGTAAAAAATAACTAACCTTGGTTGCTGACATTAAATCTCATTTTTAAACATCTTCAAAGATAATTTCAATTAATTCAATTTATCTAATCAACATTCACCTTTCTTTTGTAAATAAAAAGTAAAAGTGTACCTTCATCTAATAAAAATTGTCAGTACCCCCCTCTATTGTTTTATATTTTTATAATTGCAATATATTCTTATTACCCTCTTCTCCATGCAGAACCCCCTTAATACATTAGCCATTATCTCTATGTAAACGAATTTCTTTCTTCATTATATAATTCCATATTTCTCTATCTGCTCTTGTTTCTTGTTCCTCTCCTCCCTTTATCCTGCTATATCCCTTCTCCATCCAATTTGAATCCTCTCTCTCTTTTTACCTTTCTGCTCCCTTTTCTTCTGGGCCTTTCTACCTTGCCTCATTTCATAGATGTTCCCCTTTTTAATTACTTTCTTAGGTTTCATTTTTTTAACCACCCTTCCTTTCCCTTTTATTTGAAGTACTCTTTGTATTAATTGTCTCTTTAAAATGGCTTTTCCTTGTGCTGGCTCCTCCCTTTCCAGGATTCCTTCTTCTTGTTCTTTGTTCGCCATTTCCATGTCTTCTACAACGAGCCAAATTAGTTCAGTCACTTCCTGTAGCAGTTCTTTCATGCTTTTAGATTCCATTTTTAGTTCCTTGGATGGCCACAAAAGTTTTTATTTTCCTTATTTCTTCTTCTTTAAATTTTCTAAAATCATAACCCAAGCCTGTATCAATATCACCAATTAGTCCAGCAGTCTGTCTTTTATTTTAATTCAAACTTTCACCTTCTATGGTTCTTGCTTTTTTGTTTCAGTATCTATTTAAAATTGTAACAACTCCGATTCACAAAGGAACAAGATATTTTCCTTCTTCTTTAAATTCCAATTTTTATCCACAAAGTGGCACTTTCTATCACACAAAATCTTCACCCTTTCCTTTTATTTTAATATTCAGGGTTTTTCGAGCCTCAAACTTAAGTTCTTGCACCGGCTTCTTCCTTTCCTGGTTCAAGCCCTTGTAGCTGTCAAGAATATTTTACTTATTATTTTTTCCTTCACTTGGTACTTACGCCGCTTCCTTTTCTTTTTTAAAAAACTCATTTTTATCTTAATCCCGGGGTACCTTTATTGATTTTTCCATCCAATACTCACGATTCTTCTGCTGTCAACTTCTTTCTTTCCTCCTGCACCGATCTTAGTCCAGTTGAGACCTTCTCTTTGAGTTGGCCATGTTGACCACTGCTTCTTGTCGTCTTCGGAGGGAAAAGACCAGACTCAAAGGGGGGAGATGTGACTCCCCTCACTCTGGCTGGCAGCTTCCCCTTTCTCCGCCGCCCCTCCGAGGCAGATTCAGCCCCGAACCGTAAGGATCGGGGCTCTCCAACGAAAGAGCCGGGCTGCGGTCGCGGACGATCGCAAACCACCGCCCGTCAGCGAGAAGGCTCAACCCGGAAGTCCTGTGTTTTATTCCTAATTGTCCCAACCACTGTTGAAAATTTGTTGACATGAATTCTGAACCTCTGTCAGTTTGCAGCTGACATACCTGTTGTTTATAACTTCTTTCTACAAAGCTTACCCATTGCTTAAATTTTACTCTTTAGTAAATAGCAGAACCCAAACCTGCTATAGTCATCTACAATGACCAGTGCATACTTTGCTCCTCCCAAACTGGCTAGCATTGGCCCAACCAAATCTACATGTACCAGCTCTAGAGCTCTTGTTGTCTGCCTTGTGCTACTTTTGCTTACTGGGAATGCCTTGGACTTTGATGGTTTGCATACTGCACAATCCAAATATGCCTTACATCCCTTTAAATTCAAATCTTCTGCAAACTGGTCCATGTTTTGCAAAACTATGAAGCTGGCATGGCCAAGCTTTCTGTGCAAGAGATGAACACATGAATCATGCTATGCCACATTGCCAAATGTTTGTGCACTTTGAACATTTTGTTCCTGCAACACATAAAGTTTATCTTGCTTTATGCCCTTTGCACATACAATCCCAATTTGCTTTATGAGACACTTCCCATTTACAAATGTGGTTCCAAATCCTTGCTTGTCTAAACTAGAGACACTCAGCAAATTATGCTTCATTTCAGGCACACACAAAACATCATTGAACCTTGTTTCCAGATATGGAATTAGCACACTGCCTCTTCCAATGACTTTAGCCTTCTGGCCATTTGCCAAGGCTACTGCATCTCCTGCAGCTGCATCCATCCTGTAAAACAATTTAGAATTATTAACAATTGTTTGCCTAGACCCACTGTCAATCAACTATTGATCTCTACTATTACAATTGCTGGTTTTTGCCACAGTAACTTGTCCATCTGCTGACTTTCCTCCTTGCAAACTGCTTCTGTCTTGCAAATAATTTCTTCCTTTGCAAAAAGTTTTTCCTTTGCAAACAGTCCTTTTTTAGCTGTGTCTGTTCTCCACAGATAAAGCACTGCCTCTGTTGCTGGGCTGTAATCTGATCTCTTCTGCTGCTCTGGTCTTTGGAGACAACCAGTCTGTGGAATTTTCCATTGTGCTTATCTCTCTGCTCCTTGGGCCCCCTCCTCAGGAAGTTTTCCTTGTAGCTATGAAAATGGTGTTTGTTTTCTTCAGCAATCAGACACACTTTCAACGCCTCCAAACACAATTCCTGCTCTGATTTGCATTCAAATACTGCAGAAACAATGTCCCATGAGTCATCTAGACTGTTCAAAACCAGCAGCACTTTCTGAGATTCAGGAATCTGCATTCCACACTGTTCGAACTCCACAAACAAAGTTTGCATATTTACAAAATGATGTTCCAGAGACTGTCTTCATTGCAGACGGGCTCTGTATAACTTTCTTGATAATTGCATAATATTGCATGCAGGCACACTCACATGCACACTTCTTAACTTCAACCAGACCTCTTTTTCAGTTTTTAAATCAGCTACATTGATAAACTGTTCATCTTCTAAATTTAAGATGATATAAGCCATTGGTTTATCATCCTGCCTCTGATCTGCAGCAGTTAATGGAGCTTGGGTGGGTTTTCAACAATATCCCACAGCTCCTTAGCTTTCAGAAAACATTCCATCTTTGCAGCCCAAATTATGTAATTCTTCTGTCCCAATCGAGGAAGAGAACTCTCTGTAATTTCTCAGCCATCCTGCAAGCTTTCTCTGCCTTGTTTCTCCTTTTAAACACAGGCAGTCTCTCTCAGCTTAAATTACAATTCAGTCTTTTTTGTGTGCTGTGGGCTGGGCCCATAACCTGTTAGATTTTGCAGCAGAAATTCAAATCCAGAAAGCACACACAGATGACTGATTCAGCAGGATTCATTAACTTCTTTATATACATAATAACATTTGAAGTAAAGTGTACAATACCAATAGTAGATTCTTCCAATGTGGTAAAGTTTACAAGCAAAAACACAAGCAGCAGCTTCAGAGCTCAGAGCAGAGAGGTTTAGTTTCACTTTAAACAGCTCAGATAAGTTTCGTTTCTTCAGAGCTGGACACGGAGCTAAGCCACGCCCAGACTCCTTCCAGTCTCAGCCCCCAATTCAGCTCCCATTGGCTGACCTTGTTACCCATGTCTCTGCCAGTTCATGAATATTCTGACAGAAAATAAGGGGGGAAAATTCTGCCTCTGCCTACCAGCATCCATCTGTATTCATCTCGCTAGCGTCCTGTCAGTGTGTGTGAGAGTTGAGGGCTGTTTGGAAACTGAAACAGTATTTGCTGTGTGAGCAAGAAAGAGAGACCAAGGATCCTGAGTGTGGCTTAGCTGAACTGTTCTGTACTAAAGCTGCTTGCTGCTGTGAAACTGAAACTGAAACTCCTCTCCTCTGCTTCTGTTGTGCATTTGGAACAGATTTGTTTTCAGGTGGAAAGAAGGAGTAGAACTCCTTAGCATCACAGTGTGTTAATAATAATATACAAAATACTAATGCTCTGATGGTCATTTCAAAAAATTGTGAGCGACCACCTAGAAGCCACAAGGAACATACGTGCCAAATTTCAAGTTTTTAGGCTGGGGATTTTGTGATGATGCGTGAGTGGTATTTCGCTTTTATATATATGGATAAGATGGATGCTATTTTTCATCACTCCAATAAGAACCTAATTGAACTTAACAAAATATCTGAACAACTTGAAATTGAAATTATAAAGATTGGTAGCGTTTTTGGACCAAGATGGGCTGCTTGTAGTTTAAGGTCAACCCTAGCTGTGTGGCGTGCTTATCCAGTGCTACATCACTATTTCCGTTCAAATTAAAAATACTCAGGTTTGGCTGCCTGTCTTGAAAACATATATTTTATGACTGATTTGGCATTGATGATTTATATTCTAAATGAAATTTCTCTTCTTTCCAATGCACTGCAAGCAAGAAATGTAGACATCATAAAGGCTGAAAAACTTGTGATGAGAACAATTAAATCATGTTAAATGCTTAGAAAGGAACAGGGTGCATACAGAAAAAAAGTTGATGGATTAATTACTTCAGAAACCTTCAAAAATATAAAATTTGTACAAAATCATCGATTTGTTGGACTTCCCTGAGAAAGACTTTTAGAAAGCATTGTAACTAATTTGAAGAAAAGACTAATGGATTGTGAACATTTATAAACAGGTAGCCAATTTCAAGACACTGATAAATTAAAATTTCTCAATTTTTTGGAGCCAGATTACTGGAATATTGAAGAATATTGAAAAACAATTGCTTGCATTTGGTGAAATTTTTAATTATGAAATTAATATTAACAATTATCGAGATTTTATAGAAAATGTTTTAAAAGATTTGGAGAAATATGCCTGACAGTATTTTAAAAAGCTAAAGCTATTGTCAGGACAATTGCTGTAAATTCAGCAGAAGCGGAAAAGGCTTTTTCATAAATGAACATAATATGTTCAGAGAGCAGAAGTCGCCTAACTGTTTCCAATGTAACTAACCTACTGACTATTAATCTAATTGGCCTACCTCTGCAAGAATGGGACCCTGTTCCTATAGTAAAAAATGGTTGTGAGCACATCACACAGCTGATGATGCTTCTGTAAAACTAAAGAAAACTGCAAGTGAGGACGACAATAAAAAAGCAATTTGGCAATACTTTAAATAACAGTTTTATTGTTTTTTGTGAAGTTTTATGTAATAGTTTTTGATTAATGTTTTAAAACTTTGTTGTAACAAAATCTAGTTTTGTGTACCTTTTTTATTCTTATTTAAGCATTAAAGGCATGAAATAATAAACTACCTTTTGTTGTGGTATATCTTTTTTTATACTTAAAACAGTCATTAGGGCAAAGAAGTTGGCCACGCCCACCCAATCACATGACCACCAAGCCACTCCCACCAAGCCATGCCCACAGAACCGGTTGTTAAAAAATTGAATCCCACCCATGACCCTAACCTTAACCCTTCATGTATTAATAGTTCAAGTTCACCCTGTTTGTTCCCCAAACTTTGTGCATTTGTATATAGGCACTTGAGGTCTTTATGTCTGACTCTGGGTATGCTATTTGGTGTTTGAGTTTGCCTCCCTTCCCATCCCTCCTTACCTCATTATTTGGGGATCCTAAAGAATAGTCACCCTGCCCCCTCAATTTTAGCTTAAAGCCCTCCTGATAAGTTGAGCCAGTCATTTTCTGAAAACATTCTTCCCAGTCTTTGTGAGGTGCAGTCCAACCCTTGCCAAAAGCCCATCATGGAAATAGTGCAAACCATGGTCCAGGATTCCAAAGTTTTTTTGGCAACACCAACCCTTTAGCCAGTGGTTCACTTCTAGAATCTTTTGTTCTCTTACTGGGTGTTGACCTTTCTTTGGCAGTACAGATGAAAAATCTACTTGTGCACCTAACTCCTTAACTTTCTTGCCTAGTTGTTCATAATCACTCAATATTGTTTTCAAGTCCTTTTTTGTGTCATTCATCCCTACGTGTAGCAGTAGAAAAGGGTAGTAATCTGTGGGTTTTATTAAAAAGGGCCTTGGTGGCTCAGGCTGTTAATTGCCTGCACTTAAGTTCCAGCTGCCTACAACTGCTGTAGGCTCGAATCCCACCAGGCTCAAGGTTGACTCAGCCTTCCATCCTCTCGGGGTAGGTAAATTGAGGACCCAAGATTGTTGGGGGCAATTAGCTGACCTTGTAAAAATGCCGCTTAGTAATAAGCAGGCATATACAATGGAATGAAGGCTATTGCTGAGCACACTGGGTTGTATCCTGGGAATTGTGCCGCCCTGAGTCTCCGGAGAAGGGCGCATATAAATAAATATATATATATATATATATATATATATATATATATATATATATATATATTGGTTAGGTTCTCAGCCACATCTTTGGTTTTTGCTCCAGGGAGACAACATACCTCTCTGGATTGACTGTCTGGCCTACAGACGGCTGGTTCTGTTCCCTTGAGAATTTAATCTCCTATCACCAACACTCTCCTTTTTTTCCTAGGGAGGTTTGGGGTATTTTTTCTACCTATCACAGAAGCATTTGATGGTGCTACTTTTTTAGGAACATTTGATGATGCTTCTTTTCTAGGTGTCTGCATGTTTTCTTCAGTGGTGGGATTCAATTTTTTTTACTACCGGTTCTGTAGGCGTGGCTTGGTAGGCATGGCAGGGTAAGGATACTGTAAAATCTCCAGTCAGAGGTGGTATTTGCTGTTTCTCTGAACTACTCAAAATTTCCACTACCAGTTCTCCAGAACTGGTCAGGACCTGCTGAATACCACTTCTGGTTTTCTTCCAGGGAGAGTCCATGAAATCAATTGCTTAGCACCAGTCAGGCTGCATCAGAGTGGGTTGGGTTGGACAGGGGTTTTGTACTAGGTTTGTGTTTCTTTTCTGTGAGTGACATGTTTCCATTTGTCTTCTTCTAAGAGGTCAGTTCTTTTAGAAGTTGGGCATATTCTTCTTGCAAGGTTTGGGATTTCTCATTTTATAGGTTGAGTTTCACAGTGGTTAGAGTTTCCTCTAGACCCTTTACTTTTTCTTCTAGTAACTTGATTAGTTTACATTTGGTACATATATAGCTTGGATATTCTATGGGCATAGGTGTATACACAGAACAAGTTTTGCAGATCACAATAGTATCAGTTTCTTTTTCCATGACTGGATTTTAAAAAATTGATAATGAAGTTGTAGAAGGTTTTACCACAGATTTTTAAAAGGGAAAAATGTCCAATTTAGAATTTTGATATACTAACAGATCATTTAAAATTTCAAATTTAGGGGGAAAAGTCTAGCTAAAAATTTAAAGTTGTAGCAGTTAAAAAATGTCTAGTTTACAAATTTGAAGTTCTAGCAGATCATTTTTAAAACTTTCAGTGTTGAATGGGCTTAAGTGCAAGGTTCATTCTTATCCTGTAATGAAATATTCTATACTTATCCCTTTCCTCAGTCTTCTTTTTTTTAATTTTAAAAAACAACTTCATTTACAAACTTAAAAACACACATGTACAAAAACACTGATAGAAAATACAAAAAACACTAATATATAAATATTTTTTACATTGATATCGAATTTGATACAATCTACTAGTCTGTACAAACTAATACTTATCTCATCTTTGTTCACTATCATCTAAACATTAAATAACTCGTACTTCTCTACGTTGGTTTATAACTATTTTTCAACTAATAATACATTCATACTGTTTAAGTATTAAATAGAGTAACTTATTAAGTAAATAGTAATGTTAATGAAGAGAAAAGAAGCTTCCATACCATTGTTATCTTTGTGCTTTCTGAATAAATTGCAGAATATAATATGATTCTTGGGTTCATTTATTTTTAGCATTTTTTCCTTTATAATCTACCCATTTATACCATTTTTCCCATATCTGATAATAGTCTGTATCCTCCTTCCCATTTATCTTGAGCATAAGTCTCTCCAGTTGAGCACATTCATAAGTTTTTTGAATAGCAACATGTATTGGTGGTATATTTGGTTTCTTCCAATATTGAGCTAATGAAATCCGTGCCGCTGTTAGTAAGTGTATAATTAAATATCTTACTTGAGGGGAATAATCTCCTTTGATTATTCCCAACAGGAATAGTTCCGGTTTCCACTCCAGTCCACACTCTATTATTTCTTCTATCCACACTTTTATTTTTAACCAATATTTCTTTGTCTCGGGGCATGTCCACCATAGATGAAAATATGTACTGAATTTCTCCTTGCATTTCCAACAGCTTGGGTTTGCTGTTGGAAATATTTTGGCCAATCTTGAGGGTGCAAGATGCCATCTATACATCATTTTATACAAATTCTCCTTATGTGCTACTGATTTGGTTAACATAAGATTTTTTTGCTAGATTTCTTCCCAATCATCCAGATCAATACTATAACCGAATTTTTTTTTCCCAAGCCAACATAGGTCCTTTCTTAATTGTCTCTATCATTTCCTTTTCTAATAAATAATTATATAATTTAGAAATCAAACTTTTCTCAGCACCTGTATTTTATCTAATTGTGTATCTTTTCCCTCAATTCCAAATTCCTTTATGTCTCTATTATATCTCATTTTTACTTGAAAGTATGCCCAATTATTGATGACTATCCCTTGCGTTTCTAGTTCTTGTATTGTTTTAATTCTTCCCTCATTATCTAATATTTGCTGATACTTAAGTTTTTTATTAATATCCATCGTATTTAGGTGGAACATTCCCTCCATCGTTGAGAACCACCTTGGAATTTTAGTATAATGATTTTTTTCTTTTATTTATTTATTTATTTATTTATTTATTTATTTATTTATTTATTTATTTATTTGACTTGTATGCCGCCCCTCTCCCAAACGGACTCAGGGCGGCTCACAATTAAAACTAATACAATAAATTAATTACCTAAAATAGAATTAAACCAACAAGCCAAATTACTAAAACAAATTGTAAAACAAACCCCCTCCCAAGAGGAGTCGGCACAGCGCAGCCTGCTCAAATAGCCAAGTTTTCAAGTCATGGCTGAAGATAGATTTTCAATTACATGTCTATTAAAATATAGGTTGTTTTACTATTCGGTTCCACATAAATGCATGCCAACCTAGCTGTAAGTCAGGGCACTCCAAATTTAAAATTTGTTATTCTCAAATTAATCCATCTTTATCCACATTAGCCACCTTTATAGTGTATCTCCCAGACAGGGAGTCCAAATCCACCTCTGCTTTTGTTATCTTGTAAGTAGATTTTTTTTATTCTCATTTTTTTTATTGCCTAAATGAATTTCATAACAATTTTATCTAATTTGTTAAGGAATTTTTTATCTACTAATATCGGAATTGTTTGAAACAGATATAATATTTTAGGTAACACATTCATTTTAATTGTTGCTATTCTACCTAATAGTGAAATTTGCATCTTATTCCAATTTTCTAAGTCCTTTTCAATCTGTTTCAATAATTTGATATAATTGTCCTCCCAAGAGATTTAATGTTCTCGCTTCTTAACCAGATCCCCAAATATTTAATCTTATTTACAATTTGTAATCCCACCTTTTCTTCCATTTTTTTGTTTACTATTAGTTAAATCTTTCACTAACATTTTAGTTTTTCCTTAATTTTTAATCTGCTAATTTACCAAATTTTTCTATTTCTTTTAGTAAGGCTGGTCCTGATTCTATTGGGTCTTCTATGACAAAAACCATATCATCTGCAAAAGCCTGTAATTTATATTTTGACGCTTTGATTTTATTTTTTTTTTGAAAAAAAGTTTTATTATTTTAGACAAACATACACAGAAAAAAACATATGATATGCCAATAGGTTAAAGCTCCTTGTACATCTTTTCCATTCTCATCTATTAATTATTTTTATATATTCTCAGATACAAAATATTCCATATTTTTAGATTAATTTATCTTATAACACTTCATATTATCATCCCAGAACCATTCCCGGCACACAAATGCATACAGACAAATATAAAAACAAAACAAAAAAATTTTTTTGAGAACAGTGTGTTACCGGACCCTCCCTTCTCCATGCGACTATAATTGCAATTATACACTCATTTTGTATATTCTATTCCATTTATCATAGCAAATTCCACTATTTTCCATATTTCCCCTTTCTAGCTTCTATAGTCTTGCTTCAGTTATTCCATCATTCCATCATTTCATTAATTACATTTCTTTTTCCAATTTTCAATATCTTTGCCAATCAATATTATTACACTTTTGTCTATCTTGTTTAGAATTTTATATTATCTTATAAAACATATTTTACCCTGTAATTACTACCTAAAGGATAACACTCTATCTCTTCTAACCAATTATTGTTTAACTTTTATATTTCACCTTTACCATTATTACCTCTGTTACCCTCTATTTTATATCATCTAACCATTATTAATCAGATTCTGCTTGGTACATTCCTACAAATATCCATTAGATTTTTACAAGAGAAAGAGAAAAGAAAGATTATGCATACATATAACAATAATAATTAAAGTAATTATTTCTTGAAGTTCAATTCAGCCATTGTTAATATTATCTCCTTCATTCATTTCATTTAAGATATTTCCGTTTTATTTATTATCATTTAATATCCATATCACTATATTTCATCATCAAGAAGAAAACAGTATTAAACATTCCATACTTCTTATAATTTCCATACTTTCTTTAAATTGTTAAAGGCTTTATTCTCTTTCCTTCTTTACCTCCTTTGCTTATTAACAGAAAAGAAAAAAAACTACTAACTTTCTTCTAACTTAACCATATTTATCTCACGCACTTTGCAGAATCCTCTCTCAGTAACTTAA
>SOZL01000030.1:1062607-1105644 GCA_009733165.1 Naja naja | reverse complement strand
TTTCTTCCCCTTTTTAACCCATTTTAGAGGTCATTTGATCATTGAGATGGCTTCTTCTTCTTGTCCCACTCCTTCTTGTTTATCTGATGCTTCCTGTAATTTTCTATATTTCAGGATCTCCATTTCTATCATTTTACCTCTTCTTTAATGTCTTTAAATAGTGTTTTTAGATTCTTCAAAAGTGATGACATTCTGAAAGAGATTTTTCCTTTAAAGCAACCCCAGATGACTTTAATCCTTCGCTAAGATCCTCTAGCCAGGAGTTCTCCGATAATCCACAGCCATTTCTTATTTTCTTTTTCACTTTCAGTTTTCGGGCTTGGCTTGCACGGAGCTTCCTTACTATGTACTCTTTTCACGCCTTGTTGTGAATCCACTCTCAATACAATTTAACTCCAGGTGGTATCCTTTGTTTCCAGACTCCACCCTATTTAAGCTCTTTTTCCCCCTCTGTTTTCTATCTTTGACTCTTTTTAAAAGAATTCTTTAAAGTTATTCAAAAGTCTTTATCACATGGTACTTTATTTTCAGCTGAAAGCAGCCTATTAATATCCAAGTGAATCAATGTCCAATTCTTGTAAATCCTTTCTTGATATTCCAAGCCAGTTGAAGTGATCAGTATTTGAGGAAAAAAAAGAGACCAATTTTCCCCTCTTAACCCTTTTCATTCGCAGCTGTAAAAGTCTTTTAGAGATAGCATTGTTTTTAGCTATTTAAATTCGGTACCTTTAATAGTTGTTTTCAATTGCAAGCCCCGTATGTCACACTTTCTCCTTCAAGCTTCCTCCTGCACATTCTTTCCGTTCAAGTTCTTTTTGAGGTGGCCATTTCTGGCCAGCCGCTTCTGCCCATTGGGAAGGGAAAAAACCAGCTGGGGAGAAGAGATGCGGCTCTCCTCAACCCTGCTGGCAGCTCCCAACCTTCACCACCTCTACGGTGGTTTCAACCCCAAAGCCAGCCGCTCGGGGTCTCCAGCTGTGAGCACGATCAAAACTCGCATAGCAGATTTTTGGTCTGTTCACGAAGAGGCTCAAAACAGGAAGTCTTGACGTTTGATTTTAGTTCCTTTAATTTCTGTATTTGTTCTAATTCTCTCCAACAAAGTTTCTAAAATTGTTATGAAAAGCAGAGGTGAAAGAGGGCATCCCTGTCTGACACCCTTCCTTATTCTTAAAGCTTTAGTAATCTCCCCATTTAATAATACTTTGGCCTTTTGTGTGTCATATATTGCGTTTAACATTTTTACAAAATTACCACCAAAATCCATCATATTAATCTGCTACTTCATAAAATCCCAGTTTAAATTATCAAAAGCCTTTTGCATCCAGGAAGACCAAGGCCACTTGGCTTCCTGGATGCTTTCATAATATTCTAATATATCTATTATCATTCTTGTATTATGTCTAATCTGCCTCATGGGAAGAAATCCATTTTGATCCAGGTGAATTTTATTACTAAGTATTTTCTTTAGTCTCTCCCATTACCGCCATAAAATTTTATAATCCGAATTTCATAGAGATATTGGTCTGTAATTTTTTGTCTGATTGGCATCTGCACCCTCTTTCAGGATCCGTGTTATATAGGCTTCTTTCTATGATTCTGGAATTTTAGCTTCAAATAATAGCTCATTGCAGACTTCTGACAGCATGTTCTCTATTATAGGGCCTATCTCTTTATATAATTCATTTGGGAGCCCATCTGGGCCTGGCATTTTATTTCTTTTTTGCTTTTGAATCACCGCCTTTAATTCACCTAAAGTTATACCTTTATTTAGTAACTCTTTTCATCATCCGATATTGGCTGCACTGTTCCTTCTTTCAGATATTCTTCTATTTTATCTAGATCAACTACCTCTTGTTTATAAAGGTCCTCAAAGTACTCTCTAACAATTTCCTTTTTTTTCTCCAGGTCTGTCTCTATTACTCCATTTTATCCTCTAATTGGTATATCACTCTTTTCTGATTTTCTTTTCTTAATTTATATGCCAGCCACCTACCAGATTTATTACATGTTAAATAATTTTGTTTATATATATAGTTTTTGGTTAACTCCTCCTGGTCTAAAATATTCACTTCATGTTTAACTAATGCTAATTCATTTCTGGTTTGCTCATCTCCCAAAGTTTCTATTTGCTTCTTTTCCAATTTCTCTATTCTTTTTATTAGGGCTTTCCGTTTTCCTTCTCTTTCTTTGTTTCTATTTGCTGTAAATGCTATCGTTATTCCCCTTAAATATGCCTTCATTGTATCCCATAAATTCTGCAATGAGGTATCTTGTTTTTTATTAAATTCAAAGAAAATTGTCAATTCTTCCCTAACCTTTTGAATATATTCTTCCTCTTTCAATAATTGTGAATTAAGTGTCCATCTACCTTTTTTATAAAAACTATTTTTCCAAATTATCTGTACTGGGTTATGATCTGCCCATGTATTTGCCAAAATCTTTATATCCTGTATCTCTTACATAGTTCACTGTTTACCCATGCCATATCTATCCTGGACCATGATTTGTGTGGACTGGAGTAGAAAGTGAACTGTGATATTCCTGGGTTTCTCTTTCTCCATACGTCCACTAATCCTAATTCCTCAACCATCTCTAAAAATTTCTTGGGCAATGTATTCCTTTTCTTATATTGTCTTTGTTTACAAGCATAATCTTGACTGTTATTTGTTATTGCATTGTAATCTCCTATAATGCATATTCTTGAATTACCTAATTCTATTAATTTCTCATATAAGTTTTTACAAAATTCACTCTGATTTTTATTGGGGGCATAGATCCCCACTAATAGTGTCTTTTTGTTTTGTAATACCACCTCTACCATTACTATTCTTCCCGATTCATCTTTATAAATCAATTTAGAATCTATATCTTCTTTTATATATATTACAACCCCTCTTTTTTTTCTCCCACCAATGCTGAGTACATTTTCCCCAGTTTTTTATTTTGTAAATACCCTTGATCTCGCTTCTTAATATGAACCTCTTGAATGCATATTATATCAGCTTTTTGTTTTTCTAATTTAACAAAAGTTCTTTTTCTCTTAACTGGATCATTTAACCCATTAATATTTATAGATAATATGTTCACTTCTTTGTTCATCTCCCTTCCTACCTCTAACCTTCAATGCTTTTACTCATCGTTTGGCTTCTAGTCCTCACTCCTATTTCTTCTCTTCCACGTATCTCTTCACCTCCTTCCCTCTCCTTCTCCTTATTCCTCTCCCTACTTCTATGTTGTAGCTCTTCTTGTCTTGAAGTCTCCTGGTCATCTCTGCTGCTCAGTTCTTCCTCTGTTCCTCCTATTTGGTCAAAAAATTCTTGAGCTTTAATTAAGCTATCTATTCTCACCCTTTTCTCTTTCCATGTTACTAGTATCCCCTCTGGAGTAATCCATCTAAATAATTTTTTTTTATTTAAATAGTTTGTGAGAAATCAATAGTCTTTTCTCTGCTCTCGAATTCTTCTCGGCACCTGTTTTAGAACAATCACTTCTCTGTCTTTATATTTTATTCCTTCCTCTCTCGTGACCCTATAAATTATGTCTTTCACTCGCCTCCTTGCAAATCTAATGTGCACTTCTCTGGGGAGTCTATGCCTTCTCGCATAGCTCGTGTATACTCTGTATACGTCATCTAACTCATTCACCATCTCGTCCTTCTCTCTATTCAGGAGCTCTGCCAATATCTCTGCCATTACCAATGGTAAATTCTCTCCCCTCTCTTCCTCCACGTTCTGAAATCTGAGGTAATAGTAGGCCTTGTCCATCTCAAGGTGGGCCAGCGTCTCATTTGTCTCTTTGTTCTGTTCCTTAAATTTTTGTTCCATGCCATCCAATTTCTTTTCCATTTGAGCAGCTTGTTTTTCAATCGTTTTAATCTTTTCTTCATTTATTTTAATCGCTTCCTGGATCTGACCTATCTTCCCATCCAAATTCTTGACTTCGTTTCTCATTTCCCCTAATTCATTTTTTAATTCTTCTTTCATCATTTCTCTTTCTGCTTTGCTTTCTGTATGATTTTTAGTCATTGATTCCTGTAGTGCCATCATCATGTTTTGAATGGTTACCAATGTAGTTTGAACTGATTGCATGCTAGTTTGAGCCATAGTTTTTCTGGTGCCAGCATCCTTCAATTGTTTTTTTGCGATGTCACTGTAGGAGTGGAAGGTGTTGCTGCTGGTACCAATTTTCTTCCTGTTTTTGTAATAGTGGTAGTTGTGCTAGTCATATCTTTAATGATTCTTTGTTGTTCTTCCACTATTCTAAATTTATTTTCCTAGATCGTATTTCCAACTACCATCAACCTTATCCATATTTTGCAGGTTTAATTTTCTTAGTTATCTATTTATATTATATTGCTATTCAACTGCTTAACCTAATTTTCCAGTACCTTTAAATTCAAAAAGTTATTATCAATTAATTAACTATACATTCAAACTTTCAAGTCCACCATAATTAATGTTATTCTAGTTATTCACCTCACAATATATTAACACAATAACTATTCTTAATTAATACAATAAATTCTCAGTTCTTAAATCATCTAACAGGTAAGATCCAAATTAATACTTTTTATATTTCATTAAATTACAATATTCAATATTGGGAGGATGAGAAAGAGAGAGGAACAATTAATTATCTTATCATTATATTATTCAATATATTAAATTCATTAACCTATAATCATTCAAATATACATAAAAGGGAAAAGAAATCAAATATATAGAATATAGTACAAATTAATTAAATCACTTACTCAAATTAAATCCTATTTCAAAGTAACCAGTCACTCTTATTTTCTTATTTTTTTTAAGTATATACCATAAGTAAGTATAATATAAAACTATACCACTCCAGTCAGTTCTGGGTGAAAAAAGACAAGACTCTGGACTAGAAGCAAAAGTACAGACTCTTATTTTCCTGTCGTTGTCGTGATGTTCCAATTCTATCCAATTCTATCCAAAATTCGAGTCCTGATTCTCAGTTCACAGTTCTGACAGTCACTTCAGTTGCCTCGCTCTGCTCTCCCGGAAGTGCCAATCACCAAACCCAGACCCACCACAATTGCACTGTCACTCGGTTTCCAAACTTTAAACTTTATAGTTCATGTCCATCTATAAGGTGCTCTCCGCGAGTTGTGCGTGTGTCTGGGAATGAAGCACTTTCACCAGCAATAGCCGCTCTTCTCTCCTTTCCCTTTTCTTTTTTATACACAAATTTCCACTTTATCCAGGGCTGGGGGTGAAAAGTTCAATTCTGCAGCTGCCACCTGCTTTCCCCCTTTTGCTCTGGAATTTCAAGTAGACTCCAGTTACTTTTTCAAATTATCCAGATAGTTATAATCCAACTCCAATTTTACCTCCAATGTCTTTCTAGTACTCAAATTCGATTTCTTCTTTCTGCTTCCTTCTTAACTTTATTTCGTCATGTCTTCAGGCCAGCTTCAACAGGCTGACTTCTTTTGTCCTGAGCTTCGGGCTCCCTTCTTTGTCTCCGAGATTGCAATTTCCTGGTTAGGCTCTGGGATTTCTTCCTCACTTGAGCGATCCCACCAGGATCTGACCCCACCTCGAATGGCTGCCCACGGACAAAAATCCCGATGTAGGAGACCATAGCTGAGTTCTCCTACCTCACTATGTCGCGACGTCACTGGAAAGCCTGCCTCTGAAGTTTTTCATCCTTGGAGAAAAGAGTTTGGATCTCTCCTCCCTGTCTTCTTATGATCCTTTCCCTCCCTGCCTTCTTGTGGGGTTTATTTATCCCTTTCTTCTCTACCTTTATATGTTCCGTACTTCCTATTGTCTACTCAGCTTTGATTTTTTTGCCTTGTGTTCTGTGTTGTCTTTTTATCCTCTCTTCCTACTTGCTTTTCTCCTGCCACTTCCGGGTATTCAGCTCTCCCTGCTTTCCTCAGTTCATGGCATTGCTCCCCCAACCCCGTCTGTTGGTCTACCATGTTGTTCTGTTACCATTTGCAGGCACCAGTTTGCTGGTCCGCTGTGCTGCAATGCTGCACCACCTCCAACAGACTCCGATTCCACCATTGCTCTACTGTCGCTTTCCACGCTGCTCTCTGTGCTGCTCTCAGGCTCTGGTTCACTGTGCTGCCCCTTGCTGCTGGCTCTCCTCTCAGATGTGCTGCTGCTGCTCTTTGCTCTGTAACCACACGGCTCCTGTTTGCTGGTTCATTGCACCAGCAAACAGGACCTCCTGGATAGCCTACAGTATGCTTGCCTCTCTTCTCTGCAGCCAGCTCTCCTCCTCCTCCTCCCTGCTCCACTCTCTCACCGGCTCTCTTTTTTGTTCTCTGCCAGTTGTTGTACTGCCCTCAGTTGGCTCGCCTCTCTGCCCCATGGATGATTTTCCTCCCTGCTCCATAGTTGGCCCCACTCACTCACCAGCTCACCTCCTTGTTCTCCAACGGTTCATTTTGCCTCTCCCCTCCCCTCCCCTCACTTCAATGGGCCTCTGGTCTCTTGGGTAGGCCTCTCAAGTGCAGCTGGGCCTCACTCAGCAGGCAAAGTACTCTGTGGGATGCTGCTCTTGGTGGCATTTTCCTCCTAATTTCTCCAATCTTTCCTCTCCTTTTCCTTTTCTACTCTTTTTTCTTTTTCTATGACTTATCTTTATATGCACAATTTGTTGATTATACACACAAGGAATTTGTCTTCAGTGCAGAAGCTCTCAGTGTACATGCAAAACAACAGAGTAATAATAATCATAATAATGATACCAATAAAGAGAAGGTACTAGAAAAAATGAGAACGATAATAATATAGCCATAGCACATGGGTAAATATACTTAGACATAAGATAGTACTGTGGGAATTAGGAGTTCAGCAGAGTTGATGGCATGAGGGAAAAACCTGTCTCTGTGTCTAGTTGTTTTGGCATGCAGTGTCCTGTAGTGGCATCCCAAAGGCAGGAGTTGAGACAGTTTATGTCTAGGTCTAGGATGTGAGGGGTCTGTAGGTATTTTCTCAGCCCTCCTTCTGACCCATGCAATATGGAAGGCAGGCTGGTTGCAATTGTTTTTTCTGCAGTCCTAACTCTCCATTGCAGTCTGTACCTGTCCTGTTTGGTTGCTGTACCAAACCGTTACAGTTACAGAAGTACATATGACAGACTCAATAATTCCTCTGTAGAACTGTATCAATAGCTTATGGGGCAGTCTGAACTTTCTGAGTTGACACAGGAAGAACATTAGTTGTGCCTTTTTAATGATGGTTCTAATGTTAGGTGTCTGTTTCAAATCCCACTGGTCACTGCAGTGGGGATTCTATGGTCCCAAAACCTTCAGGTGACCCTAACTTTCATGGAAATCTCATCATACCCCACCTCTCTAAATATTATAATCCTGTTCTTGGGTTCTAGATCACCTTTTGGGGGGAGGCTGCTTCCACAAATTGCCAGAACAAAGGTCTCCTGCATTTGCAATTTTTCTTACCAAAATATTACTGTAATGATTAATAATAACTAATCCTTTCCCAATATACTGTACACTGGAGGTATAGGGACTGAAACAGATTAGGACCACTGGCAGACAAAAAATGAACAGACCCCCAGTACACATGGTAAGCTCACACTCTAAAACAGGGACACCTGGTTTGCAATTTCTAAGGGGGAAAGACCCTGCGTTCAAGACCAGATCTATACAACTCAAGAAGTTGACCATTAGGCAACATTTTATCTCTGTGACACATTAGCTACTACGTTTAAAAAGTAGAGTAAAACATGATCATGACACATGTACATTTCATCAGAAAAATATATACTTTTAGGTGTAGCATCTGTTTCTCTTGTGTGGCAATAAAATCAGTTTTCTGGAAAAGAAGTGATTCCAGATTTCTATGGGTCTACTCTGAACAGAACTAAATCCAATCTATCAAGTGTTCATTTTTCACTTTCAAGTTCCCTTGTTGCTCTTCTGTTCATCCATTCCTTCTTCTCTTTGTTCATCTCTTAACTATTCTTTGCATAAAATTATTCAAGCCACACTATACAATCACATTGCCACAGGAACCATGATGCAGACTTGGCCATGTATAGGTCCAAACTGCTCTCTTTTACCTTAGCATCATAAACAGCATTTCAGGGAAAAGAAGTTCTTTCTACCCTTATCTTCTGAACAAACCTTTTCAGAAAAACTAGATCTGAAACAAAATGTCATGTAGGCTGCTTATGCAAATTTTCCAGAAAATGTGTCCACCTTGGCCAGAATTACATAATTTTTAGAAGGATGATAAGGAGAAACAAGAAAAAAGCATTGGCAAGAGGGGTGTGTCTCACAAAAGTTAAGATGGTGGCTGCATTAAAGTCCCACCAGACACATACAGGTGAAACTCGAAAAATTAGAATATCGTGCAAAAGTTCATTTGTTTCAGTAATGAAACTTAAAAGGTGAAACTAATATATGAGATAAACTCATTACATGCAAAGCAAGATAGTTCAAGCCGCGATTTGTCATAATTGTGATGATTATGGCTCATGAAAACCCCAAACCCACAATCTCAGAAAATTAGAATATTACATGCAATCAATAAAACAAGGATTGTACATAGAACAATATCGGACCTCTGAAAAGTATAAGCATGCATATGTACTCAGTACTTGGTTTGGGACCCTTTTGCAGCAATTACTGCCTCAATGCGGCGTGGCATGGAAGCTATCAGCCTGTGGCACTGCTGATGCCCAGAAGTCTTTTGATAATCAAAATTGGAAATGTATGACACAGCAGATATATAATATGAACCTAGGAACCAGATTTGAGAATATAATAAATACAATATACTCCACTCAAAAGGCAAGTATTATGATAAATGGCAAAAATACACAGAATTTTGAAATTAGGAAAGGAGTAAGACAAGGCTGCCCTCTGTCACCTCTGCTTTTTATCTTGTCCCTAGAGATCCTACTAAGGCGAATTAGACAGAACCCGGACATAAAAGGAACCAAAGTCAAAAAGGAAGAATATAAACTGCAAGCCTTCGCAGATGATATGGTGTTCTTTATTGAGGATCCGATAGAGACACAGGAGGAGATAATCAGAGAATTGGAAAGATATGGCGAAATAGCAGGTCTTAAAATCAATAGACAGAAAACAAAACTTTTAACTAAAAATTTAATGGAATTACAAAAAATAGAATTAGAAAAGGTAATGGGACTACAAACAACAAAGAAAATTAAATATTTAGGTATATGGCTGATGGCACAATGTATAACAGTAAAGGAGCATAATTACAATAAACTCATACAACAAACAAAGAAAGATTTAGATTTATGGTCCAAATTACAACTATCATTATTAGGAAGAATAGCAGCTATTAAAGTGTCCATATTACCTAAATTTTTGTGTTTATTTCAGACCGTTCCCATCAAATTAGAGAAAAAATTTCTTTAGTGAGATCAATAAAATTATGGTGAAATTTATTTGGTTATGTAAAAAACCCAGAATAAAGATGAAGACGCTACAAGATATTAAAAGCAGAGAGGGACTTGGACTTCCAAATTGGGAGCTATATTATAATGCAACAACGTTAATTTGGATTAAAGAATGGGTCAATCTAACCAACAAGCAAATATTAAGTTTAGAGGGCCATGACCTGCAAGGAGGATGGCATGCCTTTCTGTGGGATACAGGAACGAAAAAACAACAATACTTCCATAAGCACTTGATTAGAGATTCCCTACTACAAAATTGGATTAAAATTAGAAAGAAACATTATATGAAAATTCCAATCTGGCTAACAACCATGGAAGCCATGATACACCCAAACAATTTAGACCTAGGTAAAATGATAAAATATAAATATGTTCTAGATGTACAAGGAAATCTAAAATCGACCCAAGACCACCCAAAACAAGGGATATATATTGATTGGTGGGCATACCTGCAGCTACAAAATAGGTATAAAAAAGATAAAGAAGAGTATGGAATATATTTGGAACTACAACAATTGGATAAAATTTTAACAGGCTCAGATAAAAAACAATTACAAAAATCTATAAATATCTATTAGACGTAGAATTGAAAGAAGAGGTGGTTAAGGGATGTATGATTGCTTGGGCTCAAAATATTGGACATAATATAAATTTGATAGAGTGGGAGAATATTTGGAATTTAAATTATAAATTAACAAAATCAGCTTCATATAAAGAGAACATCTATAAGATTTCTTGTAGATGGCACCTGCCTCTGGCGAGATTGGCAAAGATATATCCCAACATGAATCTGGCATGTTGGAAATGTAAGAAGAAAGAAGGCACTTACTATCATATCCGGTGGTCTTTTTTTTTTTTAATAAAATTTTTATTGTATAATGACACATAAACAGACATAAACATAAACAACACATAACCAAACATAAAACATACATTAAGTTTGAACAGGTATTGCTGAGCTCGTGTCACTCATTGTCCATTGTTTATCAAGTCCAATTCAGAAAGAGCTATTGGATCTTTCTCCTATCAAGCCATCCATAAAAATTGTTCCATATTTTATAATAATCCGTTTCTTCCTTGTTTTTAATTTCCATAGTCAATTTGTCCATCTCTGTGCATGCAGTAATTTTCCTTATTAGTTCTGCTTCCCTTGGAGTTTCGGTGTTTTTCCAGTTTTGTGCAAAGCCATCCTTGCTGCTGTAACAGTATGAGTCATTAAATAAAAGTGTCTTTCGGGTATTTCTTATTTGTGATTCCAAGTAAAAAAAATTCTGGTGTAAAATATATCTCCTCGTCACAAAATTCTTGTAGCCATTTATGTATTTGATTCCAAAATTCCTGGGCCTTTCTGCAACGCCACCACATATGATAGTAAGTGCCTTTTTCTTTGTTACATTTCCAACAAGTAGGTGAAAATTTGTTGTTTATTTTAGCTAGTCTTGTTGGTGTTATGTGCCACCTATAAAATAATTTATATAGATTTTCCTTGTATGGAATTGCTAGAGTTATTTTTTTATTTCTAATCCAGATGTTTAAATCGTCCAAATTTATGTTATAACCAAAATCTCTCATCCATAGTATCATTGTTTCTTTTACCATTTCTTCTTCTAATTTGGCTTCTAATAATACCTGATAAATTTTTTGATCATCTTTTCATCCGGTCCTAACAAAATTTTGTCTAATTCAGTCCTAGTTTTACTAATGCCCAATTCCTTTTTGTCTTTTGCATATTTAGATTGAAGTTGCAGATAGGCCCACCATTCCAATTCTATTCCTTGTGCAGTCAGCTGTTGTCTAGTTTGTAAATCACCTTTTGCCTAATAATTCTTCATAAGTAATAATTTTGTCGTATCTTAATAAATGCGGATGCATCAGGGCTTCTAATGTCGATAGCCAAATTGGGGTTTGGATATACATTTGTTTCTTAATTTTAAACCAAGTATATAAAAGTATCTGTCTGACTTTATGTTTTTGCACGTAGCTATGTCCCTTTATGTTGTCTTGTCCGAGAAAGTGCCACCCTGACTGGAGGTTGTATCCTTCTAGTGTTAATATTCTTGTGTTTGTGTGGTTGATCCAATCTTTTACCCAGGTCATTATTGCAGCGCTATGATACAGTTCCCAGTCTGGTAGGCGACCCCCTCTCTCCGTGGCGCCCTGTAGTAATTTTAATTTAATCCTCGGCCTTTTCTTTTGCCAGATAAAATTTAATATTATTTTATTCAACCCGTCAAAAAAAATTTTTTAAGTATTATAGGGGCATTTTGGAAGAGAAATAAAATTTTAGGTAGGATATTCATTTTTATCATGGCTATCCTGCCCATTAAGGATAAGTTTAAATTGTTCCATCTTCTTAAATCTTCCATTATTCATTTAATAAGGGGGTCATAGTTATCTTTCTTAAGTGTAGTATGTCTGGTTGATATGATAATTCCTAGGTATTTTATTTTTTCAACAATCTCAATGCCCATTATTGGCCAGTAATTCTTTCTGTTTGCTTGTCATATTCTTTGTGATCATTTTAGTTTTATTTTTGTTAATTTTAGTCCCACAAGACCAAATTCATCCAATTTTGTAATAGTTTAGGCCCAGAAGTTTGTGGTTCTTCTAGAATAAAAATAGGTCATCAGCAAATGCTTGTAATTTGAACTCTTCCTTTTTATTTTTAATCCTTTTATATCACTTTCTTGTTTAATCGTCCTTATTAAGGCCTCTAAAGTCATAATGAACAACAATGGTGACAAAGGGCATCCTTGTCTAGTTCCCTTCTGTATTTGAAATTTTCCCGTGAGTCCCCCATTAATTAAAATTGAAGCTTCTTGTCTTTGGTAAATAGCCGTAATTGCATTTATAAATTTGGGTCCTAAATTCAAATGTTTAATTTGTTGTAAAATGAACTCCCATTTCACATTATCGAATGCCTTTTGAGCATCTAAAACAGTAGTGCGACTTGCTCTGCACTACGGTCTTCGTAGTATTCTAATACGTCTAATGCTACCCTAATGTTATTTCTAAGGTGTCTTTGTGGGAGGAAGCCATTTTGATCAGTAGAGATAAATTTATTAAGTATTCTTTTAAATCTTTCCGCCAAAATAGTCATAAAGATTTTAAACTCAGAAATCTTGGATATAACAATAGAACCAAATGTATTAGCAGACCATAATATGATTAGGCTCAGGTGGGAGGGACAACAACAACCAAGAAATTGGATGCTTCAGAGGTCTATATTAAAAGATGAAGCATTTAACAAATTGTTGACAAGGGAGTTAGAATTCTCTTTCAAGAAAACAACCCCAAGACACCTCTTTACAAAACAATTGGGATACAGTCAAAGCCACAATGAGGGGAGTGTCCATTAAATACATGGCCAAGAAAAACAAGAAAAAAAGCAACAGAGAGTAACATTACAACAGGAATACAAGGAATGGGACAAAATTGCAGGCCACACCACAAGACAAACAAGTTAAACTACAATTGGACATGGTTAAACACAAAATAAATTTAATTGATAAGGAAGAACTAGCCCAGAAATTAAAGAAAACGAAGCAATACCAATTTGAGAATGCAAATAAACCAGGGCGTTGGCTAGCCTCCAAACTTAAGAAACAGAATGAAAAGAGGTGGGTCACTAAATTAAGAAATGAACAGGGGGAGATATGTTTCAAAGAGGAAGAAAAAAGACATATTATTAAAAATATTATAGCGATTTATATACAGAAGTAAACCACTAACAGAAGACCAAATTCAAAAGTACTTAAAAATGTTGACTTTATAGAAATTTCAGATGAGGATAAAGAATCTCTAAATCAAAACATAACTTTACAGGAAGTATATGGTGCCATTAATAAACAAAAATGACAAAGCTCCGGGCCAGATGCCTTACCGCTGAAATTTATAAAACACAACAAGAAACTCTAGGAATAGAAATGTTAAAGATTTTCAATGAAGTTTTAGACAAGGCGACATGTCCCCAATCCTGGCAAGAAGCAAGAATATCTATTATCCCTAAAACAGGTACTGATTTGATAGACCCGGGCAATTATCAACCAATCTCCCTTCTCAATGTGGTGGTCTTGTTTAGAAGCCCAGAAGTACTGGCTTAAAATTCAAAAATGGTTACAAGAGATCTTCAAGGAACAAATAGATTTGGAACCAGAATTATTCTTATTAGGGATGATTAAAAAGAAATATGGGAAAGATACAAAATACATAATACAAAATACGTATATATTGCGTGTGCATGTATATCGTCATCTAGCTGCCTGGACAGCTGAGCAGCGCTGCGCGCGGGTGCACAACAATTGAAACAGCACTTTTTTCCTGCTTTTTCAACTGCAGCTGTGTCACGCAAAGCAGCTGCAGTTGAAAACACAGGAAATAAAGGTCAGGTAAGAGCCCGAGCGGGCAGGCGGGCCAAAACAGCAGCAAACATAGAACCGGTTCTATGTATGCTCTCTGTTTGCTGCTTTTCAGAGCAACCAGTTCTAAAGAAGTGGACAGAATGAAAAGCATTTCATAGATTAAAGGTTTATATTTGCATGAACTGTATATATTTGTAAATACAGGTGAAACTTGAAAAATTAGAATATCGTGCAAAAGTTCATTTATTTCAGTAATACAACTTAAAAGGTGAAACTAATATGTGAGATAGACTCATTATATGCAAAGCAAGATAGTTCAAGCCGTGATTTGTCATAATTGGGATGATTATGGCTTACAGCTCATGAAAACCCCAAATCCACAATCTCAGAAAATTAGAATATTGTGAAAAGGTACAATATTCTAGGCTCAAAGTGTCCCACTCTAATCAGCTAATTAAGCCATAATTCCTGCAAAGGGTTCCTGAGCCTTTAAATGGTCTCTTAGTCTGGTTCAGTAGGAATCACAATCATGGGAAAGACTGCTGATCTGACAGTTGTGCAGAAAACCATCATTGACACCCTCCATAAGGAGGGAAAGCCTCAAAAGGTAATTACAAAAGAAGTTGGATGTTCCCAAAGTGCTGTATCAAAGCACATTAATAGAAAGTTATGTGGAAGGGAAAAGTGTGGAAGAAAAAGGTGCACAAGTAGCAGGAATGACCACAGCCTGGAGAGGATTGTCAGGAAAAGGCCATTCAAAAGTGTTGGGGACTTTCACAAGGAGTGGACTGAGTCTGGAGTCAGTGCATCAAGAGCCATCACACACAGACGGATCCTGGACATGGGCTTCAAATGTCATATTCCTCTTGTCAAGCCGCTCCTGAACAACAAACAACGTCAGAAGCGTCTTACGTGGGCTAAAGAAAAACAGACCTGGTCTGTTGCTCAGTGGTCCAAAGTCCTCTTTTCTGATGAGAGCAACTTTTGCATCTCATTTGGAAACCAAGGACCCACACTGCAAGATGCTTGAAGTCCAGTGTGAAGTTTCCACAGTCTGTGTTAATTTGGGGAGCCATGTCATCTGCTGGTGTTGGTCCACTGTGCTTCATTAAGTCCAGGGTCAACGCAGCCGTCTACCAGGAGATTTGGGAGCACTTCATGCTTCCTTCTGCAGACAAGCTTTATGGGGATGCTGACTTCATTTTCCAGCAGGACTTGGCACCTGCCCACATTGCCAAAAGCACCAAAACCTGGTTCAATGACCGTGGCATTACTGTGCTTGTTTGGCCAGCAAACTCGCCTGACCTGAACCCCATAGAGAATCTATGGGGCATTGCCAAGAGAAAGATGAGAGACATGAGACCGAACAATGCAGAAGAGCTGAAGGCCGCTATTGAAGCATCCTGGTCTTCCATAACACCTCAGCAGTTCCACAGGCTGAAAGCTTCCATACCATGCCGCATTGTGGCAGTAATTGCTGCAAAAGGGGCCCATACCAAGTACTGAGTACATATGCATGCTTATACTTTTCAGAGGTCCGATATTGTTCTATGTACAATCCTTGTTTTATTGATTGCATGTAATATTCTAATTTTCTGAGATTGTGGATTTGGGGTTTTCATGAGCTGTAAGCCATAATCATCACAATTATGACAAATTGCAGCTTGAACTACCTTGCTTTGCATGTAATGAGCCTATCTCATATATTAGGTTCACCTTTTAAGTTGTATTACTGAAATAAATGAATTTTTGCACGATACTCTAATTTTTCGAGTTTCACCTGCAATAGGTTTGGGCTTTTTCGCAGTTCCACCATATGTGATAATATGTTCCAATTTCTTTATTGCATTTCCAACATTTAGGGGATAATTTCGGATACATTCTTGCCAATTTTGATGGTGGGATGTGCCATCAATAAAACATTTTGTGTAAATTTTCTTTATATGATGCCACCAAAGTTATTTTTTTGTTTCTATCCCATAAGAGTTGCCAATCATCCAAATTTATACCATATCCAAAATCTTGCATCCAGGCCAACGTTGTTTCTTTTACTTTTTCCTTTTCCAATTTGCATTCCAATAGCACTTTATATATTTTTTAATCAATTTCTCATCTGTTCCTAATAGTATTTTATCTAATTCTGTTTTCTGCCTACTAATTCCCCATTCTTTCATATCTTTACCATACCTTGATTGTAGTTGCAAATGAGCCCCCATTCTATCTCAAATCCCAAATCTATCAACTCCTCTCTCGTTTTTAACTCTTCCTTCTCATCTAATATATCCTCATATGTAATGACCTCCCCTCGACGAAGTAGATGTGGGTACATTAACGCTTCTAATGTAGATAGCCAAGTTGGTATTTCAACGTAAATTTGTCTTTTGGTTTTATTCCATACATTTAGTAGAGCCTGTCTAATTTTATGCCTTTGGAAATATCCATGAATTTGTTGTTTGTCTTGCCACAAAAAGGCATGCCACCCTGCCTGTAGATTATGTCCTTCTAATATTAACATTCTTTTATTCTTAACACTTATCCAGTCTTTAACACAAGTCAGAATAGCCACTCTGTAATACAATTCCCAGTCAGTTAAAGTTTCTTTTTGTACATTTGTCATATTTTTTGTAAGTATTTTAGTTTTTCCCCTATTAATTTTTAACCCCACGACTTCTCCAAATTCCTCTAATTGCTCTATAAGTTTTGGTCCAGAATTTTGTGGATCTTCTAAAATAAAAACCAAATCGTCAGTGAAGGCTTGTAATTTATATTCTTCTTTTTTTATTTTTAATCCCTTTATTTCTGATTCTTTGCTAATTATTCTTGTTAGTACCTCTAATGTCAAAATAAATAATAATGGTGATAATGGACATCCCTGTCTCGTTCCTTTTTGCATCTCAAATTTATTTGTTGTATGACCATTTATCAATATCCTGGCTTCCTGTTTGTTATATATTGCTGATAATACATTTAAGAATTTTTGCCCCAAATCCATATACTTAATTTGTTGCAGAATGAAACTCCATTTTACATTATTGAATGCCTTTTTAGCATCCAAAAAAAATAGCGCTATCTGTTTTCCACTATGATCTTCGTAATACTCTATGATGTCTAAAATTGTCCTTATGTTATTCCTAAGATGTCTGTATGGGAGAAAGCCATTTTGGTCTGTATGAATAAATTTGTTTAATACTTTTCTGAGTCTTTTGGCTATTATGGTTATGAAAATTTTGTAGTCCACATTTAATAGGGATTTTGGCCTACAGTTTCCTATATTTGTTTGGTCATTTTTTTCTTTTGGGATAATTGTAATCGTTGCTTCCTTCCACGATTGTGGAATTTTTGCTTTATCCAAAACCTCATTAAATAATTTAAGTAATCTGTTACCTAGTAATTCCTGTTGATTTTTGTATAGTTCAGTGGGCAGTCCATCTGGACCTTCCGCTTTATTATTTTTTTGTTTGTTTATTGCCCAAGTCACTTCAAGATTTATTCTTCCAGAGGGTGGGGCTTGGGCAGCAGCAGAAAGATGCTTTTCTCAGAGCTCTGAGGAAAATGCCGATACCCACACAGCTGGATGTTCCCATTGGACCCGAACCGTCCTAGAGAGACAGTAAGTGAAAGGAGAGCATTCTGTTGATCCCAGGGCATCACAAAGTCCCTGGCTGATCCAGGAAAGCTCCTACAGTCTGGCAGTGGTGGGAAGCAGCCATTAATCTTGAGCTGCTAAGAACCTGTGCCAGCTTCAGAATGGAAGAAGAACAGAAAGAAGAAGGTGTGTCAGTCTGGGTGAGAAATTCTTATTTTTAAAAAAAGAAAGAGAGAGGAGTGCACCAAGTGAAAGATTTATTAAAGAAAGAAAGAAGACAGGAAAGATAAGGGTAGCGGCGAATGGTGGGGAGCTGTCAACTTTATTTGGACTTTTTATTTTTTTAAAAAAGAAAAGGAATATTTTGTTTGCTTCTTTGCTTTGAATGACTGGACTGGATTGAACTTAAAAATTAAGAAGAAATTGAACTTTTTTTGTTGCTTAGTTTAAAATCTCTGAAGTATTTTGTTCTTTTGACTTTTATTTACTTTCACTGTTTAGAACGCAGAGATACAGTGTAACTAAGATACAAGTGTAAGAAAAGCTAAGCAATACTGCCATCTAGAGGTCACAGGGGAATTTTTTTAAAAGAACAATAGACTTTAAAAATTAAGCTATTTTGACTACAGAGAAATGGAGAAAGATAAGGAGTCAGCACTGAAAACAGGTGCTGCCTTTATATAGCTGGTATACAACTGGAAAGCTGAATAAGAAAAAGAAAAAGAAAGAGAAAGGACACTGTGACCTTGGATAATATATATGCTTGGGATGCTGGCTTTCTGGACTGACTGAATGTTACACTGAGATTTTGGTTTACTTAGTGACATGGATTTATAAATTACAGCTGGTACCTTCCTTTTTTTGTTTTGTTTTTGTTTTGTTCTTTATTCTATTTTTGCTGGAGTGTACGTTGGATTTATTTTCTCTCTTCTTTTTTTTTCTTGGGCTTATTTTACTTTTTGGCCCAGTTTTTCAATGTGGATTAATTTTTGAATGTTGGTTTTCTTTTTTTCTTTTTTTTTCCTTTTCCATTTTTTCTTTTTTTCTTCACTGATAGCTTGACTAATAACTGGATTAACAAGTGGATATAATTTGGCATCTTTGGATTCTATTTTTATCTTTTGCTGCTTTTTTGTTATTCCCTTTTCCTCTTTTCTTTTATGTAAAAGTGGATGGATTTGTATTTTTTTTTCTCTTTACTTTTTTGGGAAAATCTTTTTTGTTTTTCTTTCCTTCTTCATATGTTAGACTTTTTGAATGATAGAATGGAAAAGATGGAGGAAAAGATGGAGAAGATGGAAGGAGATATACAACAAGTGTTAATGATATATGGAGAAAAAATACAGAAGATGGAAGAAAGAGGTGATAAAACAGATAAGAAAGTAGGAGAAATAGATAATAGATTGACAATGGTTGAAAGCGAAAAAGGGAAAGATTCAATATTCTGGGAGATGGAAAGGCTGATTTCTATTTAAGATTTCAAAACATTGAGGAAGAAAAAGGAGAAAACCTTAAAGAAATAATGACAGAAATCTTAGCGGAGCCCTTGGAGATAACTAAAGAAAAAATGATGGATGGAAACCTCATTACAAAATGTATAAGACACCATGAAAGCATATACCAGAGGCATGATTATAACCTATATAAGAGGAAGGAACATTAAAAAGAGACAAACACAACAAACTTTAGAACGAGAACATAAGAAACTGGAGAAGGATTTACAAAGACATCCACAGCACAAAAATATTAAAAATCAAATGGATATAATCAAACACAAAATTGGACTAATGGAAAAAGAAGAACTGGCGCAAAATATTAGAGGGGCTAAATAGAACTATTTTGAAAATGCAAATAAACCAGGAAGATGGCTAGCATATAACTGAAGAAAGAAAAAGAATCAAAAAGAATACCACAATTAATAGATGAAAATGGCATGCTATGTTATGAAAATGAAGAGAAGAAAAAAATAGTACAGAGATACTATGAGAAACTATACGATCAAGAGGCAATATTAGAAAACAAAGTACAGTTATACCGTGTTTCCCCGAAAATAAGACACTGTCTTATATTTTTTTTGGCTCCCAAAAACACACTAGGTCTTATTTTCGGGGTAGGTCTTATATATTTATGGTGCCAAATAGTGGGTGTGAGTGTGTAGGGGGGGGGTGTTTCGTGGGTGCACAGTTGCTCCCTGAAAAGTCTTCCTGGAACTGGAGATTTACACTAGGTCTTATTTTCGGGGTAGGTCTTATATTAGGGCAGGTTTAGAAAATAGTGCTAGGTCTTACTTTCGGGGTAGGTCTTATTTTCGGGGAAACACGGTATCTACAAGAGGCAGAATTACCAAGAATACCTGATGATGTAAAGACCATGTTAGATGAGAAAATAACAATGATGGAATTGACACAAGCAATAAATAGACAAAATATTGGAAAAGCCCCTGGCCCGCACGGGCTACCAGCTGAATTTTATAAGACAATACTGGAAGTAATCTCAACTATAATGTTGGAAGTATTGAATGAGGTTTTGACAAAAAATAAAGTATCTGACTCATGGACAGAGGCATATGTTACATTTATACCAAAAGAAGATACTGACCCACAACAAATAAAAAATTATAGACCAATATCGCTGCTAAATGCTGATTATAAAATATTTGCTTCAATAATGGCAGAAAGACTAAAAAGATATTTAAACTATTCTATACACTCACAATGGATTTCTACCCAAGAGACAAATAAAAAACAATATGAGGATAATATTGAATACTCTGGAATGCTATGAAACCCACTCAGAGAAACAAATGGTATTAGTGTTCTTAGATGCACAGAAAGCGTTTGATAATGTGAATTGGCAGTTTATGTTGATGCAACTGGAGGAGATGGGTTTTGGAGACAGGTTTACTAAAGCATTAAAGGCGATATATAACAAGCAAACAGCAAGAGTAATGATAAACAGAGAACTGACAGAAAATTTTAACATTCAAAAAGGAACCAGACAAGGCTGTCCGCTATCCCCATTATTGTTTGTACTGACTTTGGAAGTTTTGAATAGAAATATTAGGAAAAATGAAGAAATAAAGGGAATGAAAATAAAAAAGGAAGAGTATAAATTACAAGCTTTCGCAGATGATTTGGTCTTTATATTGGAAGAACCATTGGAAACAGGCCCTAAGTTGATTAGAGAAATAGAGGAGTTTGATGAAGTAGCAGGATTGAAAACAAATAAAGAAAAAACAAAAATCTTGGCAAAAAATATGACAGAAAAACAAAACAAAAGATTAATGGACAAATTATTATTATTATTATTATTATTATTATTATTATTATTATTTAGACTTGTATGCGCCTTCTCCCTAAGGACTCAGGGCTAACATATAAAAAGAGGAATATTTACAATAAAACAGTATTAAACAGAACAAGTCTAAGATTGCTAAAAAACATTAAAACAATTAAAATTACAATAAAAAACATTACAATTAAAACAACCCACCCCCGGGTCAATCCAGGCCGGCCTGCTGAAACAACCAAGTCTTCAGGTCTCGACGAAAGGAGCGGAGATCAGGGGCCAAACGAAGATCCGCAGGGAGCTGATTCTATAGGGCGGGTGCCCCCACAGAAAAGGCCCTAGCCCTGGAAACCACCAGCCAACAATGCCTAACCGATGGTATTCCCAGGAGGCCCCTCCTGTGGGAGGCACGGGCGTCGAATGTGATGCTGGCAGGAGGTTCCAAGTACCCTGGACCCAAGCCATTTAGGGCTTTATAAGTTGTTACTAACACCTTGAAGGAGACCCGGAAGGCAACCGGCAACCAGTGCAACTTGCGCAGGAGGAGTGTAACATGGGAGTATCGGGATACCCCATCACTGCCAGCTCGCGTTCTGCACCAGCTGCAACCTCTATTTCTACTTCTATTCTATTCTATTCCTCAAATTGCAAAAAAAGTGAAATATTTAGGGATACAAATGACAGCTAGGTGCGGAACACTTAAAAAAGATAATTATGAGAGATTATTACAACAGATTGCAATGGACTTGGAAAAATGGAAGAACTTACAACTATCTTTAATAGGTAGAATTGCAACAATTAAAATGAATACATTGCCAAAAATATTATACTTACTCCAGACGATTCCAATAAGATTGAAAAAAAATACTTTGAACATTTAAATAATATGATGTTGAAATTTATTTGGCAGGGGGAAAAGACAAGAATTAAGATAAAACTATTGCAGGACGTAAGGGTGAGAGGGGTTTTTGAATTACCCAATTGGGAACTATATTATCAGGCAACAATATTGATGTGGATGAAGGAATGGATTGTATTGAAAAATGCCAGATTATTAACGCTAGAAGGGCATGATTTACAATTGGGGTGGCATTCATTTTTATGGTATAAAGAAAGTAAGGTACATGGATATTTTAGAAGACACTACATTAGGGATACTTTATTAACAGTATGGGAAAAAATAAGAGACTATCATTTTATGAAAATACCAGTCTGGTTATCAACAATAAAAGCTTTTACATATCCACAGTTATTTAAAAAGGAACACATTATTAGATATGAAGAAATGTTAAATGAAAAGGGTGAACTCAAAACAAAGCAAGAATTAGAATTACAAGGGATAAATATAAATTGGTATTCGTATTTGCAAATACATACAAGGTATGAAAAAGACATTAAGATGGCTGGGTTTTGTAAGGAATTGACTGAATTTGATAAAATCCTAACAGGCACTGAAGAGAAGTTGATCAAAAAACTATATTGTTATTTATTAGGAGTGAAATTAGAGGAAGAACAAGTAAAAGAATCAATGATTGCATGAGGGAAACACTTTGGATATGGAATAGACTTGGATAAATGGCAGATACTATGGTCCAGAAATTATAAATTAACTATGTCAACAGCCTATAAAGAGAATTTGTATAAGATGTTTTACAGGTGGCATCTACCCCCAACGAGAATTGCCAAGATGTTTAAAGATAAGTCGGCAAAGTGCTGGAAATGTCAGAAGTCACCACGATCATACTACCACATGTGGTGGACATGCACAGAAGCCAAAAAGTATTGGACTAGAATACACACGTGGCTGGAGAAAATGATAAAACAGCCTATAGACTTAAAACCAGAGACATTTTTATTGGGAATTTTGCCTGAGGGTTACAATAAAGAATTAACGTATTTGATTATCAATGTATTAACAGCAGCTAGGATTGTATTTGCACAAAATTGGAAAAGCGAGAAACTTCCGATGGATGAGGAAATTATTAAGAAAATAATGGAATGTGCAGAAATGAGTAGATTGACAATGGCAATTAGAGAACAAGAAGAAAAAGATTATTATAAAATTTGGAATTTATTTTATGAATGGCTGGATAGAAGAGTAAGAAATTGAAATATGTAAGTACAGTATAATATATCATTACTGATAAACGGATGAGTTAGATAGAGTAAGAAAATGAATATGAAATATATCATTGAAAATCAATAATTATAATGTTAAGGATAATATATTAAGTGATATATGTGATATAAAATACTGATTAGAACAATTATAAACATATATAAGTAAAATATGTATGATAATGTTACTATGTGCACAAAGAGATATGTACCCAACTGACACACTGTTGAACAGAAAGGTTTTATTGGTTTGTTTTTGTTGTTGTTATAAAAATAAAAAACTTTTTATATATACAAAAAAAGACTTATTCTTCCATTCAATATACTTTTTTCTTCTTCCGTTATTCTCGGAAGATCGGCTTTCTTTAGGCAATCTATTCCTTTTTCTTCTATTAAATATTCTTCTTCTTTATATAGGCCCTCATAAAATTTCTGAGCTATATTCCTTTTCGCTTCTTCTTGATAGCATATCTCCCCCTGTTCATTTTGTAGCTTGGTGATCCATCTTTTTTCTGCTTTTTTTCAGTTTGCAGGCTAGCCATCTTCCTGGTTTATTGGCATTCTCAAATGTATTTTGTTTTATTCTTTTCAATTTTGGGGCTAGTTCTTCTTTTTCCAGCAAATTTATTTCATGTTTTATTAAGTCCATTTGTAGTTTTATCTCTTTCTGTTTTGGTTCTTCTTGTAGCTTCTTCTCCAAGTTTCTATATTCTATTTCTAATATTTTTCGTTGTTGTTTCTTTTCCTTGTTTTTATTCACCATATAGCTTATTGGCACCCCTCTCATAAATGCTTTAGCCATATCCCAAGTGTTTTGTAGGGATGTGTCTTCTTCTTTGTTCTCTTTAAAGAAGAGCTTCATTTCTTTTTCCAAATTGATTTTAAATTCCTCCTCCTGTAGAATTGTTCTCTGTAAGGTCCATCTTGAGAGCTTGGATCGGCCTTTCCAACTAAACTTAATATAGCTATGATCTGCCCACAAGCTTGGTTCAATTTCTATTTCAATTATTTCTGAGATAAGCTTCTTCGGCATCCAATCTCGACCAGGACTGATGTCTATTAGAATAAAACGTAAATTGTTTTTTGTCTGGATGGTGTTCTCTCCATGCATCATAAATCTTAGCCTCCCTTGTCAAATCATAAAATTTTTTCGGTAATACCGTTTTCTTTTTTCTTTTCTTATTTTCACCTTTATAATCCATTGCTTTATCTATAATCGCATTAAAATCACCTAGAATGCATATCTCTTCATATTGTTATGTCCTTAATTTTGTTATACAATATTTGAAAAAAGTTTTCTTGTGGGCCATTTGGAGCATAAATTTCTACCAAAAGAATCTTTCTGCTTTCTAATTCTATCTCCATCATCAGTATCCTACCATCTTTATCTTTAAAAAATTATTTAGCCAAAATCCAATTTTTTAATGTATAACACCCCCCCTTTTCTTTTGTTTATCTAATGACGCAAAAACATTCCCTAATTTTTTATTATTTAGCAGATATTTTTGTTCCTCTTTTATGTGTACTTCTTGTATAGCTATTATGTCTGCATTCAATTTTTTAGGTTATGAAATATTTTTTCCTTTTCACCGGAGAGTTTATACCATTGATATTCATTGATATTACCTCACATTTCTCTCTTTTCTTATCTATTTCTTTGTCTAGAGCTTCTTGTTGCTCTCATTTCTCTAGGTTCTGTATCCTGTCTTTCATATACTTCCACCTTTCTTCTTCCATATCTTCTCTCATTATCTAGTGAGCTCTCTTCCTTATTTGATGCTTCTGCTCCTCTTTCCTCTGTCGAATCCTTCCCTTCTCCCACTTCTTCCACTACTGCCTCTTCTTCATTGACAAATTGTTGGTCGTAGAACTCTTCCGCTTTATCAAGTGTGTCTAATCGGTATCTTTTCTCCTGTCAGTTGACCATAATTCCCTCCGGCATCAATCATCTGAAGCTAATATTATATTTTATAAGCTTTGTTGTCAAGAAGTGATAAGGTCTCCTTAAATCCCTTACTCTTCTCAGCACCTGTTTAAGGACAATTATCTGCTTTCCACTATATTCTGCTGGATCATCTCTCGCTCTATGCAATATTTCATCATGAGTCAATTTCTTGATCAATCGAACATGAACTTCTCTAGGAAGATTGTGCCTCCTTGCATAATTTGTCAGCACTCTATATGTTTCGTCTATTTCCATCACAATTTCTTCTTTTTCAGTTCCTAATATTTTCGCAATTATATCGGCCATCACATCCAGCAGATCTTCCTCTTTTTCCTCCTTCACATTTTGGAATCTCAGGTAGTGGGCTGCCTTTTCTGCTTCCAAGAAAATTACTGTAGATTCCAAGTCTTTATTTGCTTGCATCAGCTTATCAGTCAGATCTTCCACTTTTTTTCCCTCTTTTTCCATTCTAGACTCTTTTTTCGCTATTTTTTCTTGATTTTTCCTCATCTCTTGTTGGTAACATTCAAATTTTTCATCTATAATTTGATTTTTTTCTTTTAACTCAGATCTTACTGATCCTATCTCTGTCTTCAAGTCTTCATGATTTTTTGATAGCATTTCTTGCATGCTCAACATTAGTCCTTGTAGATCTTTTATTGAATTTGATCTCTCCCTTGGAAGTATTTCGTCAATAGCTCTCTGTGTGGAGGGGCTTGCCGTTGTTGCCGTTGTCAGTGTTTGTGTGGGTATTTTTTTCCAGCTCCTACTTTAGGCAAATTTGTGTTACTTGTCATACTAAATAGCTTTACTATAATATTATTTTTCAACCACCTCTTCCAATTTTTCTCTTCCCTTTCAAAACCCTCCACCTCCATATATTCTAACTTTAACACAACACACTGCAATGGATGACTTCTTTTTCTTATGTCAATTCTATATCAACTATCAGATAACTTATATTAGTGGTAGGACCAGTCTAGTATCAAATATTCAGTAATGTATTAAGTTATATCAACAATCAATATATAGTTATTAATTTTAACAAATACGTTACTTAGGATAGTCCCAATTAGTCAATCCTCAAATACAATAATTGTGTATCTAAATAGTCTATAATATAATATAACAATGTATTAAATTATATAATAATAAAGAATTACTCTTATAATTATATTAATTGACTTAACTACTAAACATATAATATATAGTTTATATTTGTATAATTGTATCAGTCTTAGATTGTCCTATATATGCAGAGGCTTAGGATTCAACAAAATTTTATATTTACCTATATATGCAAAGATTTAGTAGTCAACAAAACAAAAACAAAAAACAGAAGCTTTAACATAGGAGAAAAAGAAACCAAGTATCCCCTTTTCTTTTTCTTTTTTTGTTACAATTTCTCTTCAGCTCAGTGGCCAGCAGGTGTCTCTCACCAAGCGCTACAATGTCTCTTTGTCATCTTCAAAACTGCCATCTCACTGTCCCTATATCATCCATTTTAATTAGTTCAACGTTTCTTTATTCAAAGAATTCAGGTCCATTCAAAAAGAGGTGCAAAATAAAAGTTAAGAAAATCCAATTTCATCTCAGTATCTATTTAATCACAGTTATCAGTTCTCTAAGGCTTTTAATTTTAATTTTTAATTTTTTAAGGGCCTTGGTGGTGCAGGCTGTTAATAGCTTAGCACTTAGTTCCAGCTGCCTGTAATTATTGCAGGCTCGAATCCCACCAGGCTCAAGGTTGACTCAGCCTTCCATCCTCTCGGGGTAGGTAAACTGAGGACCCAAGATTGTTGGGGGCAATAAGCTGACTTTGTAAAAATGCCGCTTAGTAATAAGCAGGCATATACAATGGAATGAAGGCTATTGCTGAGTGCATTGGGTTGTATCCCAAAAATTGTAAGCCGCCCTGAGTCTCTGGAGAAGGGCGGGATATAAATATGAATTTTTAAAAAAATTCAAATCCATTTAATTCAAATCCATTCAGATTTTTCTTCTTCGTAATCCCCACAGGACTCACACCTAAGCAGCTCTTAACGCTCTCAAATGACACCATTCTTCAAACTAAATCCAAGATTCACTTCTTACTTTGATTCCAAGCACTGATCTAATCACGTTTCTTCACAGCTGTACGCACCAATCTTCTCCCATTCTATCTGCCAGATCTCCCTTTTTTTGTTTTTGGCTTCTCTATCTTCTTCCGATCTTTTTGCCCACCATTAAATTCACCACTCTGTCCACTCTTAGCTAGGGCTGGCTCCTAATGCCGGGTTTTCTCTATTCAGTTCGCTTTTGGTGCCCCTTTTCGTTTTACTCACTTTGAAGTTGTTAAGGTTGTCAGTTTAGTATGCACCTTTGTTCTGCTGTTTCACCAATAGTATGACCAGCTGCCAGCTTCTGTGGATGATCTGCCGATTGTCCTTCCTTCGTTTGCTCGATCCAGGTTCTCTCCACTCTTCCACATGAACCGCCACCCGTGTAGGTTCTTCGGCACCCCTACACCTTCGGAAGCCCTATGAGCCTCCTTTTGACCCTGAAAGGTCCTGCAAAACAAAGTTTTGAAGATCATGCTTCACAGAGACTCCTGCTCGCACGTCTTCTCTCCCAGACAGCTGGCTCTGCCCCTGAGCACCCACAACTTCTGAAGGCAAGCCATTCCACTGGTTAATTGTTCTCACTGTTAGGAAACTGAATCTCCTATCACCAACACTCACCTTTTTTTTCTTAGGGAAGTTTGGGCTACTTTTCTTCTTATCACAGGAGCACTTGATGATGCCTCTTTTCTAGAGACATTTAAAATTTTTAAAGTTTTCAGTGTTGAATAGACTTCTTCTTAGGACTTAAATGCAAGTGAGGCTGCTCTCTAGATATAGTTTGTAATCCACAGATGTATGAAAATGATGGACAAATAGTTAAAGTAACAGATGAATAAAAAGATGGAAAAAAATATCTCCGCTGAAAGGAAAATGCTATCTCAGCTGAAAATAAAAATGTAATATCAGCTTGTAGTTATTGTAAAAGTGTGTGTGTGTGTGTGTGTGTACACTGTGTGTGTCTGTGTGTGCTGGCTTTATTCTCCCTCCTTTGCACAAAACAACATTACCAGTTTGGACTTCAAATTAGGGTGTGCAATGATTTTCAAGCCATGCTCTACCTATACTAGGGTTTGAGTGTTATATTTGGGGTGAAATCGGCTAAATGTTGGAAGTGCCACCAGATACCTGGGTCATATTATCATATGTGGTGGACCTGTTCAAAAGCAAAAAAATATTGGACCAAAATCCAACATGGCTGGAAAAAATGATAAAACAATATATTGATTTAAAACCAGAAATATTTCTATTGGGGATCCTACCCGAAGAATATAGTAAGGAAAATGCATATTTAGTTATTCATATACTAACTGCTGCTAGAATTGTATTTGCACAAAATTGGAAGAGTGAAGAGATACCTACAGATGAGAATGTGATTAGGAAAATACTAGAATGTGTGGAAATGAAGAGATTAACATTGGCAATTAAGGAGAAAGAGCAAACTGAATATTATATGGTATGGGATTTATTCTATCAATGCTTAAATAATAAAAATGGAAGTTAGAAATAGGGAAGTAAAATAAAGACGATGTGTTAAAAGAGGTAAGTTAATATGGTGATTAACATGTTGAATATTATTACATTAATATTGTATAATCAATCAGTATAATCAATAGGTGGACATTATTATGTTAAATATTGCAGAATTAATATGTAATGATGATGTAACTTTGATTATTGTTTAACAAAGATGTTTGTACCCAGACAACACACTGTTCAACTGAAGATGGAATGATTGTATTAAAAATAAAAAATAAAATTAAAAAAAGTTGTACGCACTTGTTTTAAACTAGGGTGGGCAATCTGCTGCCTAATGTGCCTCATGAATACATTCTAGGGCTATCATATTTGGACTGTAAAACATCTGATGGCTCCTAAATGACAATAAAGATCTCTGGGGTTTCTTGTTTTTTGCAACCCAAATAAGGTAGCTCCACTTCATACCAAGCTCTGATAAAAGGATGACCCTTACAAAGCAAGTCAGAAGGCTTGGCCTTCAAGCCACAATTCTTCTCTGATTCAAGCAGAACTGACCTGAATCTTTGCAGCACTGAGTTCCATGCTTTCTAGGACACTAAAGCCAATGTCTCCCTTTTTGCCCCAGTGACAAGACACATCTCTACATTTCCTGTAACACCTTGGCCTGATGTAACATAAGTTGAATTATGGGGAATTACAATTTCTGTCCTATCCCAATTATCAAGGAGATAGTGAAATGAGAGGGGAACAGGACAGAGGATGATGATGTCCTTTGTTGTGATCCCAAGTGCATCTACAAGATTCTCATCCTTGTTCTCTTAAAGAGATGTTGACTGACCTCTTCAATAAGAGGTACCAATGGAAATGCAGTGGTATTTTGATCCCATCCAGTATGGAAAAATACTATTAAATGCTCTTTCCAAGGCAATGAATTTCCAGAACCAATTACAGGGAAGGTAAACAATCCACAGACAATATCCACAGTGACATCTTTGGGGCACCAAGCAAACACTGATTTTTGATGTGAAAGGTCTGCTTTGCCCTGGAAAAGTAGATTTAGTAAATTTTATATGTTATTTTTAAAGCTTTCTGTGTTATTGCTCCAATTGCTTTTTTCTCTTTTAATAGTTTAGCTAATTTTGTTCTCTGCCCAGAGAAGTTTGGTTACTGGGTAGATAAGGAATATAATACATAAATAACTAAACAAACACCTTATCTTCCACAAGTAACTCCAGTGCAGGGGAATGCCACATTGATACTGCAGTAAAGAGATACATGGATTCTCAATACTACCATTTACAGTTTTATGCCATCAGAAAGAGGGGTGCCTCAATGGAAAAGAATATGATCATTAACAATGCTATGTGGCAGTGGTGGGATTCATTTTTTTTTACTACCGGTTCTGTAGTAATACTGTAAAATCTCCAGTCAGAGGTGGTATTTGCCGGTTCTCTGAACTACTCAAAATTTCCGCTACTGGTTCTCCAGAACTGGTCAGAACCTGCTGAATACCACCTCTGCTGTATGGGCAATGCTGCACATGCCCATTTATTATCAATACCACCAGCAAATTAAGAGGAAAATATTTATTGGCATATGCAATCCCCAAATAGCAATGTTTTGTACATCACAGCATCAGAGCATTCAAGTTTGTAGAGCTAATATTCTATTAACTAACTTTAGGACATTAGCTCTAATGATTAAATTAAGTGGCAGAGCTTTGGACTGCTGTACTGTAGGCTTTATAATCCTCAGAACATGTTGTCTTCAAAATCCCAAATAAACTGTTCAAGCCTCAGTGGTGCAGGCTGTTAAACACCTAGCACTTAGCTCCAGCTGCCTGCGATAAGTGCAGGCTTGAATCCCACCAGGCTCAAGGTTGACTCAGCCTTCCATCCTCCTGGGGTAGGTAAATTGAGGACCCAAGATTGTTGGGGGCAATAAGCTGACTTTGTAAAAATGCCGCTTGGGGGGAGCCAAAAGCCCTAGTAATAAGCAGGCATATACAAAGAATGAAGGCTATTGCTGAGCACATTGAGTTGTGCTCCAAAGATTGTAAGCCACCCTGAGTCTCTGGAGAAGGGCAGCATATAAATGTGAATTAAAAAAAAAAACCCTGTCATGCAATTAAGTGGTTCCAGGAAAACGTATTTAAAAAACCATTCCTGGCATCTGCACAGTCCAGATTCCCAGAGAACCCTCCCCACATGTTTACTTTATGTCCCAGTGAAGAATTAATATTTTAAATAGAATGAAAAATTGATGTCCTTCTTATTATTGGCAATGGCAGCCTGAAAGTTGTACCACCAAACTCATTTGGTATCAAGCAAGTCTGTGGAACTAGTTTTTCTTGGAAGAGTGCAGGTTTCCTAACTATTTCCTAAATGTTGAGAAGTAAAATATTCAGGCCAGCTATGGTTGGTGAAAAATTCCTGCACATTTTTGCACGGTCTGAACTAGCAACATCAATTGCATAGACAAGAGCAAAACTCTTTGAATATGGTGATGACTGAACACAAGAAACCCCAACCTTTGAGGATTTGAAGTAAATTTCCAATTTTCAGAGCAGATTATGGGAGCTCTCACAAGATGGCTGCCATAACAACTTGCCCATTTATGAAATGGTTGTCGTGATCCAAGCTCAAAACACTCATTTGCCAGTAGACGAAATTGTTCATTCTCACCACTTTTGCATCCAGATACATCCAACCCACCACATGGTCAAATAAATCTCTGGACTGTAGCCTTCTACTCTTTTTATCCAGTTAAAAATTCTATAGAGATTGTTATCTTCTTTTTTTCTATTCCAACCAGATTTTTGCAAGTATTCCCAAATGGCTCTCCTTACTAATTCTTGTACATTTTTGCAAAGTCTGAACTAGCAATTCAAAAAATCTGCATGTAGGAAGATATAGACAAGCTGAGAAGTGTTCAATCACAAAATATAAGAGCCTCAAAGACAAATCTGGCAAGAAAAGGCTAAAATCACTGGATATGTAGACAAAATAAAATTAAGTGGGGATATCCTGACAGGTTTCAAATATTTAAAATAATCTCAGAAGATGAGGACAGAACTGATAGGAGTATATGAAAGGTCTTCAAAATTTAAAATTGTAAGAAGAAGTAGCTGCAAGAGGAAATAGCTAGCTTAAAGGTAAAACAAAATGAATGGAAAAACAGGAAAGACAAAACTAAATGAACTGAACCTATTGTTCTAAGAATCCATAAAATAACCAGGAGCTCAAAAACAAGCTAGAGCATACTCAATATACCATTGCATATTAACTGACACACCTTGCATATATTGTCTGCTCATTTAAATGCACATGCAATGTATGATTTAGTATGCTTGGGGGAGGGTAGCAGGAACTAAGTAGAACACAGTCAGACAGAATGTAACCTCATAGTATCTCAGCCAATGGGGAATGAGGAGGGATGGGTGGCCGCTGTACGGAATGTACTGTATAAAGATGTTGATTTGAGATAATGAATTTTGGAGAGAACCAAGCTTCAATAGCTTCTCTCCTTAAACTCGTCCTTAATTGGTTATTGCAATAAACAAAACAAATGAAACAAAATATCTTCACTGTGTCTTGGCTGGTTATTGGTCAGGCAGGTTTGCCACTGGCTGCGAAGGAAAGTGGCCAGGAGTATACAGTATAACAGAATTATTTTTCACTTTAACTACCACAATGAAAAGGAAATGGCATTGAAACAACAGAGGGGCAGCTTTAAACATTAGGAAGTTGTCCACAGCACTACATATAAATTTATTATTTATTTATTTATTATTTTATTATTTGGTCTTATATGCCGCTCTCTCTCCCGAAGGACTCAGGGTGGCTCACATAAAAACAACCATACAAGTCTTTAGGCCGTGACGAAAGGAGCGAAGGTCGGGGGCCAGTTGTAGCTCCAGGGGAAGCTGGTTCCACAAAGTGGGCACCCCCACAGAGAAGGCCCTCCCCCTCCCCAGTCGACATTGTCTAGCCGATGGTACCCCAAGGAGGCCCTGTCTGTGGGCGCGCACTGGGAGATTGGTATTTGATGCTGGCAGGAGACGTTCCTGCAAGTACCCCGGCCCCAAGCCATGGAGAGCTTTGTAGGTAAGCACCAACACCTTGAATCTCACATGGAGGGCAGCCGGCAACCAATGCAGCTCGCGCAGAAGGGGTGTAATATGGGAATATCGGGACATTCCCATCACAACCCATGCGGCCGCATTCTGCACCAGCTGAAGCCTCTGTGTGGTCCTCAAGGGAAGCCCCATGTAGAGTGCATTGCAGTAGTCGATCCGGGGCACGCTGAATGCATGAGTGACCGTGCGTAGCGCATCTCGGTCCAGGTAGGGACGCAACTGGCGCACCAGGTGAACCTGGGCAAATGCCCCCCTGGCCACGGCTTCCACCTGCTCCCCTAAACTGAGCCGTGAGTCCAGGAGAACACCCAAGTTGCGAGCCCTGTCTACGGGGGGCAACACCTCTCCCCCCAAAACCAACGATGGAACACTCTGGATCACCTGAGATGCCGGTACGCACAGCCACTCAGACTTGGCAGGGTTGAGCTGGAGCCTGTTCCTCCTCATCCAGATCCGTACCGCTTTCAAGCAATGGGACATCACGGGGAGGGCATCACTGAGTTTGTTTGGGGTGGAGATGTAAAGTTGAGTATCATCAGTATACTGATGATACCTCACCCCAAAACCACGGACGATCTCGCCCAGTGGCTTCATATAAATGTTGAACAGGAGGGGAGAGAGGACCGACCCCTGAGGCACCCCACAAGCGAGAGGCTGCAGGGCCAACCTCTGCCCTCCTGCCAACACTGATTGCGAGCACCCCGAGAGGTAGGAGAACCACCGAAGAATGGTGCCTCCCACCCACAACCCCCCAAGGCGCTGCAACAGGATACCATGGTCGATGGTATCGAAAGCCACTGAGAGATCTAATAGGACTAAGACAGAGGAATAACCCCTGTCCCGAGCCCTCCAGAGATCATCCATCAGCGCGACCAATGCTGTCTCCGTGCTGTATCCGGGCCTGAAACCCGATTGGCATGGATCTAGGTAATCTGCTTCCTCCAGGAACTTCGGAAGCTGGGAAGCCACCATGCTCTCAACAACCTTCGCCATAAAGCGAAGGTTGGAGACTGGACTAAAGTTGTTCAAAACGGCTGGGTCCAAGGTAGGCTTCTTGAGGAGGGGCCTCACCACCGCCTCCTTCAAGGCGGCTGGGAAGAACCCCTCACTCAAAGAAGCGGTGACAACTGCCTGGAGCCAGCCTCGTGTAACCTCCCGGGTAGCATACACCAGCCAGGAGGGACACGGGTCCAATAAACACATGGTGGAACTCAGCCTCCGCATGGCCCTGTCCACATCATCCAGGATCACAGGGTCAAACTCATCCCAGATCGTAACAGCCAGACCCGACGTTACTCCCTCGTCAGACTCTAGCCAGTCAGAGTCCAAGCCGGCCCGAATCTGAGCGATCTTGTCCTGCAGGTGATGGCTAAATTCCTCAGCTCAGCCCTGCAAGGGGTTGCACCTCCCCCCCGAATTCAGGAGGGAGTGGGCGACCCCAAACAGGGCAGCCGGGTGATTCTTTGCGGATGTGATGAGAGCAGCGAAGTAAGAAGACCTCGCCGCTCTCATCGCTGTCAGATAGGTCCTAGTAAAGGACCTCAACTGAGCCCAGTCAGATTCGGAACGGCTGGCCCTCCAATTGCACTCTAGGCCCCTCCTTCATCACTTCACCTCCTGGAGCTCCCAGGAAAACCAAGGAGCTAACCAGGACCTGTGGCATGTCAGGGGCCAGAAAGGGGCAACTCGGTCAAGAGCCCCTGAGGCAGCCTGTTGCCAGGCATCCACGAGGGTCTCAGCCGAGCTGCGAGTAAGGGAGGTAGGAAACGGCCCAAGCGCCATCTGAAAACCCTCCGGGTCCATCAGGCACCTGGGACGGAACCATCTGGTCGGTTCCGTATCCCAGCAGCGTGGAGTGACGTAATGGAAGCCCATCCAAAGGAGGAAATGATCTGACCATGATAAGGGTTGTAAAGCTGGTAATCCCCCCCCCCAGATCATTATACCACTGCCCAGAGACAAAAACCAGGTTGAATGTGTGTCCGCCCTCATGAGTCGGGCCCTGAATTATTTGGGTCAGGTCCATGGCTGCCATGGACGCCATGAACTCCCGCTCTAATCCCGATGCCCCACCCAGGGAGGGGAGGTTGAAGTCCCCCAGGACCATAAGCCTAGGGAACTCCATCGCCACCCCTGAGAGGACGTCAAGCAGCTCGGACAGGGCCGTTGTCACGCAGCTGGGAGAAAGGTACATGAGCAACAGGCGCAGCTGACCCCCAGGGCTCAGACTCAAGAGGAGAGACTCACACCTGTCTATCTGAGGGACAGTGACCTCCCTCGGACAAAGGAACTCCCTAACAACCACCGCCACTCCCTCGCCCCTACCCTGGGCTCGGGGTTGGTGTAGCACCCGGAAACCTGGGGGGCATAAATCACACAGAGGGACCCCTCCCTCTGGCCCCAACCAGGTCTCTGTGATGCAATGAGCTCAAAGGTTTACAAAATCATCCCACTCTAATCAGCTAATTAAGCCATTTTGCAAAGGGTTCCTGAGCCTTTAAATGGTCTCTCAGTCTGGTTCAGTAGGAATCACAATCATGGGAAAGACTGCTGACCTGACAGTTGTGCAGAAAACCATCATTGACACCCTCCATAAGGAGGGAAAGCCTCAAACGGTAATTGCAAAAGAAGTTGGATGTTCCCAAAGTGCTGTATCAAAGCACATTAATAGAAAGTTATGTGGAAGGGAAAAGTGTGGAAGAAAAAGGTGCACAAGTAGCAGGGATGACCACAGCCTGGAAAGGATTGTCAGGAAAAGGCCATTCAAAAGTGTTGGGGATTTTCACAAGGAGTAGGCTGAGGCTGGAGTCAGTGCATCAAGAGCCACCACACACAGACGGATCCTGTACATGGGCTTCAAATGTTGTCAGAAGCATCTTATGTGGGCTGAAGAAAAACAGACCTGGTCTGTTGTTCAGTGGTCCAAAGTCCTCTTTTGTTATGAGAGCAACTTTTGCATCTCATTTGGAAACCAAGGACCCAGAGTCTGGAGGAAGAATGGACAGGCACACACTGCAAGATGCTTGAAGTCCAGTGTGAAGTTTCCACAGTCTGTGTTGATTTGGGGAGCCATGTCATCTGCTGGTGTTGGTCCACTGTGCTTCATTAAGTCCAGGGTCAACACAGCCGTCTACCAGGAGATTTTGGAGCACTTCATGCTTCCTTCTGCAGACAAGCTTTATGGGGATGCTGACTTCATTTTCCAGCAGGACTTGGCACCTGCCCACACTGCCAAAAGCACCAAAACCTGGTTCAATGACTCTGGGATTACTATGCTTGATTGGCCAGCAAACTCGCCTGACCTGAACCCCATAGAGAATCTATGGGGCATTGCCAAGAGAAAGATGAGAGACATGAGACCGAACAATGCAGAAGAGCTGAAGGCCGCTATTGAAGCATCCTGGTCTTCCATAACACCTCAGCAGTTCCACAGGCTGAAAGCTTCCATACCATGCCGCATTGTGGCAGTAATTGCTGCAAAAGGGGCCCATACCAAGTACTGAGTACATATGCATGCTTATACTTTTCAGAGGTCCGATATTGTTCTATGAACTTTTGCACGATATTCTAATTTTTTGAGTTTCACCTGTATTTGCACATATGAAAACCAATTCATTCTTCTAATTCTTGCATAGATTTAAGTTCACCCTTTCCATTCAATATTTCACCATATCTAACTCTTTGTTCCTTTTTATATGTTATGGGATATGAAAATGCTTCAATAGTTGATAACCAGACTGGAATTTTTAAATAATGTTGCCTTTTAATCTTCTCCCAGTTTAATAACAAAGCCTCTCATATATAATGTCTTCTGAAATAACTCTGTGTTTTAGTTCCCTTGTACCATAAGAAGGCATGCCATCCCAACAACAAATCATGTCCTTCTAATGTTAATAATCTAGTATTTCTTAGTGTCATCCATTCCTTACCCCACATCAAGTTTGTCACCTGATAATATAACTTCCAATTAGGCAGGCCAAATCCTCCTCTTGTTCTGGCATCTAGCAACAGTTTTAATTTTATTCTCGCTTTCTTTCCCTGCCAAATCTACTTCAACACTATTTTATTTAAATCTTCAAAATAATCTTTCCCTAACCTATAATAATTAAATATTTTTGTGAAGAAGGGAGACCCCAGAGTGAAGGAGGAAGAGAATTGTTACTTCTTTCCCTCTCCAGAAAGTGGCGAGTGAAAGTTTTGAGCAGATTACACAACCACTGGAAATGAAAGTGAAATAATGAAATAATTGTTTCCAATTGGAAGAGAAAGACTGGACTGAGTACTTTAATAAGTTAAACACAATTTAAGATATAGACATGATGTACTTTACTGAGTTATTTTGTTTCTAAACCTCTTTTTGGCTACATTAAGTGAAAGTTCTTTTTTTACTTTTTTTCTGGACTACTAATTCATAGTGGAATGGAAAAAGAGAGCAAGTCTGCCATCTGCTGGCTAAAGTTGGTATATACAACAAGAAATACTTTGAACTGTTTAGATTTAACAAGAGACTGATAATACTTCATTTTGAGAACTGCTACATCCGGTGTTAGGAAATAGATTAAAGACTAAGACCTGTTTTGGAAACTACTGTGGGAAAAGCAAGATTGGGACAGCTACAGGGAAGAATTGTTTCTGGATTTCTGTGGATTATAGATATTTCTGGCTGATGGATGGAAAAAGTGAAAAGACAAATACTTATTTTGCAGATGTGAGAAGAAAACTTCGGGTTTAGCTTGCTTTTTTTTGCTTCTTTCCCTTTCCCCCCCGAACATTGGATTATCAAGGACTAGGGATACAGCGGGCCCTGTGGATTATAAATATTAATTGATAGAACATAAAATATATTTTCAAGGACAAATGATTTTCCTCTTTCCTTTTTTACTCCCTGATTTTTTCTGTTTTCGTTTCTCCTTTTTCTTCTGTGGACGGATCCTGTAAACTATTGGAATATTAAAAGTCAAGACTGGGGTTATAGTGGGCCCTATGGATTACAAACTTAATTGATTTAGGTCTTGGTATTGAAATACTGAAATATCGAGATATTGAGATATTGGAGACTGGCTGAACCTGAATTGGAGGGAGCTGAAGTTGCAACATGGTTTCTTTCTTCTGATACATGCGTTATTTTTATTGGACACGTGGGTTATTAAAGTGTTGGGGTACCAAAGGTGGTTAGCTCTTGGTTGGTCTATTTTTGGCTGTTAGTAGGATTGGTGGAAATACCTATTGTTAGCATATAAATAGAGGAAGGAAGGAAAGAAGAAATCAACATTAGCTGTTGAGATGTCAACCTCAAATATGACCAGAATAGGGAAGAAGGCATCTTCCACACTATCATCAGCTTCCTCAAGCCCATCCAACCAGAGGTCAATTGAGAGTATGTTGCAGTTCAAAGCATCAAATACTTCTCAAAAAGAGGTATTGGTGATGCTCCAGGCACTACAGGAGTTCATGACAAAAAAACCATAGTGGGATAAAAAAAGACATAGGGGAAGTGAGAAATGATACAGGAAAGATGAAAGAAAAATTCAAAATATGGATGAAAAACTTGAGAATTTCCAACAAATGATAACAAAAGATGAGCAAAGAATCCAGAAAATGGAGGAAAAATCAGAACAAGTAGAGAAAAAAGTGGATGACATAAATTATAAATTGACACGAGCAAATAAGGATCTAGAAACAACTGTGATAATGTTGGAAACAGAAAAAGCTGCTCATTACCTGAGTGTCAGATCCATGTATCTGCCATTCTTCAATGGAGGAAGAAAGCGGGGTGGATACAAGTAATCCTTTTTGATGTAACCTGAATATCCTAATTCTTGTACTGAATCTGTATGACCTTTACACGACTTACAATTGTGGGCTGGAATCCCCAGATGCCTGGAAACTTGTCACCTCTTGGAGAGATAGCAAAAGGAGAAGGGGCCATACAAATTCCAGCTCCAAAAGAAACTTCCTGGGAATCTCTTCTCAACTACATTCCCAGGAAAAAAAAGGGGGGGATTAACATGTAGCTTCTTTGTATTGACAAAATCCACATTGGACTAAGGGGAGGGGTTCTAACTCCCTTTATCTAAGCTGCATGCCTGGAAGGATATCAGATCCTGCTTTGAATGTGGACTTGCTGTCTTCTTTTTCAATAAAGAATTCCTTTTGAAATACCCAGTTTTCAAAAGTTCATTCTTATCCTCTGAGTGGGAGAGAGTCTGGTCCTTACACTGAGATTTCAGAATATAGAAGAGGAGAAGGGGGAGGACCTGCCAGAGATAATGGAAGAATTGCTGGCAAAGGCGCTAGGAATAGACAAGCAGGAAATGGAAATATAAATTGATGAAACCTTTAGAATCCATACGAACTATGCGAGAAGACATAAGCTTCCAAGAGAAGTGCATGTAAGATTTGTGAAATAATCGATAAGAGATGAGATACTCAACAAGGCAAGAGACAAACCATTGCAATACAAGGGGAAACAATTGGTAGTCTTGAAACAGATTCCTAGGAGAGTAAGGGACCTTCAAAAGCAATACCATTTTGGACTACAGTGTTGATCAAATACAATGTAAACTTTAGAGGGATGATACCTGAAGGAATATTAGTTACCTGGCAGGAAAAAAGACACAGACTAGACTCATTAGATAAAGCAATGGAATTCTATGATTGCCACTTTAACACGCAAGAAAAACAGGAAATGAGAGGAGAAACAGTACATAAAGGCCAAGAAGTACCAATGATGGAAGAAAAACATTTACAAGATGACAGTGAAATGAAGAAAAAAGAACGAGCAGAGAGAGAAGGAGCAATAGCAAAAGAACCCAGAGAAATAAGAGCAACCAGGAGTATAAGACCTATATACTGTATAAGTAAAGCAATGCAAAAAGAAACAAACATGTTATCAGTCAATATAAATGGACTGAATTCCCCTATGAAAAGGAAAAAAATATTTTCAAAACTACAAAGAGTAAAATTGGACATAATATCACTCCAAGAAACACATGTTAAAAAACACCATTATAAACTATTGGAGTATTCTAAATTGGGAAAACTATTTTACTCATTATCACAACAAAAAAGAAGAGGGGCCATATATGCACCAAACAATGGACAAGAATAATTTTATAAAAAACTCCAAAAGAAGTTACTTGAAACAGAATACGAAAATATCTGTTCTATAGGAGATTTCAATGCAATAGTTGATACAAAAGTTGACTACAAAAGCAGTAAAATAATTTTAAAAAGAAGGACTCTACCCAGAACTTTTGTTATAATGATAGAAGAACTATCGATAGAAGACACATGGAGAGAAATGAATCCAGGGAAAAACCAGTATACATTTTATTCTAATCTGAATCAATCTTGGTCCAGAATAGAGGGTGGGGCTAGCTGTCAGCTCACATGGCTGTGCTAGCGGAGAGCACCATGAAGCACAGCTGATTTCTGGCATCTGGATGGCTTCCCAAAGCTGAAAGCGTCTTGGAGGGACTACCTAAAAAAGGAAGAGCAGCTGAGCGCTACCATTTGGATGGCGGTCCATGGTGTGGGCTCAGAAAAATCCTTAACTCCGGACGTGGAAGAGGATGACCTGTCATGGCCGAACCAGAGTGCTGACAGCTAGCCGGAACAAGTGGTGATCTAGCAGTGGGAATGGTTGCGCCGGTTTTGGCATATCTTATTTCCGATCTTGTAGGAAGATATCTACCCCGATTTGGTCCAGGAGACTGAGGGGCTCGAATAAAGGAAGGGGGTGGACTTTTTCACCTTCCCCCCACTATAACAGCAGCGAGAAGATGAGCAATGCCAGAAGCCGGTAATAAGAAAGAACTTACGGAAGCAGTTATGGTGAGATAATTGCACCCGAGCTATTTGATAAGTGTTGAGTGAATCTGATCTGTTAAAGCTATAAAGGGAACTGATATTGGTGACGTTAAAATCTTATATATTAAATATATCTTTCTTTTTTTTTCTTTTTAAAGTAAAACGGAGTAAAGGAGAAACAAAATAGCAAAAATGGCTCTCCTTGACAGTGCAGTTTGAAAGGAGAGGAAAGGGAGACATCTACTGGCGTAAGTGGGAATATACTGGCTAAATTGACTAAAGGAAATAAGGGTATGCTTGGTGATTCTTTGCCTGACATTTGATGTTTAGATTTTGCTCTCTACAAGACTGATAAGGGACTATAAAGAAAGACTGTGAGTGGTTATATAGACTTTGGGACAAAAATTCCAAGATTATAGGATACACAGATTTCCATCCCACCAGCAAAGAAACTGAAACCTGACAGTGTGAAAGAAGAATAAGGCACAACTGTACAGACTTGGGTCAAATCGAAAAGGACTCTTGTAAGACTGAGTTTATTCACTATCTCCTATGGTTACTACTTTAAATGTTATCAGTATTAAGTATTATGGCTATAGCACTATTGTTACTATTGTTATTATAAGAATTTTTTCTATAGGGGTTCCTACTAAGACAACATTGTTATTGCAGTAGAACAGTACTAGAAAGTGTGGTCAAAATAATAATAATAATATTTAAATATTGAATTATATAGCTATATAGTGTTTCTAAAATTGTAGTATAAAGCTGTATTGATATTGCCATATAGAATTACAAATAATAATAGTACCATACTTTTCTTTTGAGATCATATACCACATTTTATATTATATAGATAGAACCTTACTTGATGTTATACTCTATTTGACAATACACTTTAATAACTAAGCTTAATTAGGAACAAAGACTGGAGGGATATTTAAGAGGGGGAAGGAGGTGGGAATTCTGGAAAACAAATAAGTTAGTAGTAAAACTTCTAAAGATGACAAGTGTTACAAATCTAATGAGGATTGGAACAGGAAAAAGCCAGCATCCCAGACATCTTCCACAACCTCTAGCCCTTTGACCCAAAGATCAGGTGAGAACATGCTCCAGAGAGAGAGGTCCAATTCATTTAAAGACCTTCAGGCTATGTTGCAATCAATGCAGGAGACGATGGTTAAGAATCACAAGACGATGGTTAAGAACCACGAGGAGATGAAAAAAGAAATAGGAGTGGTGAGAAACGATACTGGGGAACTAAAAGAAAAAATACAAAAGATGGATCAGAAATTTGAAAATGTTCAGGAACAGATTAGTAAAAAGGAACAGAGACTACATGTGATAGACGGAAGAATGGAGAAGGAAGAGAAAAGGATGGGAGTGCTGAGTATCAGGTTGATCTAGGCAAATAAAGAATTGGAGATGAAAGTACTGCTGTTGGAATCAGAAAAAGTGGCACATTTCCTGCTATTTCAAAATGTGAAAAAAGAAAAGGGGGAGGACCTTCCAGATATGAGGGCAGATTTGATGGCAAAGGCGCTGGGAATTGAGAAAGACGAGATGGCTGATAAGTTAGATGAGACATATAGAATTCAAACAAACTACACTAAAAGGAATAATCTCTTTAGGGAAGTACACGTGAGGTTCATCAAAAAATCAGTCTGCGATGAAGTACTAAACAGAACAAGAGACGACCTGATAGTATATAAAGAAAGGCAATTGATAGTTCTAAAACAGGTACCCAGAGGGATTCGAGAATTAAGAAAAACATATCAATTCCTGACATCAGTGTTGAACAACTTCAGGTGGCTGATGTCGGAGGGCATACTGGTGACATGGAGAGAAAAAAGATTTAGAATAGATACCTTCTACTCAAATAGACATGAATCCTGGTCAAGGATCTCTATGGTCTGCATGTTAATGGAGCTGATTTCATAAATAGAGGTAGAAATTGACCCTAGTCTTTGGGCAGATCATAACCCCATGAGAATCAATTGGAAAGAACAAAAGAAAAGTCAATGATGGACATTGAACCAAGCAATTCAAAAAGATAAAGAAGTTATTAAGATAATTAATAAAGAATTGGGATTCTTCTTCAAGGTAAATAGGCCAGGGGACACATCCATACAAACCCTATGGAACATGACGAAGGCATTTATAAGAGAGGTTATCATCTCTGCCACAGCTAGGAAAAGAAAAACCAATGGCCACCTCGAAGAGAAGGTCTCAATGGGATTAAGATTGGTGCAGGAGGAAAGAGAGAAGTCGACAGCAGAGGAACCGAGTATCGGATGGTGATCAAGGCACCCCGATTAAGATAAAGATGAGTTTTTAAAAAAGAAACAGAAGGCACAGTTCCAAGTGAAGGAAAAAATAAGTAAAATATTTTTGACAGCTATAAGGGGCCACCGGAAAGGAAGAAGCTAAAGCGTAAGAACTTAAGTTTGGGGTTTGGAAAATTTTGAATATCAAATAAAAGGAAGGTTAAACTCTGTGCAGAAAGTGCCACTTTGTGGAGAAAAATTGGAAGCTAAGAAGAAAGAAACTATCTTGTTCCTTTGTGGATTGGAGTTGTTACATTTTAAAGAGATGAAGACTCATAGAAAGTGAAAGCTTGAATACACAAAGACGGACCTGGACTAATAGGGTGATATTGATAGTCCCTGGACCTGGGTTAGGATCATAGAAAATTTAAAGAAGAAGAAAATAAGGAAAATAAAAATTCGAGTGGCCATCCAAAGAATTAAAATGAGTTTAAAAGTATGAA
>SOZL01000030.1:1019923-1061607 GCA_009733165.1 Naja naja | reverse complement strand
GCTTCCGCCTGTTTCAGCACGAGACGCATTGGTCGCACTGATGGATGATCTCTGGAGGGCTCGGGACAGGGTTTTCCTCTGTCCTGGTCCTATTAGACCTCTCAGCGGCTTTCGACACCATCACCATGGTATCCCTCCCCACGCACGGGGGTTGGGTATAGGGGGCACTGTGGTGGTTCACCTCCTACCTCTCGGGCCATCGCAGTCGGTGTTGGCGGGGGCAGAGGTCTCCTGAGGGTGCTCTCTGTGGGGTCCTCAGGGGTCGGTCCTTCCCCCTGCTATTTAACATCTACATGAAGCCGCTGGGTGAGATCATCCGTGGTTTTGGGGTGAGTTTCCATCAGTACGCTGATGATACTCAGCTGTACATTTCACCCCAACCAGATCGGTGATGCCCTCTCCTGATGACCCAGTGTCTGGATGCGCGTACGGATTTGGATGAACGGAAACATGCTTCGCCTCAACCCGCCAAGACTGAGTGGCTGTGTGTACCGGCATCTCGCCCAGTTTGGAGTGTCCATCTTGGCCATAGGGGAGTGGTATTACCCCCGTGGATAGGGCGCTGAATCTGGGGGTCCTCCTGGATGCTGCCCGCTGGAGGAGCAGGTGGGGGCCGCCGCCAGGGGGCCTTTGCCCAGCTTCGCCTGGTTCGCCAGCTGCTCTTTTCTGGACCGAGATGCCTCCCACGACGGTTACTCATGCCCTTGTTACTCCAGACTCGACTACTGCAACGCCTTCTATTTAGGACTGCCTTGCATACCATCCGGAGATTGCAGCTGGTGCAGAACGCGGCGGCGCTGGTGGTGATGGGAGTTTCCGTTCTCCCATGCACTCCCCTCCTGCGCTGCCTTCATTGGCTACCGTTGCGCCCCGGTGAGATTCAAGGTTTTAGTGTTAACATTCAAAGTCCTTCATGACATGGGTCCCCATATTTAAGGATGCTCCTGCCGACATCAAATGCCAACCGCCCTGTGCGACAGCACAGGCAAGGACTCCTTGGGGTCCCATCGGCTGGCCAATGCCGGCTGGGCGTCCCCTCGACGACGAGCCAGTATTCTATAGCTGCCCCAGACCTCTGGAACCAACTTCCCCTGAGCTCCGCCTGGCCCCTGACCTCCGCACCTCCGCCATGACTTGAAGACCTGGTTGTTTAACCAATCCAGGTTGTGATTTTCTGGGACGGGATGGTTTTATGGGATAGTTTTAAGGATTTTATGGGTGTACTGTAATTGTAATGGGGCTTATTTTAGTTTAATTTGCTTTTAAATTATTTATTGTTGCTGTTGTTTTATTGTAAGCCGCTTCCCCAAGTCTTCGAGACATGCATATAAGTCCCATTAATAAATAAATAAATAAATAAATAAATTATTAATCCTTTATCATATTATAATCTCTATATTGTTTCAACAGTTCTATCTATCTTTATATTCCCAAGAATACATTACCAAACTTTTTTGTCTAACCATTGGTAGAACATATTCCATATCTTATAAAACTGCTTTCTTCTTGATCCCTAATTTCAAATGTTAATCTACTCATTTCGCACAATCCAAAATCTTCTTAATCACTTCCTCCGCGTAGGTGTCTTATCATTTCTCCAGTTTTTAGCAAATACAATTCTAGCGGCTGTCAGTACATTAACAATCAGATATTTCAGTTCTTTGTTAAATGTCTCTGGTACAATTCCCAACAGGAATATCTCAGGTTTCAAGTCTATATGTTGTTGTGTCATTTTTCCAACCATGTGGATTTTAGTCCAGTATCTTTTAGCATCAACGCAAGTCCACCACATGTGGTAGTAGGAGCCAAGTATCTGATGACATTTCCAACACTTATCCGATTTATCCTTGAACATTCTTGCAATCCTTCTCGGGATAGGTGCCACCTGTAAAACATCTTATACAAATTTTCTTTATATGCAGTTGACATTGTCATTTTATAATTCTGATCCCACAGTGTTTGCCATCTCTCTAAATCTATCCCATAACCAAAATTTTCCCCAAGCAATCATTGTTTCCTTAACCTGCTCCTCTTCCATTCTAACTTCTAATAGATAACCATAAAGTTTTTAATCATTTTTTTCGTTCGTGCCATCAAGATTTTGTCTAATTCAGTTTGCTTTTATAAATCCTTCAGTCTTAACATCCTCATCATATCTAGATTGTACTTGCAAATATGAAAACCAATTCATTTTTATACCTTGTTCTTGTAGTGTTTGCATCGATTTGAGTTCACCCTTTTCATTTAAAATCTCTTCATATCTAACTGTTTGTTCCTTCTTGTATATTATTGCATATGAAAAAGCTTCAATAGTAGATACCCATAATGGAATTTGTATATAATGTTGTTTTCTGGTTTTTTCCCAATTTAAAAACAAAGCTTCTCGAACATAGTGTCTTCTAAAATATCCTTGTTTTTTAGTTCCCTTATACCATAAGAAAGCATGCCATCCTAGTAATAGATCATGACCCTCTAAAGTTAACAATCTATTGTTTCTCAATGTTATCCATTCTTTCACCCACATCAGGCTTGATGTGAAGATAATTAAAGGATAGATATGGATGAACTTTATCTTTAATATGATGGGCAAATATATTGTTATTTGTAAGATTTATAAATGATGTTTTTAAAATATATATATATGTTTGCAATTAACTTGAAATGAACTGGGGGGTTATACAGATTGAGATTAAGATTTGAGATTAGGATTAATTTCTTTGACCCTTTGTCTGTTAAAATGGAATAGAAGTGAAGTTAAATGCTTAAAATGAATATAGATTTACTGTCATATTTGCATGTAAAAGTGATGACCTGGGAACATGCTGTCTACTGAAAAGAGCTGTTTTAAAAAATTGTTAAAAATTGAATAAAATTTGTTTTAAAAAAAAAAGAGACATGGAAGAAAAATACAGAAATGTAGAGGTAGAGCTACAAAAGAAGCCACAGAACAGAAACTTAAAAGAAGATATGGCACTAATTAAACACAAGTAGGATATCCTAGGAAAAGAAGAATTGGCACAGTGTGTAAAAAAGGCAAAACAGAACTTTTTTGAGAATGCTAACAAACTGGGAAAGTGGCTAGCATACAAATTGAAGAAACTGAAGGAAGAGAAATGGATTAACAAACCACAAGATGAAAAGGGAAATATCTGTTACCAAAATGAAGAAAAAAAGAATATAGCTCAGGCCTTCTATGAACAGTTATAAGGAGAATTGAGATTACACAGAGGAAGAAATCCAACAATATCTGGATAAGTCCAAGTTGCCTAAGGTATCAGAAGAGATAAAAGATATGCTTAATGAAGATATAAAAATCCCGGAGTTAATTGAGGCTATCAAAAAACAAAAGAATAACAAAATTCCGGGGCCTGATGGATTGCCAGCAGAATTGTATAAAGAGCTCCAGGAGATCCTGGGCCCAATACTACTAGAGACATATAATGCTGTACTAATAGAAGCGAAGGTACCGCTATCATGGACAGAGGCCAACATAGCGCTGATACCAAAAGAAGATGCAGATCAAACGTTAATTCAAAACTATAGACCAATTTCATTACTAAACACGGATTACAAAATTTTTGCTTCTATAATAGCAGAATGTCTGAAAAGATTTCTCAATACGTTCATCCACTCTGACCAAAATGGCTTTTTATCTAGAAGGCAGATAAAAAACAACATGAGAATGATGCTTGATATATTAAAATATTATGAAACATACAATGAAAAACAAGTGGCACTGCTTTTCCTTGACACTCAAAAGGCATTTGATAATGTAAATAGGGAATTCATGCTACAACAATTGAGACATATGGATTTTGGGAATAGATTTATAAACATGGTTAGAGCAATATACACGAAACGAAAGGCTAAAGTAATAATTAATGGCGAGGCGACATAAAACGTAATACAAAAAGGTACAAGACAAGGCTGTCCACTATCTCCATTGTTGTTTATCTTGACACTAGAAGTGTTGTTAAGAAACATCCGTAAAGAAGATCAGATTAAAGGTCTAGAAATCAGACAAGAACAATATAAGCTACAAGATTTCGCGGACAACCTAGTGTTTATGTTAGAGGAACCCTTAAAATGGGGTGTGAAACTCATGGAGGAACTGACAGAATATGGCAAAGTAGTGGGCCTGAAAATAAATAAGACAAAAACTAAAATGTTGGCCAGGAATATGACATCCAAACTAGAAGAGGAACTAACGAAAGAACTGAGCATTCAAATCGTGAAGAAAGTGGAATACTTAGGTATATTCTTAACAGCTAGGTGCATAACTCTTAGAGAAGATAATTATACTAAATTAACAAATCAAATTAAGAAGGATTTAGAAAGATGGAAGAAACTGCAACTTTCCCTAATGGGTAGGATAGCTGTTATAAAAATGAATATATTACCAAAGTTACTTTTTTATTTCAAAATATTCCTATTAAATTGGAGAAAGGCTTCTTTAAGAATTTGAATCAACTAATGTCAAAATTTATATGGCAGGGAAAGAGATCAAGAATTAAGCTGAAAGTAATGCAAGACACTAAAGAAAAAGGAGGATTTGGCTTGCTTGAATGGGAGTTATATTATTATGTTGAGGAACAAAAGACTGTTAAAACTAGAAGACCATGATATTCAAGCAGGCTGGCACGCCTTCTTATGGTACAAAAAAGGTACAACACATAAATATTTCCAGAGACACTATTTAAGACAGGCACTGTTAATAGTATGGAACAAAATTAAATATCAAAACTATATGAAAACACCTATTTGTCTTTCCACACTAGAAGCATTTATGCACCCAAATTTGATAAATATGGAGAAAATCATAACATATAGAGACATATTGAACGAACAGGGAGAACTGAAAACTAGATCAGTACTGGTAGCACAAGGGGTAAATGTAGAATGGTGGTCCTACTTACAAATACAAACAAGATACATACAGGACAGGAAAACATGGGGCATTAATAAAGAGTTAACAATTCTGGATAAGCTTCTGCTAGAGACTGATGATAAATTAATAAAAGTACTGTATAGATATCTATTAGAATACAAACTCGAAGAAGAGCATGTAAAAGAAACAATGGTGGCATGGGCAAAAAATTTCAGTTATAATATTAAATTGGCTAAATGGCAAAAGCTTTGGACCACCAATAGGAAATTAACATTGGTCACAGCATATAAGGAAAACCTTTATAAGATGTTTTACAGGTGGCATCTTCTGCCAGCAAGGCTTTCTAAAATGTTCAAAAGTCTATCTCCAAATTGTTGGAAGTGCAAAGATGTATCAGGCACATTTTTTCACATGTGGTGGACCTGCAATGCTGCAAAAAAATATTGGAGATTGATCCAGCCATGGGTGGAACAAATGGTGGGAGACTGTATTCCATTTAAGCCGGAATTTTTTCTCCTAGGAATAATACCAGAAGGATATAGGAAAGACTTAATCTATCTAATAGTACATGTGTTGACGGTGGATAGAATAATATATGCACAATATTGAAAGAAGGAAAGCATACCGCCAGAAACAGAGATAATAAAGAAAATTATGGCCTGTGGAGAATCGGAAAGGCTAACCCTAGAATTAAAAAACAAGGGGGAATCTGAGTATTATGAAACGTGGAATAAATTGGCTAAATAGAAGAAGGCAAGGTCGGAACATAAGTAGCTATGAAGAACAGAATAATTAGCAAATAATGTATCAAACAAAATGATTGTAAATGGTGAAGTAACATTTATATATGTGTAAAAACTGTAATGGCAGAACAGCTGCACTGTGTTGTATTTACAAGATTAAAAAATTACACACACACACACACACACACACATATATATAAATGAAAGTGGAAGAGAAAGTTGAACAAACAGAGAAAAGAGTGGAAGAGGTTGATCACAGACTAAAATTGGCAGAGAAAAGTCAGGAGAGAACAATAATATTACTTGAGATGGATATGGCTGATTATTACTTGTGGTTTCAGAATATTATTTATTTATTTATTTATTTATTTATTTATTTATTTATTTGACTTGTATGTCGCCCTACTCCCTAAGGACTCAGGGCGGCGAACATTAAAACAGAAGAAGTTTACAATAAAAAAGAATTAAACAAATAAACAAGCTGAATACAATTAAAAATTAAAATTTAAAAACTCACACCCCCCCAGGGTCATTCCAGGCCGGCCTGTTGAAACAACCAAGTCTTCAGGTCCCAGCGAAGGAGCAAAGGTCAGGGGCCAAACGAGATCCACGGGAGCTGGTTCCAAAGGGCAGCTCCCCACAGAGAAGGCTCCAGTCAAACCCAGCCCCAATGACAATGCCTGACCGAACCCCAAGGAGGCCCCTCCTATGAGAGCTTAACAGGGCGATCGGAAAATGATGCTGGCAGGAGGCGCCTCCCAGTACCCTGGACCCAAGCCATTGGGCTTTATAAGTTGTTATTAACACCTGAAGGCGACCCGGGAGGCAACTGGCACCAATGCAAGCCGCAGGAGGGGTGTAACATGGGAGTATCGATACCCCCATCACAGCCTGCGCGCCACATTCTGCACCAGCTGTAGCCTCCGGATCGGCCCCGCAAGGGGAGCCCCATGTACAGAGCGTTGCAGTCGATTCTAGAGGTGACGACATGAGTAACTGTTCAAGGGCATCTCGTCCAAATAAGGGCGAAGCTGGCAACCAGCCGGACCTGGGCAAAAGCCCCCTGGCCACAGCTCCCACATGCTCCTCCAAACCGAGTGTGAATCCAGGAGGACACCCAGGTTCTCGCCCTATCCACGGGGCAACACCTCTCCCCATGACCAAAGATGGTGCATCCAGTAAGGACTGAGATGCTGGTAAGAACAGCCACCAGTCCTGGTGTTGAGCTGGAGCCTGTTACTACCCATCCAGACCTGTACACCCAGGCACTGGGACATCACGGAGAGAGCATCACTGATCTGGTCTAGGTGGAGATATAAACTGGGTATCATCAGCATACTGATGATACCTCACCCCAAAACCTCGGATGATCTCAGCCCAGCTGGTTTCATGTAGATATTAAACAGGAGAGGCGAGAGGACAGACCCCTGAGGCACCCACAAGTGAGGGGCCTCGGGGCCACCTCTGCCCCTGCTAACACCAACTGAAGCGGCCCGAGAGGAAGGAGGAGAACCACCGCAAGACGGTGCCCCCACCCCAATCCTCCAAGCTGCAGAAGGATACCATGGTCGATGGCATTGAAAGCCGCTGAGAGATCTAACAGGACTAGGACAGAGGAAAGACCCCTGTCCCGAGCCGTCCAGAGATCATCCATCAGTGCGACCAATGCTGTCTCCGTGCTGTGTCCGGCCCTGAAGCCCGATTGATACGGGTCTAAATACTCAGTTTCCTCCAGAAACAAGGGAAGCTGTTGAACCACCACGCTCTCAACAACCTTCGCTAAAAAGCGAAGATTGGAGACAGGACGATAGTTGTTCAAAACGGCCGGGTCCAAGGCAGGCTTCTTGAGGAGGGGCCTCATCACCGCCTCTTTCAAGGCGGCAGGAAAGACCCCCTCACTCAAAGAAGCGCTTGACAACTGCCTGGAGCCAGCGTGTAACCTCCCCTGGAGGCATACACCAACCAGGAGGGACACGGGTCCAGTAAACACGTGGTGGAGGACAGCCTCTGCATGATCCTGTCCACCTCATCGAGGGAGACCGGGTCAAACTCAACCCAGATAGGATCCACCAGACTCATCGTCACCCCATCATCAGACCACTGCCAATCAGAGTCCAAGCCGGCATGAATTCGAGCGACCTTATCCACCAGATGTAAACTAAAGAAGAAAAGGGAGACAATCAGTTGGAGATAATGGCAGAGCTGCTGGCAAATTCTTTAGGGAAACCCAAAGAAAAGGTGTTCACTGAGATGGATGAAATATTTAGAGTTTATACTAGATATGCGACAAGAAACAGACTCTCCAGAGAGGTACACGTGAGTCACTAAAAAAGCAATAAAAGCAGAGATACTATGAAGAGCGAGGGATGACCCCTTAAAGTACAAAGAGAATAGAAATAGTAGGAATTATCAATTTTTGACAAAACAGCTCATTAAGAATGGAGTAAAATTTAGATGGCTGATACCAGAGTGAATATTGGTGACCTGGATGGAGCAAAGACATAGACTGGATTCCATAGAAAAAGCAGAACAATGTTATGATCACTATTTTGGTCCACAAGAGGAAATGAGAGTAAGAGAGGAAAAAGAGGATAGACAACAAGAGGAAGCCACAGGAGAGAGAGATATATAACAAAAAAAGGCAAAAGAGAGTCAGAGGAAATAGCAAAGAGAGAAGGAGCAAAGGCAAAAGAACAGAGAGAGACAAGAGCGACTAGAACAACAAAACCTAATTATAAGTAAAACCATGGAAGAAGAAATGAAATTACTGTCAATTAATATAAATGGACTGAATTCTGCTATGAAAAGAAAAAGGATCTTTAGTAAATTAGAAAAATTAAAGTTGGATATAATTTGCCTGCAAGAGGTTCATATTAAAAAACAACACATTAACTACTGGAATACCCCCAAATTGGGAAATTATACACCTGTCTACCACAACATAAGAAGAGAGGAGTAGCTCTTTGTATAAAAGAAGCAATAAATGCTAAGCAAATATTTATGGATGAAGGGAGGATTTTGATGGTGGAGATAACAATGAACTACAAACAGATACTCCTGGTAGTAATTTATGCAGCAAATAGTAAACAAGATGACTTTTATAGTAAACTTCATAAGAAAAGTATAGAATTGGAGTATGAAAATATATGCGTAGTGGGAGACTTTAAAGCAATTGTAGACGCGGAACTAGATTATAAAACAAGGAAGTAAATAAAAAGGCTAGGAAAACACTTCCAAACGCTTTCTTTAAAATGGAAGAAGAACAAGGTATCCAAGATGTATGGAGAAAAATGCATCCCAAGGAAAATCAATATTCATTCTATTCAAATAGGCATATGTCTTGATCAAGAATAGATATGGTATGAATGTCAGCTGAATTAAAATCTAATGTACAAGTAATTGGGCAGACCACAATCCAATAAAAGTCAAATGGAAAGGACAAAAAAGAAAATTAAGATGGATGTTGAACCAATCAATATTAAAAGACAAGGAATTTATTCAAGTCATAGAAAAAGAACTAGACTTTTTCTTTAAAGAGAATAGAAAAGAAGAGACCTCATTACAAAATGTGTGGCATACAGCTAAAGCATATATTAGAGGTTTAGTCATAACTTATACAGGTGAAACTCGAAAAATTGGAATATCGTGCAAAAGTTCATTTATTTCAGTAATGCAACTTAAAAGGTGAACCTAACATATGAGATAGACTCATTACATGCAAAGCAAGATAGTTCAAGCTGTGATTTGTTATAATTGGGATGATTATGACTTACAGCTCATGAAAACCCCAAATCCACAATCTCAGAAAATTAGAATATTACATGCAATCAATAAAACAAGGATTGTACATAGAACAATATCGGACCTCTGAAAAGTATAAGCATGCATATGTACTCAGTACTTGGTATGAGCCCCTTTTGCAGCAATTACTGCCTCAATGCGGTGTGGCATGGAAGCTATCAGCCTGTGGCACTGCTGAGGTGTTATGGAAGATCAGGATGCTTCAATAGCGGCCTTCAGCTCTTCTGCATTGTTCGGTCTCATGTCTCTCATCTTTCTCTTGGCAATGCCCCATAGATTCTCTATGAGGTTCAGGTCAGGCGAGTTTGCTGGCCAATCAAGCACAGTAATCCCAGAGTCATTGAACCAGGTTTTGGTGCTTTTGGCAGTGTGAGCAGGTGCCAAGTCCTGCTGGAAAATGAAGCCAGCATCCCCATAAAGCTTGTCTGCAGAAGGAAGGATGAAGTGCTCCAAATTCTCCTGGTAGACGGCTGCATTGGCCCTGGACTTAATGAAGCACAATGGACCAACACAAGCAGATGACATGGCTCCCCAAATCAACACAGACTGTGGAAACTTCACACTGGACTTCAAGCATCTTGCAGTGTGTGCCTCTCCATTCTTCCTCCAGACTCTGGGTCCTTGGTTTCCAAATGAGATGCAAAAGTTGCTCTCATTAAAAAAAAGGACTTTGGACTACTGAGCAACAAACTAGGTCTGTTTTTCTTTAGCCCAGGTAAGACGTTTCTGACGTTGTTTGTTCCTAATAAAATTTCATCTAGTTTTGTCCTCGTTCCGCTAATACCCCATTCTGACGTTTGTTCCTAATAATTTTTTTTTAATTACATTTATATGCCGCCCTTCTCCAGAGACTCAGGGCAGCTTACAATTTTTGGGATACAACCCAGTGTGCTCAGCAATAGCCTTCATTCCATTGTATATGCCTGCTTATTACTAAGCGGCATTTTTACAAGGTCAGCTAATTGCCCCCAACAATCTTGGGTCCTCAATTTACCTACCCCGAGAGGATGGAAGGCTGAGTCAACCTTGAGCCTGGTGGGATTCGAGCCTACAGCAGTTGAAGGCAGCTGGAACTTAAGTGCAGGCAATTAACAGCCTGAGCCACCAAGGCCCTTCATCTAATTTCATCTAGTTTTGTCCTCGTTCTGCTAATACCCCATTCTTTGCTGTCTTTTAAGTATTTTGATTGGAGTTGCAAATAGGCCCACCATTCCACTTCAATTCCCTGATTCTTCAACTCTTGTTGGAGTTTCAGTGTTTTTCCACTTCTGTGCAAAGGCCATCCTTGCCGCTGTAATAATATGGATCATTAAATAAAAGATTTCCTTCGGATAGGTCTTATTGGTGATTCCCAGTAAAAAAAATTCTGGTTTGAAATTAATCTCTACATCACAAATTTCTCGTAAGCATTGATGTATTTCTTTCCAATATTCCTGGGCCTTTCCACAACTCCACCATATATGATAATATGTACCTCTTTCCTTATTACACTTCCAACAAAAGGAGGAAAATTTATTATTCATTTTAGATAGTCTTGTTGGTGTTATATGCCATCTATAAAATAATTTATACAGATTTTCTTTAAATGGAATTGCAAGGGTTATTTTTTATTTCTAGTCCAAATATTTTGCCAATCATTCAAAGCTATGCTGTGACCAAAATCTCTCATCCAGCGTATCATTGTTTCTTTGACTGTTTCTTCTTCCAATTTAGTTTGTAATAATACTTGGTATGTTTTTAATCATTTTACATCTGGTCCTAACAAGATTTCATCTAATTCCGTCCTAGTTTTGCTAATACCCAATTCCTTTTTGTCTTCTGCATGTTTAGCTTGAGTTGTAGATAGGCCCACCATTCCAATTCTATTCCCTGTTCATTCAACCGCTGTCTAGTTTGTAAATCTCCTTTTTCATCTAACAGTTCTTCATAAGTAATAATTTTATCGTATCTTAGCAGGTGTGGATGCATCAAAGCTTCTAATGTTGATATCCAGATTGGTATTTGAATGTACATTTGTTTCTTACTGATTCTTCAACTCTTGTCTGGTTTGTAACTCCCCTTTCTCATTCAATAACTCTTCATAAGTAATAATTTTTCCTTGCCGCAATAGGTGCGGGTGCATTAGTGCTTCCAGGGTTGATAGCCAAATAGGTGTTTCTGTATACATTTGACTTTTTATTTTATACCATGTGTTTAAGAGAGTCTGTCTGACTTTATGTTTCTGCACGTAACTATAACCCTTTAAATTCTCCTGCTAGAGGAAGGTGTGCCAACCCGACTGCAAGTTGTACTCTTCTAGTGTTAGTATTCTTTTATTTCTATGATTATTCCAATCTTTGATCCAAGTTAATATTGCAGCTCTATAGTACAACACCCAGTCGGGGAGGCCAAATCCTCCTCTTTCCATGGCATCTTGCAGCAACTTTAGTTTCACTCTTGGTTTTTTCTTTAGCCAAATAAAATCTGTCATTAATCTATTCAAATTATCAAAAAAAAAATTCTAGCTTTATGGGGGCATTATGAAAAAGAAATAATTTAGGTAGAATATTCATCTTTATTGCAGCTATCCTTCCCATAAAAGATAGATTTAGTTTATCCCATTTTCTCAAATCTTCGGTTATTCGTTTTATTAGTGGGTCGTAGTTGTCTTTTTTCAGTGTTGTGTGTTTTGCTGAAATTATAATTCCCAAATATTTAACCTTATCTACAATTTCGATGCCCACTGTCACCATTAGTAATTCTTTCTGCTTGTTTGCCATGTTTTTGGTAATCATTTTTGTTTTATTCTTATTAATCTTTAGCCCTAACTTCACGAATTCTTCTAAATTATCTAATAATTTTAATCCCGAAATCTGTGGTTCCTCTAATATGAAAAGCAAATCGTCTGCGAAGGGCTTGTAATTTAAATTCTTCATTTTTTATTTTTAAGCCTTTAATTTCTTTTTCTTTTTTAATTGTTCTTATTAAAGCTTCCAACGTCATAATAAAAAGAAGTGGCGACAATGGGCATCCCTGCCTGGTTCCTTTTTGAATTTTGAATTTGTCTGTTAACCCCCCATTTATCAGAATCCTAGCTTCCTGTTGTTGTTTTTTTTATTACATTTATATGCTGCCCTTCTCCGGAGACTCAGGGCTTACAATTTTGCGCAACCCAGTGTGCTCAGCAATAGCCTTCATTCCATTGTATATGCCTGCTTATTACTAAGCGGCATTTTTACAAGGTCAGCTAATTGCCCCCAACAATCTTGGGTCCTCAATTTACCTACCCGAGAGGATGGAAGGCTGAGTCAACCTTGAGCCTGGTGGGATTCGAGCCTACAGCAGTTGTAGGCAGCTGGAACTTAAGTGCAGGCAATTAACAGCCTGAGCCACCAAGGCCCACCAAAAACCAAGGTTTTTGATATATAGCCAAAATCACATTTATAAATTTTTGTCCTAAATTCATATATTTAATTTGCTGCAAGATGAATTCCCATTTCCCATTATCAAAAGCCTTTTTGGTGTCTAAAAACATTAATGCAACTTACTCACCACTATGGTCTTCATAGTATTCTATAATATCTAGAGTTATCCTAATGTTATTTTTGAGTTGTCTGTAGGGAAGGAATCCATTTTGGTCTGTAGATATAAATTCATTTAAATTTTTTTGAGTCTTTCTGCGATGATCGACATAAAAATTTTGTAATTGACATTAAGTAGGGAAATTGGTCTATAGTTTCTGGGGTCCATAAGATCACTTCCCGCTTTGGGTATAATAGTTATCCTCGCTTCTTGCCAAGATTTTGGGATTTTAGCTTTCTCTAAAAAATCATTAAATATTCTAAGCATTTTGCTGCCTAGCGTATCTTGTTGGGATTTGTAAATTTCCACTGGGAGGCCATCTGGGCCTGGAGCTTTATCATTTTTCTGCTTGTTTATTGCCCAGTGAACTCTTCTATTGTTATTTTCCGGTTTAAGGTATTTTTATCTTCATCTGAGATTTCTGTAAGTCCTGCTTTCTTTAAATATCTTTTTATTTTCCCCTCTGATAGATATTCCTCTTCTCTGTATAATTTCTCATAATATTTTTGAATAATCTCTCTTTTGTCTTCCTCTTGAAAACAAATCTCTCCTTGGTCATTCTTTAATTTGGTAATCCACCTCTTTTCTTTTTGCTTTTTCAGTTTATAGGCTAACCAGCGCCCTGGTTTATTTGCATTTTCAAATTGGTATTGTTTTGTCATTTTTAATTTGTGGGCTAACTCCTCTTTGTCTATTAAATTTATTTTATGTTTTAATAATTCCATTTGTAACTTAAGTTGTTTTTTCTGTGGGGTAATTTGTAATTTTTCCTCCAATTCCTTATATTCCTGTTCAAATCTTTTCTTTGTTGTTTTTCTCTGTTTTCCTGGCCATATATTTTATTGCTACTCCTCTCATTGCTGCTTTAACCGTATCCCAATTATTTTGTGGGGAGGTATCTTCCTCTTTATTTTCTTCAAAAAAAAAATCCAATTCTTTTTTTAGTGTCATATTAAATAATTCCTCTTTTAAAATCGACCTTTGGAGTGTCCATCCCAAAGTCTGCTTTTGTCCTTTCCATCTAAAGCTGATGATACCCAGCTTTTTATCTCCACCCCAAACCAACCCAGTGATGCCCTCAACGTGATGTCCCGATGCCTGAAAGTGGTACGGATCTGGATGGGGAGGAACAGGCTTCGACTCAACCCGGCCAAGATCGAGTGGCTGTACGTACCGGCATCTCGGGTTATCCAGGATGTTCCTTCTTCAGTTATGGGGGGAGAGGTGTTACCCCCCCCCGCCTGTAGATAGGTTGTGCAACTTGGGCGTCCTCCTGGATGCATGGCTCGGTTTGGAGGATCAGGTGGGAGCCGTGGCCAGGGGGGCATTTGCCCAGGTTTGCCTGGTGCGCCAGTTGCACCCCTATCTGGACCGAGATGCCTTACGTACGGTTACTCATGCACTCGTTACCTCCTGTGTAGACTACTGCAATGCTCTCTACATGGGGCTGCCCTTGCAGACCACTCGGAGGCTTCAGCTGGTGCAGAATCCGGCCGTGTGGGTTGTGATGGGAGTATCCCAATACTCCCATATTACACCCCTCCTGCGTGAGCTGCATTGGTTGCCGGTTGCCCTCCAGGTGAGATTCAAGGTGCTGGTAATCACCTATAAAGCCCTACATGGCTTAGGGCCGGGGTATTTGCAGGAACATCTACTGCCAGCAACGACTGCCCAGCGTCCCGTGCGCTCCCACAGACAGGGCCTCCTCAGGGTGCCGTCGGCCAGACAGTGTCAGCTGGCGAACACCAGGGGTAGAGCCTTCTCTATGGGAGCGCCCACCCTGTGGAATCAGCTGCCCTTGGAGCTGCGGATGGCTCCTGACCTTCGATCCTTCTGTCACAACCTGAAGACATGGCTCTTTCAACAGGCCAACCTGGACTGAGAGGGAGGCTTGTTGGTTTTTATTGGTGTATATTGGCTGTTGTCAGTTTTGATTAGTATTTTTGGGATTTCTATTTAATATTTAACATTTTTTTTTAAAAATAAATTTTTTGTATTATATATTTTTACTGTTGTGAGCCGCCCTGAGTCCTTCGGGAGATAGGGCGGCATATAAATCCCAATATAAAATAAATAAATAAATCTAATCATACTGTGGTCTGCCAAGAAATTTGTCTCCATATTTATTTCATATATTTCCGAGTTTAGCTTTTTAGTCATCCACGTCATGTCAAGTCTCGACCATGACTGGTGTCGGTTAGAATAATGTGTATATTGTTTTTTTCCCCACATTTCTTTCTCTCCATGCATCACAAATGTTAAAATCTTTTGTCAAATAAAAAAAAAACTTTTGGTAACTTTTTTTTCCTCTATATTTATGTTATTTCCCTTATAATCTAATAATTTATCAGCAACTGCGTTAAATTCTCCCATAATACACAATTCTTCATATGGAAATTCTTTAAGTTTATTATACAGTTTTTGAAAAAAGGATTGTTGTGGGCCATTCGGTGCATATAATACAACCAATAGAATTTTCCTATTTCCCAGTTCGATTTCCACCATCAGAATCCTACCCTCCTTATCTTTATAAATTTCTTTGGTTGGCATCCATTCCTTTATATAAAATACTACCCCTCTTTTTTTTGTACATCAAGAGCAGAGAGACTTTTCCAAGTTTTTATTTTCTAGCAAATGTTTTGTTTTTGTACAATATGTACTTCCTGTAGGGCTATTATGTCCACCTTTCGTGCCTGTAAATTTTTAAACAGTTTTTTTCTTTTCACCGGGGAGTTCATGCCATTGATATTCAATATCACTTCACAACAATTTTAATTTTTATTGATTTCTTTGTCTAGTGCTTCCTGTAATTCTAATCTCCTTAGATTCTTTATTTCTCTCTGTAGGTTCACTTCTTCCATTCCTTCACTCTTTATTATCTATTATGTTCCCTTCTATATTTACTACTTCCCTTTTCTTTCCTTCTAGCCCACCTCTCTCCTTTTTTTTTTTTTTTTAACCAAATTTTATTCAATTTTTAACAATTTTTTAAAACAGCTCTTTTCAGTAGACAGCATGTTCCCGAGTCATCACTTTTACATGCAAATGTGACAGTAGATCTATATTCCTTTTAAACATTTGACTTCACTTCTATTCCATTTTAGCGGACAAAGGGTCAAAAAATTAATCCTAATCTCAAATCTTAATCTCATTCTGTATAGCCCCCAGTTCATTTCGAGTTAATTGCAAATATACATATATATTTTAAAAACTTCATGTATAAATCTTACAAATAACAATATATTTGCCCATCATATTAAAGATAAAGTTCATCCATGTCTAACCTTTAATTATCTTCACATTGTTAATACTCTTTTATCATTTACAGAATTCTTTTGTCCGTCAGATTTGCCCTTTCATCACATATTCTCTCCATAATTCTAAATCCATACCCATGTTAACACTAAAAAGAATGAAAAAAGAAACCTAGACTTGCACCCCTTTTACTACTTTGAAAGTGACACCTCAGTGGTTAATATAGTAACATAATCATAGTCATTCCCTTCAAAACGAAAGATAGAGAAAAAAGAAAAAGAAAATGGAAAAAAGCTCCCTTACAATATATCTCTAATCGGTTGGGTTCTGCAACACATATCCCCCCTAAAATTTATTTATGGTTCCAAAATAATAGTAAAAATAACTAATCTTGGTTATTGACAAATCCCATTTTTAAGCACTTTCTAAAATCATTTCAATTAATTCAATTCATCTAATCATCATTTAGCTTTCTTTTGTGGATAAGAAATGAAAAATGTGACCTTTACCAGTAAAAATTGTCAGTAACCCCTATTGTTTTACACTTTTATAATTACAATAGATTCTTATTACCATTTCTTCATGCAGAACCCCCTTTTAAATACATCAGCCATTGTCTCTATGCAAACAAGTTTCTCTCTTTGTTATGTAATTCCGATCTCTCTATCTTTTGTTCTTGTTTCTTGTTCCTTCTCCTCTCTTTTATCCCGCTATCCCCTTCTCTATCCAGTTTGAATCCCTCTCTCTCTTTACCTTTCTGCTCTCTATCCTTCTGGACCTTTCTAACATGCCTAGTTTCATAAATGTTCCCTTTTTTAATTACCTTCTTAAGTTTCATTTTTTTGACCATCCTCCCTTTCCCTTTTATTTGTATTAATCTTTGTGTTAATTGTCTTCTTAAAATAGCTTTCGCTTGTGCTGGCTCCCTTCTCCTCCCTATTATCCTGCTCTCCCCCTTCTCTATCCAGTTTGAATCCCTCTCTCTCTCTTTACCTTTCTGTTCCCTTTCCTTCTGAACCTTCCTAACATGCTTAATTTCGTAAATGTTCCCCTTTTTAGATACTTTCTTAGGTTCCGTTTTTTTAGCCACCCTTCCTTTCCCTTTTATTTGTATTAATCTTTGTATTAATTGTTTTTTTAAAATGGCTTTCTCCTGCGCTGGCTCCACCCTTTCCACGGCTTCTTCTTCTTTATTCAGCACCCGAATGCCCATATTTTCTGCAACATGCCAAGTTAGTTCAGTCACTTCCTGTAACAGTTCTTTCATACTTTTAAACTCCATTTTTAATTCTTTGGATGACCACCAAAATTTTAATTTCCCTTGTTTCTTCTTCTTTAAATTTTCTATGATCCTAACCCAGGTCCAGAATCTATATCAATATTACCAATTAGTCCGCAATCCGTCTTTGTGTATTCAAGCTTTCACTTTCTATAAGTCCTGCGTCTCTTTAAAATGTAGCAACCCAATCCACAAAGGAACAAGATAGTTTCTTACTTCTTTAGCTTCCAATTTTTCTCCACAAAGTGGCACTTTCTGCACAGAGTCTTAACCCTTTCCTTTATTTTGATAATCAAAGTTTTCCGAGCCCCAAACTTAAGTTCTTACGCTGGCTTCTTCCTTTCCGGTTCGAAGCCCCTTATAGCTGTCAGAAATATTTTACTTATTTTTTCTTCACTTGGAACTGCGCCGCTTCTGTTTCTCTTTTCAAAACTCATCTTTATCTTAATCCCGGGTGTGCCTTGATCTTACCATCCGATACTCCCGGTTCCTCTGCTGTCGACTTCTCTCTTTCCTCCTGCACCAATCTTAGTCCCGTTGAGACCTTCTCTTCGAGGTGGCCATTTTTGACCACCGCTTCTTGACGTCTTCGGAGGAAGAGACCAGACCAAAAGGGGAGATGCGGCTCCCCTCACTCTGGCTGGCAGATTTCCCTTTCTCCGCCGCCCCTACGAGGCAGCTTCAGCCCCGAACCTTGCAGGATCGGGGCTCTCCGACGCAAGAGCCAGGCTGCGGTCGTGGACGATCACAAACCGCCGCCTGTTCTCGAGAAGGCTCAACCCGGAAGTCCAGCCCACCTCTCTCCTGTATTTCTTCTTCTGGCTCTCTTCCCTAATAATTGTTGTTCAAAAAATCTCTCTTTTTTTCAAGGGTGTCCAGCCTAAATCTCTTGTCCTGGCACGTCACCATGATACCCTCCGGCACCAACCACCTAAAATTTACATTGTATTTTATCAATTTTGCTGTTAAAAATTGATATGGCCTCCTTAGATCTCTAACTCTCTTTTGGATTTGTTTTAAAATGGTTATTTGCTTACTAGCATATTCAAGTGGTTCGTCTCTTGTCTTGTGCAGGATTTCATCTCTAAAGGATTTTTTAACTAGTTTAATATGAACTTCTCTTGGGAGCTTGAACCTCCTTGTATAATTTGTTTGGACTCTGTAAAGTTCATCTACCTCTTTGAGTACCTCTTCCTTATCCATCTCTAATAATTTAGCCAGTATGTCAGCCATCACCTCCCATAGATTTTCTCCTTTTTCACATTCTGGAGTCTTAGGTAGTGGGCTGCCTTTTCTGACTCTAAAAATATTACTGTCATCTCTAATTCCTTATTTGATTTTTCTAATTTATCCGTTAAATCATCTACCCTTTTTTCCTCTTTACTCATCTTTGTCTCGATTTCTACAACCTTTTCTTGATTTTTCTTCACCTCCTGTTGAATGGCTTCAAATTTTTCATCTATCTTTTGCATTTTTTCTTTTAATTCTGATCTCACCGTCCCTATCTCAATCTTCATATCCTCGTGATTTTTAACCATCATTTCTTGCATGTTTAACAGTAAGCTTTGTAAATCTTTTGTGGAATTTGATCGTTCTTTGGGAAGCATTTCATCAATTGCCCTCTGTGTGGAAGGGCTCGCCATAGCTGTTGTAGTCATTGTTTGTGTGGGTATTTTCCTAACGGTGCCAATCTTAGAAACATTTGAAGTGCTTGTCATGTTAAACAATCTTGTCACAATATTATTTTAATCTAGCACTCCCACTTACTCTTCCCTTCTCTAGTCCCTCCACCTCCTCAACATTTCCTCTCTATCTGTTTTTCTTATTCCTTCCTTTTTCGTAAAACAGTTTCAGTTATAGTTCTCCTACTATACTTTCCCACAATTCAATTTTTACAATATTCTGTAATAATTTTAACTAATTAAATCACTCTAATCAACTTCCTTTAAAGTTATAGTTAATTAATATTAAGGATAATAATATAATATCTTAACTAGTCAAGGTTATACATCTATTAAGTAGACACTTTCAATAGTTCTATACACTTATAAGAATTAATCCAGTCTTTTAAATCACTCAATAGTTAATAGTTAATTCATTAATTAATTAGAGTCCTTTCCTAAATTATAGAGAAAGAAGAAAAAAGAGAAAGAGAAAGGAGAAAGGAATTACCAAAAAAAAAAAGAAAAGGAAAAAAGTCTGGTACTCTAGCAATCACTAGTCTCTTCTTTTTAACTTTGTTGCAAAGAGCTTCCGTCAAATCCCTTTTCCTTTCTCCCCGTCACCATTAGATGTCTCTTTCTCAGTACAGTATCTCTCAGTTTCCTTTAGATTCGCTGTGTCACCCACCGGACAGCGTCTGTTTCCTTCAGGAAGCCCCTTCTTTCTTTTAAGTTTCTCCAAAATCTCCAACTCAAATCCAGATGGAAGAAGTAAAATGCAAACTCCCCTTCAGTCCACCAATAACAGACAATACTTTCACCAATCCGCTAGTTCCAGGGACGGACGTTTTAACTTCACAGCGTCCGTCCAAAACAGACTCTGCTATTAGTGCTAGATCCCAAAAGGAACCAACTTTATTCTCCCCAACATCCAATCTCGAAGCCGCACTAAACAATAAGCCGCTGCTTAATCCTTCACCTCCGTCTTGCATTTGGTTTTACGGTGATCCTCCTATCGTTCTGCTCTACATGTGTCTCGCCGCTCTGTCACCCTCCTCAGCCAGAGCCAATTCCTTTTACCAGGCTATTTTGAACTCTTATTATGTTGCGCCTCCTTTTTAAATTAATTTCTAATCGCTTATAGGTTATTACTTTTTGCTCGTTTAACTGTACCTTCGTTTCACTAGCTCACCGCTTGTATTGCCAGCTGTCAGCGCTCATGGCCATTAATGGTCACCCGCTCCGTCGTCCACTCGCCTCTGGTTTACCCTGATTTCACCACTAGCCGCCGCATATGGCTTATCTTCGGAGACCCCTCTCCTTTGGAAGCTCTCCAAGCTTCCTTTAGACTCCATAGAGTCCTGCGGGACGTGGATAAAGGTCTGTGTTTCACAGAGCTATCTGCTTGCACGTCCCTTCTCCCTGACAGCTGGCTCCGCCCTGATGTTGTTTGTTGTTCAGGAGCAGCTTGACAAGAGGAATATGACATTTGAAACCCATGTCCAGGATCCGTTTGTGTGTGGTGGCTCTTGATGCACTGACTCCAGACTCAGTCCACTCCTTGTGAAAGTCCCCAACACTTTTGAATGGCCTTTTCCTGACAATCCTCTCCAGGCTGCGGTCATCCCTGCTGCTTGTGCACCTTTTTCTTCCACACTTTTCCCTTCCACATAACTTTCTATTAATGTGCTTTGATACAGCACTCTGGGAACATCCAACTTCTTTTACAATTACCTTTTGAGGCTTTCCCACCTTACGGAGGGTGTCAATGATGGTTTTCTGCACAACTGTCAGGTCAGCAGTCTTTCCCATGATTGTGATTCCTACTGAACCAGACTGAGAGACCATTTAAAGGCTCAGGAACCTTTTGCAGGTGTTATGGCTTAATTAGCTGATTAGATTGGGACACTTTGAGCCTAGAATATTGAACCTTTTCACAATATTCTAATTTTCTGAGATTGTGGATTTGGGGTTTTCATGAGCTGTAAGTCATAATCATCCCAATTATAACAAATCACAGCTTGAACTATCTTGCTTTGCATGTAATGAGTCTATCTCATATGTTAGTTTCACCTTTTAAGTTGCATTACTGAAATAAATGAACTTTTGCACGATATTCTAATTTTTTGAGTTTCACCTGTATGTATCTATACATCTATACATCTATACATCTATACATCTCTATCTATCTATCTATCTATCTATCTATCTATCTATCTATCTATCTATCTATGGGAAAAAGCACTCGTGCATCATCACAAAATCTCCAGAACCATAAAGCCTACAAACTTGAAATTTGGCACATATGTTTCTCTTGGCTACTAGGTGCTTACTAAGAAAGGATTTTTCAAAATGACCATCAGAGCATTAGTATTTCCTATATTATTATTAACACACTCTGATGCTAAGGAGTTCTACTCCCCCTCCCCACCTGAAAAGAAATCTCTTCTAACAGCAGTTCAGCTAAGCCACGCCCAGGCTCCTTGCTGTCTCCTTCTTCCTCACACAGCAAATACTGTTTCAGTTTCTAAACATCCTTCAACTCTCTCACACACTGACAGGACACTAGCCAGATGAATACCGATGGATGCTGGTAGGCAGAGGCACAATATTTTTCCCTGTCTGTCTCTGTGTGTGTGTGTGTGTGTATACACACACAGAGAGATATACCTACATACATACATACAGTATATAGAAAAGAAAAGAAAAGAAAAGAAAAGAAAAGAAAGGAAAAGAAAAGAAAAGAAAAGAAGAGTCTCTCACATTGCTTCGGAGTGGCCAAGTCACATGATTGCTCACTGATAGTAAGTGGATCCTCCTTCCAATTCATTTTAGCTTTCTCTCATGATAATTAGGGTTAGTAACATGGCACCAATTTTAGAAAGTTAGCACCCACCCCTCTCCTAGAAGAATGAAATATTTTGAGATATATTAAAAAGGAAGAATATAATTCCCTGGATGATAAATGCAGAAACATGTTTTCTTAGAGGGAGAAAGCAGCCCGCACCTTTTCTTAATAGCCCACAGCAGATGTCAGCACTTAAGAGATAGATAGCTCTATTCATAGGCAAAAATTCCCTGCAGCAAGGTCTGAACAAAGGCAGAATGGGATTAGCCCTCATTGGAGATCCAAAACAGGAGGAAAGACATTAAGACACAATAGGACTTGCCCAACACCCTTCCAGGACACAAGTTTCTTCATTACATCATCTCAGAGAGTCCAAACTTCAACCAAACTTCTCAGACAACCTACAGAGCCACCTACATGGCTCCATGGGAGTCTGACAACAGCCATTAGAATACATGTTCTTGCACAGGAATAGGAAGCTGGAGTTCAAAGCCCAGGAGAAGGTATAAAAACCCCTCACTCTCAACTCCATGTGGTCAGTGGGAGTTTTAATTCAACACATCTGGAAGATTCCATAGTGGGAGACTGCTTTATTTAAGCTGGCAGGTGCATTCCCTCTAGGCAGAAATAAGTGGTTTTTAAATTTATTCTACTGAGCCTTTTAACTCGAATCTAGGAAGTTCTGTAAACAAAGCACTGAATCTTTTGAGGATAAATTTGGAACATAAGTTGTTGAAAGGTGAGGGACAAATGTCATACCCTAGTATATAACTTTTATATACTGTTGTTGCTCTCTAGCCCCATCTAGTGGCCGAAGGGACAAATACCAGTATATTGTTTGAAGCTGACCCAGCCTCCATTTCCTTTAGCATTTGGAGGAGACCGAAGCACAAAGAATCCATCTTAATCTGTGGCACATGGTCATCCAAGGACAAACCCACATACCACACACAGACCATCACTGGTGAGATTTAGATTACTTGTATTTATTAATTGTTGTGTTCAGCAGTAACTCAATACTGCCTATCTTGTATTTGGTTCTCATTGCATGTATTCCTATTTTCCCCAGTTTCACCATATCCTGTTCTTTTGATAAAGCATCCAGATCTACCCACATGGTCTGTTTTATTGGAGGATAGGTGGGTTTAGCTGCATGTCGAGCTGCACACAGACTAAAGTTTAGTGAGGACAGAACAACAAAAGTACACAAAAGAAATCAAAAGTTTGGAAGCAGGGCAAAGTGCCCGAAGGATAAATTGAAAGGAATGGGAGAGAAGGATGCTCTGGAATAATGGTCTAGGAAGATTGGCAGGCATTAAAAGAATGGCTATTTTGTGTTTTGACCCCTTTAAAGTTCTAATCTCAATCAAAAGCTATAACAAATAGCTCAGCCATCCAGTCACTAACACAAGATGACAAATATGTGGTCCTCCAGATGTTGTGGAGCTGTAGTTCCAGAACTTCTCATTATTGGCCACACTGATGGGAGATGCTGGCAGGTATAATTCAGTAACATTGTGAGGGAATTATATTCTCCATTTCTGCATTAGCACAAGAGCAAGAACCACAGGATTCCATAGTAAAGGAAGACAGTTTTTTGGGGGGGCGGAGGGCAATTATCTGTCTAATGAAACAAGCTGTGGCCTATGAATACTCATATTAAACATTTAATTTGCTAAATGTGCCATATAATCTGCTGGTTTTAATTTTGTCTTCACCATGAAATTTAGCTCAAGTAAGCAAGCCAAGTAATATTCCTCTACAAAGTACAGCCTCTTCCCTGCAGTTTTTGTAGTTTACTTTGAGCAACATGGAGAGATAAAATTCCTTCCCAAGGTCAGAGAGGGTCTTGACTCAAACTAAATTTGTCCACTATTTCCCACATCTTCTCCAAGGAACCAGATAGCTGGGAGAAGGTGCAAAACAAGGTTTATGGATGGGTGCAATCTTAAGCTGCACCTGATTCACTATTTTGAGGAAATGGGCAAGAAGGCTACTTGGAGGGAGAAGCTAGTCCAAGAGTCAAGTAGGTCTTTAATTAGGGGAGGGGAGGGCCGATAGGATGGCATAAAAGCTAAACGGCTGAGCTGCTATGGAAGATGAGGGATAGAGTGAAGCAGAGAGAAAAGGCAGAATGTAGAAGGTTCAGGAAAGCTGCAGAGTTTCACCAGACTACAACTGGGTGCTCAAGGCATTCTATGAGAGAACAGGAGAGGAAAGCATCAAAAGACAGACACAATAAATGTACCCCAAATCCTAGCAGTGTGTTGGGAAGCTTGGATGATCCAAAGGTGGTGAGAAAAGAAGCAAGCCGATATCTCCCTCGCTGGTCCTGGTGTAGCCTCTCCTCCATCCCAGGTCCAACCATTCCTACATCCCTGGTACCCAACTCTCCCCCACCTCCATCTGCACCGTGTCCCCATGGCAACCACTCACCATCTACTCCTTCACCATCTCTGCCGTGCTCTCCCCTTGTCTCTTACCCCGGCAGTGCAAAGGGGAAGGTGGGCGGGATGAATCAGCCTTCACCCCTCGACGAGCGGAGGGGAGAAGTGAAGGGGCTTGGCATGCAGCAGCTGCCGCGAATTGATTGGGGGGGGGGGAACATAGCGCATCCTCCCAGCGGCAGCGCGATTGGGGGAGGGAATATGGAGACGTGGGGAGGGCAGTCTTCTCTTTCCTTTTCCTCCTCCTTTCCCACAAGCCTTTCCACCTCTTTTTCTCCTCTAATTCTCCTTCCGCCTTCCCTCCTTTCTTATTCCCTCCGCGTCTCCATTCCTCACCCCATCCTTTTTTTCCCCTCTCGTCCCCCCCCAATATAAAGATCTGCAAACCTGCCCACCCGCCAAACATTCCGCTCTTCCGTAGAACCGAGGTGGGAAAAACCCAGCAGAAAGCCAATGGCACGGGCTTAGCGTCGCTCGGGGAATGCAGATTTTAAAATTACCCAACGATCAGCCCCGACGCTGGGCTGGGACCAGAACAAGGCACTACGGGCCTCCCCTCTTCTCTCTCCCCACGCCCTATAACCCCCTTCCCCAAGTATTCCAGGTCCCGCTACTCCTCGGTACCCTTCCTACCCGTTTAAATCTGCCCCTTCGTTCCACAATAATGCAGCTGTCCAGGCACTTCCTCATAAAAATAAATGCCATGAGAATAAAAGAAAACACTGTTTTTTAAAAAGAATCATTGCAGGGCTTGGATATTTAAAACGTAAGCAAAGAATGTGCACCTTCAAATGTAAATCAATAAAAATAAACATTTAAAATGTACATTTCTATGAACTACTGCATTTTCCAAAATATGTATAGAGGTGCGTTCTGATTTTACCACTACAGTCCCATTTTCAGATTCAAGATTATTACAATATTTATTTCTACAACTTCTTGGCCATACACAACTCCGGGACCATATCCTTAGATCACTCTATTACTGCCTCCCTTGCATGTCAGACAACATATATGAAAAGATGCTACCTTCATACCAGTTTAAGACATAAAGAAACAGGACATCTAATTTAGGATGCACATAATCCATTTGTCATATTACAGTGCAGTTTGATAGAGTGAAAGCAATCCATTCCCAAACTTTCAGAGCTAAGCTATTTCTACCACAAATTTTAAAAAGGAACCAACTAAGTTAGTTATTTTCATTCTAAAATTGAACCTCTTTTTGGAGCCCTTGGAGCCCTACCTTGAGCAAAATCAAGCAGTGTGGCTCAGCTATTTTGAGGTGGGAAACACCTCAGAAATCATGCCTCTGACACATATGTCAAGCGGGGCATCCATTGTTATTGCCCCATCCAATGCATCCATCCATCTCGTGTCTGGCAAAAGATATTTTGTGCACAGCATCTGGGCACATCTCTTCAGCATCGTGGAGTAACGCAGTTACCTCATGGTGAGATGGGCAGCAAACAAATTTCATAAATAAAAAATAAATACCTCACTCTGCTTAAGACTAGCCATGTCAAGCCTTTCTCTTTGACCATTGTCAAGGCTTTGAAAAAACCTTTGCCAGGGAGTAAAAATTCCTCAAACATCCCTGCTAATTAGGGGTGATAGACCGTGTTTTTCTTTGCTGTCAATGTTGATAAAAATGAGACCGGGAAAGTAATCTAAAAACATTTTTATTTATAAAATAAAGAAACCTACATGGAGCTACATATTTGCAACCTAATCTCCACCAAGGCATATAGAAGAAGAAGAAAGGAAAAGTAACGGAAGTTACAGGAAGTGAAGTATAAACTTTGTACACATGCGCAGTGAATCAAAATATCACAAGACTTTCTTATCTCATTACTATGGAGACAAGATAACACAATGCTGGCTAGCAGACACCTGCTTGCTATAATATGAGCTTAGGAGCCTGAACAGACAAACCAAAAAAACCGCAGTGACATCCCCTTCTTTTGTCTGTTAAGCGGACATCAGATAAGGCACATCTTCTCACGCAGATATTTGTGCTGCGCTGCTGGAAGTGGTTTATTGAGCATGTCAGCAATCTGATCATGTGTGGACACATACTGTAATTTAACAAAACCTTGTTTAACTAATTGCTTTATGTTCTTATAACGAATGTCAATGTGTCTGGACCTAGAACTTGTGAAATGTGTTTCTGAAATATAAACCACAGATTCATTGTCTTCCATCACGGTGATTGGCTGGATCGGGCGTGTCCAGATATCTGTGACTAAAGCATCAAACCATGTTAGAGAATTACAAGCATCTGAAACACAAGCATATTCAGCTTCAGTGGATGAACAAGAAATGAAATTCTGTTTACGCACTTGCCAGTAAACAGGACATCCATTTAAGAACATCATATGACCTGAAGTACTTTTACGTGACTTCTTATCACTTGCCCAATCAGAATCTGCAAAAAAACATAATTCTGCATAATCAGTATGAGTTGGTTCTAACAACAACTTCATATTTTTAGTGTGCTTTAGGTATCTCAATAACTTCTTAATGCATAACCAATGAAACTGTTTTGCCTTACCTATGTGTCGTGACAAAAGATTAACACTAAGTGCAATGTCGGGTCTGGTCCAACTACTAATGTATAACAATGACCCAATTACTGAATGATAAAGTTTTTGATCTTCAAAATCAGGACTTGATTCATGTGCCAGATTATGAAAATCTGTTTGCATAGGTATGCTAGCTGCTTTAGCATCCTTCATATTGCAATGATGCAACAGTTGTTCAATCTTATCTTCTTGTGAAAGACTAAACCCCTTCTGAGTTTTGTTAATCTGAACACCCAAATAAGTGTTAATGTGACCTAAAGATTTCAATGTAAAGTATTTCTGCAATGCTTTAGCAAAATTCTCACTCATTTGCTTATTTGGACCAATATAAACAATATCATCAACATAAAGAAGAATTATCTCATATATATTCCCAGATCTTTTTTTTCGGACTTAATAAAGCCCATTGAATTTAGTTTGTCAGTAAGACATAAATATCTCATTAAATCAGACTGTTTCAAACCATAAAGACTTTTGTTTAAAAGCCAGGTATCCCCTTCTTGCTTCCGGAACCCTGCAGGACCTCTGACGTAAATTTCTTTATCCAGGTCAGCATTTAGATAAGCTGTTTCCACATCAAACTGGAAAACTTCTAAACCAACTTCTTAATTCTGTAGACCCATCTAGTGCCAATAACTTTCTTATTTGCTGGAGGACTTGCAGGCATAAACACCTTGAGTTTCTTTAGACTGTCCATTTCAGCCTGCATTTCCTCATACCATTTCTCTTGCTCTGAATCAGGAAGATGCTTAATTTGTGCAAACTTGTCAGGAGGCAGTGTAACAGTACAAACCAACGGTAAAGGTGCTTTTGTCAATTGCCATGAATATCGTTTCGGAGGAATCCCCTTCGTGGTCCTTTCGGAACGTCTCAGAACAACTGTCCATTCTTCTTCCGTATCGTCCTCGTCTTCTTCATAGTCGCTAGCCTCAGCATCTATGGCTTGCGAAGACGGAACATGTGGTTGAGAAGAACTAGTTGATGGAACATCCGCCTCTGAATCTTGATCATCAGGCTGCATGGCATCAGTAGCATCATCTCTAGGAAAATAAACTCTAGGATCATTGGAGTGAATTCTGGACCAGTCAGCATCTTTCTCAAAATTGAAGGACTGAGAAATCACAATTACATGTCTGGAGTCAACGAATTTGCTCTATTTTGAATTGTCATCAATACCCATGAATCTCATTCTTTTTGCTGCTGGACCTCCTTTCTTTCTTTGAGCTAAGGGAATGTTCACCATAGCGTATGAACCAAAAATATGGATGTTTTTGACATTGGGTCTATATCCATATAAGTTGAAGAAAGGTGTCTGATTTATTACACTACTCCAGATGCGGTTAACAATGTAATTTGCATATTTAATAGCTTCACCCCAGTATGGGAGACTGAGATTAGCATCTTCTAGGAGACATCACAGCATGGTTTGTAGAACGCCATTCCTCTGTTCCGCCACTCCATTCTCAGCAGGAACGTAAGGGGCTGAGGTCTGGTGCAGAATTCCATTCTTACGCATCCAGTCCTGAAAACGCTGAGACATGAAATCAGCACCGCAATCACTTTGAATTCTAGCGATGCGAATGTTGTGTTGGGTATTGACATATGTTGCAAAGTCTTTAAAGATTTGAAAGGTCTCTGATTTTTCTTTCATAGGAAATACAAATCCATATCTAGAATAATTATCAACAATTGTTAAGAAATATTTTTTGCCACCAAGTGTTGGTGCAAATGGACCTACTATGTCAGTGTGTACCAAATCAAAAATGTGTGTTGACAGGCGTGTAGCGTGTTTTGGAACAGCTGCTGCTTTGGATTTGGCTTTCTTGCAGACAGCACAATCCAAAAACACCTTACACGCCTTCAGATCCAAACCTTTCATGAATTCCAGCATCATTCAAATAACACAAAAACTGGAATGCCCCAATCGTCTATGCCACTTATGGATACATCTGGAATGTAAAGGTTTGCCTGTTAGTGAATTTTCAACATTTTTATTAGGAACCTCAGGCTTGCTTTGAGCAAACTGTTTCTTTTTATTGGCTTTAGGAGCCTTTGGAGTAGCAACAGGATCTCTCTCTGGAATCTCTCTCTCTGGGCCTGTGCTCTCCTTTGGATATCTTATACTTGCCTGTGCTTGCGAGTTAGACTTTGGCTTTAGGTAATAAACACCACCAATTAATATGGTTTCAGCAACAATATTACCCTCTTTAACCACAAAACTTGCTTTTTCAAAATGGTGAACCTGGTACTTGGACATCCTCGACAAATGACTTTGGCTAAGCAAACTGCAGGTTGCTGTTGGTATATAATAAACATCAAGAATCAATGCATTGAGCTCTTCAATATAAACAGTTCCTTTTCCTCTGACCTGAACAGGATAATTTTAAAAAGTGTACAGTTCATGCATGTCAGGTTCAGGCTCGTTCATCTCTGTGAACAGATCTCTTCTGTAGGTAACATGCACTGCTGCTCCAATGTCTAAAGTCCAGAGAAGTGATCTGTCATACTCTGGATCAGGTTGTGGATCGTTGGTTAACGCCAATGTGATGTGTGAAGCTTGTAGATCACGCCTGGGACCGCGACGACCTTGTCCTCCATCTCTGCCTCTGCCTCTGGAATCTGTTCCTCTGGGCTGGTACGTGGTGGGTGCTTGAGATCGTTGGGGACAATCCCGGGTGGCATGTCCCACACAATCGCAGATATAGCATCTTGGCATCCTTGGAACGAAGCCTCTTCCTCGGAAGGGACGCCTCGCTGGAGCTCTTGATGCAGGTGGTCCTCTCAAATGTGGCATGGCTTGCATGAGTGCTTCTTCTTCAGTTAAAATTCTGCATACGTGATCAACTGTGCACTGAGCAATAGGCACTTGATTAATCTTTGAAATGGCATCTTTTCATTCATAATTCAAAGAGTTAATAATAATGCTGATCATTTGAAAATCATCTACAGTATAACCTTGTTCAGCAAGTTCTTTTCTCTTTCCTTTCATTTTAGTTAAATGTTCTCCAATATTTTCACCTGGTTTTAATCTCGAACCATGAAATTCAGTTAAAAGCAAACATGTAGATTCAATTGAAACAGGCCGGTAACATGCTTCTAATTGAGCCCAAATTTGTTGGGCAGTTGCATCAGGTGAAAAAATAACCTGCAGTTCAGTGTCCATTGACATCAATAATGTTGTGCAGGCTCTAGTATCCAAGTCTCTTATGTCAGGAGGCCAAGGCTGTGGTGGAGGATTAAACACCATACAGTGGGTACCTTCTCTACGAAGTAAAATGCCAACCTCACTGACCCATGCCTTGTAATTTTGTCCTGAGTGCTTTAATTTTGAATCACCAGTCAGTGGGGTGATAGAAATTTGCAGAGGAACGTTTATAATTTGCGCTGGTTGAACAATGCCTGCTTGGCCACCAGGGGGCACTGGAGCTGGCACTGGTGCTGGCACTGGTTGACCTGCTAAATGCATTTGTGGCTGTGCCTTTGCTGGTCTAAGCTGTGGTTGCATGTGGACTTGTTGCTGTTGAGCTACTATTGGTATTTGAGCACCACCAATTTTTTTTTAATTACATTTATATGCCACCCTTCTCCGAAGACTCAGGGCGGCTTACAATTTTTGGGATACAACCCAGTGTGCTCAGCAATAGCCTTCATTCCATTGTATATGCCTGCTTATTACTAAGCGCATTTTACAAGGTCAGCTAATTGCCCCCAACAATCTTGGGTCCTCAATTTACCTACCCCGAGAGGATGGAAGGCTGAGTCAACCTTGAGCCTGGTGGGATTCGAGCCTACAGCAGTTGTAGGCAGCTGGAACTTAAGTGCAGGCAATTAACAGCCTGAGCCACCAAGGCCCACCAAAAACCAAGGTTTTTGATATATAGCCAAAATCACATTTATAAATTTTTGTCCTAAATTCATATATTTAATTTGCTGCAAGATGAATTCCCATTTCCCATTATCAAAAGCCTTTTTGGTGTCTAAAAACATTAATGCAACTTACTCACCACTATGGTCTTCATAGTATTCTATAATATCTAGAGTTATCCTAATGTTATTTTTGAGTTGTCTGTAGGGAAGGAATCCATTTTGGTCTGTAGATATAAATTCATTTAAATTTTTGAGTCTTTCTGCATGATCGACATAAAAATTTTGTAATTGACATTAAGTAGGGAAATTGGTCTATAGTTTCTGGGGTCCATAAGATCACTTCCCGCTTTGGGTATAATAGTTATCCTCGCTTCTTGCCAAGATTTTGGGATTTTAGCTTTCTCTAAAAAATCATTAAATATTCTAAGCATTTTGCTGCCTAGCATCTTGTTGGGATTTGTAAATTTCCACTGGGAGGCCATCTGGGCCTGGAGCTTTATCATTTTTCTGCTTGTTTATTGCCCAGTGAACTCTTCTATTGTTATTTTCCGGTTTAAGGTATTTTTATCTTCATCTGAGATTTCTGTAAGTCCTGCTTTCTTTAAATATCTTTTTATTTTCCCTCTGATAGATATTCCTCTTCTCTGTATAATTTCTCATAATATTTTTGAATAATCTCTCTTTTGTCTTCCTCTTGAAAACAAATCTCTCCTTGGTCATTCTTTAATTTGGTAATCCACCTCTTTTCTTTTTGCTTTTTCAGTTTATAGGCTAACCAGCCCTGGTTTATTTGCATTTTCAAATTGGTATTGTTTTGTCATTTTTAATTTGTGGGCTAACTCTTCTTTGTCTATTAAATTTATTTTATGTTTTAATAATTCCATTTGTAACTTAAGTTGTTTTTTCTGTGGGGTAATTTGTAATTTTTCCTCCAATTCCTTATATTCCTGTTCAAATCTTTTCTTTGTTGTTTTTTTCTCTGTTTTTCCTGGCCATATATTTTATTGCTACTCCTCTCATTGCTGCTTTAACCGTATCCCAATTATTTTGTGGGAGGTATCTTCCTCTTATTTTCTTCAAAAAAATCCAATTCTTTTTTAGTGTCATATTAAATAATTCCTCTTTTAAAATCGACCTTTGGAGTGTCCATCCCAAAGTCTGCTTTTGTCCTTTCCATCTAAAGCTGATGATACCCAGCTTTTTATCTCCACCCCAAACCAACCCAGTGATGCCCTCAACGTGATGTCCCGATGCCTGAAAGTGGTACGGATCTGGATGGGGAGGAACAGGCTTCGACTCAACCTGGCCAAGATCGAGTGGCTGTACGTACCGGCATCTCGGGTTATCCAGGATGTTCCTTCTTTAGTTATGGGGAGAGAGGTGTTACCCCCCCCCCGCCTGTAGATAGGTTGTGCAACTTGGGCGTCCTCCTGGATGCACGGCTCGGTTTGGAGGATCAGGTGGGAGCCGGCCAGGGGGCATTTGCCCAGGTTTGCCTGGTGCGCCAGTTGCACCCCTATCTGGACCGAGATGCCTTACGTACGGTTTACTCATGCACTCGTTACCTCCTGTGTAGACTACTGCAATGCTCTCTACATGGGGCTGCCTTGCAGACCACTCGGAGGCTTCAGCTGGTGCAGAATCCGGCCGTGTGGGTTGTGATGGGAGTATCCCAATACTCCCATATTACACCCTCCTCGTGAGCTGCATTGGTTGCCGGTTGCCCTCCAGGTGAGATTCAAGGTGCTGGTAATCACCTATAAAGCCCTACATGGCTTAGGGCCGGGTATTTGCAGGAACATCTGCTGCCAGCAACGACTGCCCAGCGTCCCGTGCGCTCCCACAGACAGGGCCTCCTCAGGGTGCCGTCGGCCAGACAGTGTCGGCTGGCTAACACCAGGGGTAGAGCCTTCTCTGTGGGGCGCCCACCCTGTGGAATCAGCTGCCCTTGAGCTGCGGATGGCTCCTGACCTTCGATCCTTCTGTCACGACCTGAAGACATGGCTCTTTCAACAGGCCAACCTGGACTGAGAGGGAGGCTTGTTGGTTTTATTGGTGTATATTGGCTGTTGTCAGTTTTGATTAGTATTTTTGGGATTTCTATTTAATATTTAACATTTTTTTAAAAATAAATTTTTGTATTATATATTTTTACTGTTGTGAGCAGCCTGAGTCCTTCGAGATAGGGCATATAATCCCAATATAAAATAAATAAATAAATCTAATCATACTGTGGTCTGCCAAGAAATTTGTCTCCATATTTATTTCATATATTTCGAGTTTAGCTTTTTAGTCATCCACGTCATGTCAAGTCTCGACCATGACTGGTGTCGGTTAGAATAATGTGTATATTGTTTTTTTCCCACATTTCTTTCTCCATGCATCACAAATGTTAAAATCTTTTGTCAAATAAAAAAAAACTTTTGGTAACTTTTTTCCTCTATATTTATGTTATTTCCTTATAATCTAATAATTTATCAGCAACTGCGTTAAATTCTCCCATAATACACAATTCTTCATATGGAAATTCTTTAAGTTTATTATACAGTTTTTGAAAAAAGGATTGTTGTGGGCCATTCGGTGCATATAATACAACCAATAGAATTTTCCTATTTCCCAGTTCGATTTCCACCATCAGAATCCTACCCTCCTTATCTTTATAAATTTCTTTGGTTGGCATCCATTCCTTTATATAAAATACTACCCCTCTTTTTTTTGTACATCAAGAGCAGAGAAGACTTTTCCAAGTTTTTTATTTTCTAGCAAATGTTTTTGTTTTTGTACAATATGTACTTCCTGTAGGGCTATTATGTCCACCTTTCGTGCCTGTAAATTTTAAACAGTTTTCTTTTCACCGGGGAGTTCATGCCATTGATATTCAATATCACTTCACAACAATTTTAATTTTTATTGATTTCTTTGTCTAGTGCTTCCTGTAATTCTAATCTCCTTAGATTCTTTATTTCTCTCTGTAGGTTCACTTCTTCCATTCCTTCACTCTTTATTATCTATTATGTTCCTTCTATATTTACTACTTCCCTTTTCTTTCCTTCTAGCCCACCTCTCTCCTGTATTTCTTCTTCTGGCTCCTCTTCCCTAATAAATTGTTGGTCAAAAAAATCCTCTGCTTTTTCAAGGGTGTCCAGCCTAAATCTCTTGTCCTGCCACGTCACCATGATACCCTCTGGCACCAACCACCTAAAATTTACATTGTATTTTATCAATTTTGCTGTTAAAAATTGATATGGCCTCCTTAGATCTCTAACTCTCTTTTGGATTTGTTTTAAAATGGTTATTTGCTTACTAGCATATTCAAGTGGTTCGTCTCTTGTCTTATGCAGGATTTCATCTCTAAAGGATTTTTTAACTAGTTTAATATAAACTTCTCTTGGGAGGTTGAACCTCCTTGCATAATTTGTTTGGACTCTGTAAAGTTCATCTACCTCTTTGAGTACCTCTTCCCTATCCATCTCTAATAATTTAGCCAGTATGTCAGCCATCACCTCCCATAGATTTTCTCCTTTTTCACATTCTGGAGTCTTAGGTAGTGGGCTGCCTTTTCTGACTCTAAAAATATTACTGTCATCTCTAATTCCTTATTTGATTTTTCTAATTTATCCGTTAAATCATCTACCCTTTTTTCCTCTTTACTCATCTTTGTCTCGATTTCTACAACCTTTTCTTGATTTTTCTTCACCTCCTGTTGAATGGCTTCAAATTTTTCATCTATCTTTTGCATTTTTCTGTTAATTCTGATCTCACCGTCCCTATCTCGATCTTCATATCCTCATGATTTTTAACCATCATTTCTTGCATGTTTAACAGTAAGCTTTGTAAATCTTTTGTGGAATTTGATCGTTCTTTGGGAAGCATTTCATCAATTGCCCTCTGTGTGGAAGGGCTCGCCATAGCTGTTGTAGTCATTGTTTGTGTGGGTATTTTCCTAACGGTGCCAATCTTAGAAACATTTGAAGTGCTTGTCATGTTAAACAATCTTGTCACAATATTATTTTTAATCTAGCACTCCCACTTACTCTTCCCCTTCTCTAGTCCCTCCACCTCTTCAACATTTCCCTCTCTCTATCTGTTTTTCTTATTCCTTCCCTTTTTCGTAAAACAGTTTCGTTATAGTTCTCCTACTATACTTTCCCACAATTCAATTTTTACAATATTCTGTAATAATTTTAACTAATTAAATCACTCTAATCAACTTCCTTTAAAGTTATAGTTAATCTCCCAGCTGTGTGACAGCAGCCCTGCCGGGACTTCTTGACGTCCTCTCGGGGGTGGCGGTGGAGTTCCCAGGCCTTATAGTCCTGGGGGACTTTAACCTGCCTTCCCTGGGGTCGGCGATTGGCCCAGGAATTCATGACTTCTATGGAAGCCATGGGCCTGACCCATTAATTCATGGCCCCACTCATGAGGGGGGAACACTCAGACCTAGTTTTGTCTCTGAGTGGTGGCGTAGTGACAGAGGGCAACCTGTTCATACGGCTCTGCCCGTTCCATGGTCTGATCACTATCTCCTACGGCTGGTTTTCCAAAAGGCCGCCCCCTGCTGGGACAGGGAGCCACTTAGATGGTTCCGCCCAGGCGCTCATGGACCCTGAGCGTTCCGGCAGAGCTGGGGCCTTTCCTCTTCCCTTGCTCACAGCCCTGTTGAGGATCTGACGGCAGCAGCAGCGGGCGCATCGGAGGCCCTTGACAGGGTTGTCCCCATGCGCCCACGTCCGCGGATCTCGGATGGCTCTTGGTATTCAGAGGAGCTCCGGGAGATGAAACGCCGCGGAGGGGCTTAGAGCAGGTGGAGGCCACCCGCCTCAGCTCGATCGAACCCAGTTAAGAGCCCATATTAGGACTTACCTGGGAGCTGTGAGGGTGGCGAGAAGGTCTTATCTCACCCTCATGGCGTCCAGATAACGCACCAGCCGCTGTTCAGGTTCACGCTCTCTCCTTTGTCCTGGGGAGGTGGCGGATCCGCTTGGGAAGGGCTGAGAATTTGGTCAATATCTGTCGGATAAGATCGTCAATTCGGGCGGGTTGTCCACTGATTTGCAGTGGTCTGAGGAGCGGGATACAGGTAGTCTGGCCATCACGTTCTGGGATGAGTTGACCCTGTTTCCGAGGATGAAGTGGGCGGGGATATGCGGCGCTGAGTTCCACCACATGTTTGTTGGACCGTGCCCTTCCTGGCTTATGCGCCAGGGAGGAGTCACCTCTTGATTGAATCCGGGCAGTTGTCAGCAACGCTAAGGAGGAGTGTTTTCCCCTCCGCCCTGAAAAGCGGTGGTGAGACCCTCCTGAAGAAGCCTGCCCTGGATCCGACCGTGTTGACAACTTTCGTCCAGTCTCCAACCTTACGCTTTTTGGCGAAGGTTGTTGAAAATGTGGTGGCCAAGCAATTTCGCTTTTCCTGGATGAAGCGGACTACCTGGATCCGTGCCAATCGGGCTTCGGCCTGGTTTCAGCACGAGCGGCATTGGTCGCACTGATGGATGATCTCTGGAGGGCCGGGACAGGGGTTTTCCTCTGTCCTGGTCCTATTGAACCTCTCAGCGGCTTTGATACCATCGACCATGGTATCCTTTTGCGGCGCCTTGCTTGGGGCTGGGGGTGAGGCACTGTTTTGGTGGCTCTCCTCCTACCTGTGAGGCGACCATGTCGGTGTTGGCTGGGGGGCAGAGGTGGGCCCGGGAGGCACTCACTTGTGGGGTCCCTCGGGGTGGTCCTCTCCCTTTTATTTAATATCTACATGAAACGCTGGTGAGATCATTATTGGTTTTGGGGTGAGTATCATCAATATGCGATGATACACAGTTATATCTCCACCCCAAACCAGATCAGTGATGCCCTCTCGTGATGACTTCGCTGTCTGGATGCGATGCGGATCTGGATGGGCTGGCTGTGCCGAACTCAACCCGGCCAAGACTGAGTGGCTGTACATACCGCATCGCGGTCCAGTTTGGAATGTCCATGGGTGACCATAGGGAGTGGTGCTGCCCCTGTGGATAGGGCAAGGAACCTGGGGTCCTCCTGGATGCGCGGCTCGGTTGGAGGAGCAGGTGGGAGCCGTCACCAGGGGCTTTGCCCAGGTCGGCTGGTTAGCCAGCAGCCCGTTCTGGACGCGATGCCCTCGTGCGGTCACTCATGCCCTTGTTTATTAGCGACTTCGACTACTGCAGCGCTCTCTATCTAGGACTGCCCTTGCATACCATCCGGAAATTGCAGCTGGTGCAAAATGCGGCGGCGTGGTGATGGGAGTTCCCGGTTCTCCCATGTTGCCCCCCTCCTCTTGCGGCTTGCATTGGTTGCGGTTGCTCGGGTGAGATTCAAGGTTTTAACTTAACATACAAAGTCCTTCATGACATGGGTCCTTATTATTTAAAGGGAGGCGACTGCTGACATGAACATTAACAGCCCTGTCGAACTCTAGACAGGGGCTCCTTGGGGTCCCGTCGGCCGAGCAGTGCGGCTGGCGGTCCCCTGACGAACCTATTCTGTCGGCGACTGACCTCTGGAACCAACTTCCCTGGAGCTCTGCCTGGCCCCTGACCTCCGCTTTCGTCGCGACTTGAAGACCTGGTTGTTTAATCAATCGGGCTGTGACCCTGGGGTGGGGTGGTTTTTAAGTTTAATGCTGGGATTTTAGTAATTGGCTTGACTTGTTTAATCTGGTTTTATTTAATTTATTGTTGTGTTGTTTTTACTTTGTAAGCCCTTGAGTCCTGGGAGAGGCGCATATAAGTGAATAAATAAATAAATAAATAAATAAATAAATAAATAAGCTAATAAGGATAATAATATACTATCTTAACTAGTCAGGTTATACATCTATTAAGTAGACACTTTCAATAGTTCTATACTTATAAATTAATCCAGTCTTTAAATCACTCAATGGTTAATAGTTAATTCATTAATTAATTAGAGTCCTTTCCTAAATTATGAGAAAGAAGAAAAAGAAAGAGAAAGGAGAAAGGAATTAAAAAGAAAAAGGAAAAAGTCTGGTACTCTAGCAATCACTAGTCTCTTCTTTTAACTTTGTTGCAAAAGTTACTTTGTAGCTTCCGTCAAATCCTTTCCTTTCTCCCCGTCACCATTAGATGTCTCTTTCTCAGTACAGTATCTCTCAGTTTCCTTTAGATTCGCTGTGTCACCCACGGACAGCGTCTGTTTCAGGAAGCCTTCTTCTTTTAAGTTTCTCCAAAATCTCCAACTCAAATCCAGATGGAAGAAGTAAAATGCAAACTCCCCTTCAGTCCACCAATAACAGACAATACTTTCACCAATCCGCTTTCTAGTTCCAGGGACTGGGACCGTCTTCTTCTGGCAATCATCCAAAACAGACTCGCTATTAGTGCTAGATCCCAAAAGGAACCAACTTTATCCTCCCCAACATCCAATCTCAAGCCGCACTAAACAATAAGCCGCTGCTTAATCCTTCACCCGTCTTGCATTTGGTTTTACGGTGATCCTCCTATATTCTGCTCTACATGTGTCTGCCGCTCTGTGTCACCCTCCTCAGCCAGAGCCAATTCCTTTACCAGGCTATTTTGAACTCTTATTATGTTGCCTCCTTTTAAATTAATTTCTAATCGCATAGGTTATTACTTTTTGCTCGTTTAACTGTACCTTCGTTCACTAGCTCACCGCTTGTATGCCAGCTGTCAGCTCATGGCCATGTGGTCACCCGCTCCGTGATCCACTCGCCTCTGGTTTACCCTGATTTCACCACTAGCCGCCATGTGGCTTATCTTGAGACCCTCTCCTTTGGAAGCTCTCAAGCTTCCTTTAGACTCCATAGAGTCCTGTGGGACATGGATAAAGGTCTGTGTTTCGCAGAGCTATCTGCTTGCACGTCCCTTCTCCCTGGCAGCTGGCTCTGCCCCCACATCTAAGAAGTTTTAATGGAAATCACATCATGAAAAGAACAATAAACATTTTTTCTTATCTTAGTTCTTTCTACCACACATAACAGCATCAATTAACCATATCTTCTTTGATCAGCCCTAACGTACTGTATGGAGGGGCTCTATTTTAAACACAGATCTCTGTCTCGTTCCATGCTTCTGAACAGCAGAGCTAACTGTGGACCATTGAAATCAACGGGGCATGCCTTCCACACCCAACTCTGCCATCTAGGGCATCAAAAGAGAGCAGTTGTCCGCATTCTCGTTACACCCATTGTTCTAAGTCCTTAAGCACTAAATAATTAAAAGTGATTAAAAATAAAAAAATTAAATAAATAAATGTATGTGTCTCTGTCCTGGGTTTCTAGCTTTCTCCCCCTTTTTCTAAGTGTTCCTCTAATACTTGCCTTATGGGGTGTTGTGCCATGGAGAAGCAAAAGATTTAGCCTCCTCAGAAGGAGCTGAAAGTCCAATTGGAAATGATTTTGGGGTGACAATTTTTACCTGATCATAATCAGGAGGGGGGCTTGTAGTCAATTGTTGTCCTGCTGAGACATCAGAGCTAGATGTTTCCACTGCTTGACAGCATTGATACCATCGATGTAATATTTGGACTGGAGCTCTGGGTTCAAGATGTAAAGTATGCCCTATCTTTATCCAATCCTTTAACCTGAGTGTCCCTCACTCAGGATACCAGGGACAATGTTTCCCTACCTCCCACAAGCTTCCTTATGTATGCCTCAGGTGCTGTAACATCTGATTTGTGTAACAGGAATCTGAGTTCCTGTACATGTTTATGCTGGTGCTGAGATAGATTGCAACCCATACTTACCATTGAGGGGTCCTGTGGGATGGAGGTGCACCTTGGGGTCTATTTCAGATGGTGGTAAGTATGTTGGCTGTTGCTACCCCGGAGGGCCGTCTGTCCCTGGTCAGGCACCACTTGATGGAGTTCAAAGACCAGTCATTGTGCAGGGTGCCAAGATGTCTAACTGCCTGGGCAGCATTTATTTATATGATTTTTACAAGCAGTCAAAGGCAACATAGATACAGCATTAGGATTGGTGAAACCCCCCACCAATCCTTAAGAATAGTGGTGATGTTAACAGATGAGATCATTGTACTAGTCCAGGACTTACCAGTCCGGAACATGGAGTGAGATCATGTAGGTAAAGAGGCCCATAGGTATTAAGGCACAGCAGTGTGCTGCGTGCGCCCTCTACAGGATCTCTATTGCTACTACACCTGAGGACTGGAAAAGAGCTGATGTGGTCCCCATCTTCAAAAAAGGAGGGGAAAACAATCCAGGAAACTACAGACCAATCAGCCGAACATCAATACCTGGGAAGATCTTGGAAAAAATAATCAAGCAACAGATTTGCAAGCACCTAGAAACAAAGTTATAACCAAAAGCCAACATGGGTTTGTCAAAAACAGAACATGCCAAACAAATCTTTTTTCATTCTTTGACAAAGTGACTAAATTAGTGGACCAGCAAAAATGCTGTAGACATAGTATACCAAGATTTCAGTAAGGCATTTGACAAAGTAGATCACTACCTACTTCTTAGTAAGTTAGAAAAAATGTGATGTGGGATAGACAGTATTGCCACCAGATGGATTTGTAACTGGTTGATAAACCACACTCAACATGTAGTCCTTAATGTAACTACATTTACATGGAGGGAAGTAAGCAGTCAGGTTCAAACCTTCGCTTCTAATTCTTGATGGAGCTATTTATGAGATTTACCCTATCTCCCAAAGGGCTCAGGGCGGCTTACGAACTAAAAACAATCTGGATACAAATATACAAATATTAAAAAACGATTAAACCAAGGTCTCATAAATATAGCAAATTAAAATACATTTAAAAAACCCTCCCACAACCCCATCAGTCCGGGTAGGCTATTTGGAACAGCCAGGTTTTTAGGTCGTGGCGGAAGGAGCAGAGGTCAGAATAGAAGGAAAAATCATCAAATTTGCAGACAACACCAAACTGGCAGGAATAGCCAACACCCCAGAAGATAGGCCCAAAATCCAGATGGATCTTGAGAGACTTGAATACTGGGCCTTATCTAACAAAATGAAATTTAATGTAGAAAAAAGTAAGGTTTTACACTTAGGCAAGAAAAACCAAATGTACAGGTACAGACTAGGTGAAACTTGACTCAACAGCAGTAACTGCGAGAGAAATCTTAGAGCCCTAGTGGACAATCACTTAAATGTGAGCCAGCAGTGTGCTGCAGTGGCCTAAAAAGCCAATGCAATCCTAGGCTGCATCAACAGAAGGACAGAATCAAGACTATGAGTGATGCTGAGACTCTGGAAAGAGTGCAGAGAAGAGTGACAAAGATGCTTAGGGGGCTGAAGGCTAAAACATATGAAGAATGGTTGCAGGAATTGCAACACTACTCTAGTTTAGTGAAAAAAAGGACTAGGGGTTACATGTTAGCATTGTTCCAATGTTTGAGGGGCTGCCACAAAGAGGGGGTCAAACTATTTTCCAAACTACCAGAAGGCAAGACAAGAAGCAATGGATAGAAACTAATCAAGGAGAGAAGCAACCTAGAACTAAGGAGAAATTTCTTGACAGTGAGAAAAATTAACCAGTGGAATGGGTTGCCTTCAGAAGTTGTGGGTGCTTTATCACTAGAGGCTTTTAAGAACAGACTGGACAGCCACTTGCCTGGAATGGTCTCCTGCTTGAGCAGGGGGTTGGACTAGAAGACCTCAAAGGTCCCTTCTATCTCTTGTTATTCTGTTATTAACAGAATCCACAATGGACTAAAAATCAGCGTCTCTGCTAGGTAATGAGAGTCAAGCTAAAACTAAGCTAATCAAGT
>SOZL01000030.1:318951-412482 GCA_009733165.1 Naja naja | reverse complement strand
ATTAGAGTACTACGAGGCACATTCTGAAGAGCAGATAGCAATGGTCTTTCTCAACGCACAAAAAGTGTTGGATAATGTCAATTGGCAGTTTATTATACAACAATTAAAAAGTATGGATTTCGGCAAGTTTATTAAAACAATCTCAGCAATTTACTTGACCCAGACGGCCAGCGTAATACTAAGTGGTGATATAACAGAAACATTTAAGATTAACAAGGGAGTAAGACAGGGATGCCCATTGTCACCCCTACTCTTTATCCTTACACTAGAGAATTTATTGGAGAATATTAGGAAAAATAAAGAAATTAAAGGGGCTTTAATGAGACAAGAACATTATAAAGTACATGCCTTCGCTGACGATATAGTATTTTTCTTGGAGGACCCAGAGGCCACCGGAGTAGAATTAATAAAAGAAATAGAAGAATTTGGCAGTGTTGCGGGACTCAAAATAAATAAAAATAAAACAAAGATACTGACCAAGAACATAAAAGAACAAAAAAAACCAAACTAAAAAAAGAATTGGAAGAAAAATTGGGAATGCAAATTGTCAAAAAGATAAAATATCTAAGCATCTGGTTAACACCAAGATGCTCATCAATTAAAAAAGATAATTATGATAAATTAATAATACAAATTAAAAAAGAATTGGAAATATGGGAGAAATTACAGTTATCATTAATGGGGAAAATTGCGACAATTAAAATGTCCACACTACGAAAAATACTGTATCTTTTTCAAACTATACCAGTGAAATTAGACAAATGTTTTTTTGGAGAATTGGATAAAATAGTAATTAAGTTTATTTGGGCGGAAAAAAAGCTAGGATAAAAATGAAACTATTACAGGACAAAAGAGAAAGGGGTGGCTTTGGACTCCCTGACTGGGAAATTTATTACCAGGCAGCAGCCATGGTATGGCTTAAGGAATGGATCAACTTGGAAAACAAAAGAATATTCTTGATAGAAGGCCACAACTTGCAAAAAGGGTGGCATAGCTTTTTATGGGAAGGGAAAAGCAAGCAACACTCATACTTTCAGAGACACCTCATCAGAGACTCATTAATTCAGATATGGAATAAAATAAAAAAGAATCATTATGATAAAGTACCACGCTGGCTGTCAACTATGGAAGCACATATCTACCCCAACGCAATGGATCTGGCCAAAATGAGAAATTATAAAGACTTATGAGATCAACAAGGAAGGCTGAAAACAATACAAGAACTACAGCAACAAAATACAGATATAGACTGGTGGCCATACATACAAATACAGGCGAGATATAAAAAAGATAAAGAACAATATGGATTTCACATGGGAAAACACCAATTAGATGCAATTATACAAGGAACTGAAAAAAATGATTTCAAAAATATATAATTTAAAAAAAAATTTATTAGACAAACACAAAAACAAAAAGAAACATTAAAAATATTGAACATGGGACAATCCTCCTAACCCACATAGTTGTTGTACATTGCTAAATCACATATAAAAATAGTGCATGTTTACATTCTATATATAATATATATATACATTTAATCATTTCTTATTGTCTTGATCCTTTCTCTTTTCTAACCAACCATAAAACATATCCCATACTTTGTAATAATTCTCCCTATTAATTTTAGCCCTGCGACTTCTCCAAATTTTTCTAAGTTTTCTACAAGTTTTGGTCCCAAATTTTGTGGCTCTTCTAAGATAAAAACTAGATCATCAGCAAAGGCTTGCAATTTAAACTCTTCCTTTTTTATTTTTAACCCTTTAATTTCTGTTTCTTTCCTAATTATTCTTGCTAAGACCTCCAAAGTCAAAATAAACAAAAGTGGTGATAGTGGGCATCCCTGCCTTGTTCCTTTTTGTATTTCAAATTTATTTGTTGTTCCCCCATTCACCAATATTCTAGCTTCTTGTTTATTATATATTGCCAATATAACATTTAGGAATTTTTGTCCAAAATCCATGTATTTAATTTGCTGCAAGATGAAATCCCATTTTACGTTGTCAAATGCCTTTTTAGCATCTAGAAACAATAGTGCCGCCTGGTCACAGCTATGTTCTTCATAATACTCTATAACATCTAAGACTTTGATGGTCGAGATTGAATTGGAAAATAGAAAGATACTATTGGTGGTAATATATGCACCAAATGGGCCACAAGAAATTTTTTTTCAAAAATTATATAATAAAATTAAGGACTTGCAATACGAGGAAGTTTGTCTTTGGGGTGATTTTAATGCGGTTGTTGATAAAATATTGGATTATAAAGGCAATAATATGAGAATAGAGAAGAGGACACTCTCCACAAAATAATTGGGATACAGCAAAAGGGTTTATAAGAGAGGTGGCAATAAAATACATGGCAAAAAAGAGTAAAGAGAAAAAACAACAACGAAAAATACTAGAAGAAGTATATAAGGACTTGGAGAGGAAGCTACAAGATGACCCCCCCCCCCAAAAAAAACAAATAAAATCACAAATGGACTTAACAAAACATAAAATAAACCTACTAGAGAAGGAAGAATTAGCCCAATTGAAAACAACAAAGCAATATTTATTTGAGAACGCGAATAAACCAGGTCGATGGCTGGCCCATAAACTGAAAAAAAAGAAAGGAGATGGATTATTAAATTAAGAAATGAGCAAGGAAAGATCTGCTATCAAGAAGAAGATAAAAGAGGTAACTCAAAAGTATTATTAGAAATTATATAAGGAAGAGCCTAAGGCTCTATAAGGGGAGAGCCTTTTCTGTGGCGGCCCCCACTTTATGGAATCTTCTTCCGCTGGGGCTCCGGCTTGCTCCCGATCTCCGTACCTTCTGCCACGAGTTAAAAACCTGGCTGTTTTTACAATCTGGGCTGTGCTGACTCCTTGGGTTTTTGTTCATTTTAAATTCGGAGGGTTTTAATGTTAATTTGGCTTATTTGGTTTAATATGGTTTTTAGGTAATTTATTGTTGTATTGTTTTTAATTTGTGAGCCGCCCTGAGTCCTTTGGGAGAGGGGGCGGCATATAAGTCGAAATAATAAATAAATAAATAAATAAGAAGAGTACTCAATAGAGGAAAAAGTGATAAATTGCTTAAAGAAAGCAGAACTCACAAAAGTTTTGGAAGAGGAAAAAAATATGTTGAATAGGAAAATAAGATTAGAAGTAAATTGGGCGATAAACAGAAAAACGATAAAGCACCGGGACCAGATGGGCTCCCAGCGGAGATTTACAAGACTCAACAAGATATATTAAGTATTAAAATGCTTAAAATATTTAATGAAGTCTTAGTTGAGGCAAAAATCCCACAATCCTGGAAGGAGGCTACGATAACAGTTATCCCCAAGGAAGGAAATGACCAAACAAATATCGGAAATTAGAGGCCAATATCTCTCTTAAATGTGGATTATAAAATTTTTGTCACTATATTAGCGGAAAGATTTAAAAAATTTCTAAATGAATTTATCCATATGGACCAGAATGGATATCTTCCACACAGACATCTCAAAAACAATATAAGGACAATCTTGAAAATATATAATTTTCTATTGGATTTTAAGATGGAAGAGGAGGTGGTAAAGGAGACAATGGTGGTATGGGCGAAAAATTTTGGCCACAATATAGATTTGGAACACTGGGAAAAAATGTGGGGACTAAATTACAAATTAACTATGTCTACAGCATACAGGGAAAACCTATACAAAATGTTTTAGAGGTGGCACCTTCCCCCTGCTAGACTAGCAAAAATGTTTAACCTAAGTCCAAATTGTGTGTAAGTGTAAGAAGTGTAAGTGTAAGAAGGAAAAAGGTACATATTTTCATATGTGGTGGACCTGCCCAGAGGTCAAGAAATATTGGAATATAATTCGATTGTGGCTAGAAGAAATAACAGAACAGAAAATTGAACCCAAACCAGAACTATTTCTATTAGGCATAATAACGGAAAAGTATAATAAAAAAGACAAATACATTATGTTACATATCTTAACAGCTGCTAGGATTTCCTACACACAATTTTGGAAGCAGGAAAATGTACCATCAGAGGGTGTTGTCATAAAAAAATCTTAGACTGTGCAGAGCTGGACAGGCTAACAATGAAATTAAGAGATAAAGAAGAGTTGATATATTATAATGTCTGGGATGCCTGGTATGAATGGTTTAAGAATAAAAAGAAATCAAAATGGCAATTAGGTAAAGAATAAGAAACTATGTAAATACCTATATCAATATTCATATCTATTTATATGTATTTATATATTAATTTGAAATTGAATAATGAAAGAAATGTGTAATGGTAAAGGAATTGTAAAGTATATATATAGAAAGATGATAAGGAAATGTAAAAGATGTCTTGACGTTGGTATACTGATGTATAAAGTTTTATTCTATGTTTTTAAATTTTGAAAATTGAATAAAGTATTTAAAAAAACAGTTGTCAGTTTCATCACTTCATTAAGGGAGGGTGTTTTTCCCTCCGCCTTGAAGGAGGCGGTGGTGAGACCCCTCCTGAAGAAGCCTGCCCTGGACCCGACCGTGTTAGACAACTTCCGTCCAGTCTCCAACCTTCGCTTTTTGGCGAAGGTTGTTGAAGTGGTGGCTCAGCAGTTTCCACTTTTCCTGGATGAAGCGGACTACCTGGATCCATATCAATCGGACTTCTGACCTGGTTTCAGCACGGAGACGGCATTGGTCGCGCTGATGGATGATCTCTGGAGGGCCCGGGACAGGGGTTTTTCCTCTGTCCTGGTCCTATTAGACCTCTCAGCGGCTTTTGATACCATCGACCATGGTAACCTTTTGCGCGCCGAGGGGTTGGGAATGGGAGGCACCGTGCTTGGTGGTTCGCCTCCTACCTCTCGGTCACAATCGGTATTGGTGGGGGGGCTGTGGTCGACCCCGAGGGTGCTCTCTTGTGGAGTCCCTCAGGGGTGGTCCTCTCCCCTGCTATTTAACATTTATATGAAGCGCTGGGTGAGATCATCCGTGGTTTCGGGTGAGATTCCATCAGTGCGGATACCCAGCTGTACATCTCCACCCGAACCAAATCAGCGATGCCCTCTCCTGATGACCCAGTGTTTGGATGCGTGCGGATTTGGATGAGCGGGAACATGCTTCGACTCAACCCGGCCAAGACTGAGTGGCTGTGCATACCGGCATCTCGGCCCAGTCAGGATTATCCATCTCTGGCCATAGGGGAGCGGTGTTGCCCCTGTGGATAGGTGCGGAACCTGGGGTCCTCCTGGCGCACAGCTCCGGTTGGAGGAGCATGTGGGGGCCGTCGCCAGGGGGGCCTTTGCCCAGCTCCGTCTTGTTCATCAACTACACCCTTTTCTGGACCGGGATGCCCTGCACACAGTCACTCATGCCCTTGTTACCTCCAGACTTCGACTACTGCAAGCTCTCTATCTAGGACTGCCGTTGCATACCATCTGGAGATTGCAGCTGGTGCAGAATCGCGGCGGTGGTGATGGGAGTTCCCGATTGTCCCATGTTACCCCCTCCTGCACTGCCTGCATTGGTTGCGGTTGCCCAGGTGAGATTCAAGGTTTTAGTTTTAACATACAAAGTCCTCCATGACATGGGTCCTCAATATTTAAGGGAGCGACTCCTGCCGACATCGAATGCCAACAGCCCTGTGCGAGCACATAGGCAAGGACTCCTTGGGGTCCCGTCGTCTGGCCAATGCCGGCTGGCGGTTCCCCGACGACGAGCCTTCTCTGTCGCGGCCCCTGACCTCTGGAACCAACTCCCCTTGGGGCTCCGCTTGGCCCCTGATCTCCGCACCTTCCGCCATGACCTGAAGACCTGGTTATTCGACCAATCCGGGCTGTGACCCTCTTTGTGTGGGGTGGTTTTTATATGTTTATATGTTTATATGTTTTTAGTATTTAACTTTTTGGGCTTGTTAGTTTAATTTTTTCTTAACTATTCATTATTGTATATATTGTTGCTGTTTTTTAGTTGTGAGCCCGAGTCTTGGAGATGGGGCGCATACAATCCCAAAAATAAATAAATAAATAAATAAATAAATAAATAAATAAAGATAAGGGAAATCCCCAAAACCAAATTGAGGGGGGAAAAAGGATTATACAAAGCTACTACAAAAAATTATACAGTAATAATAAAATAGATGGGGGGAAGATAGAACAGTATCTAAAAGAGAAAAACTTGCCATTAATCTCAGAAAAGAATACAGAATTATTAAATAAAGAAATAACATAGATAGAAATGAAAAGAGGCATTGATAAACAGAACAACAACAAGACACCAGGACCAGATGGGATCCCAGGGGATTTTTATAAACTATTTTTCTCAAACTATGGAACCATTGATGTTAGAGGTATATAACGAAGCATTATTAGAAGCTAAATTACCAAAATCGTGGGCAGAATCATATATATCTTTGATACTGAAATAAGGTACTGATCATTCTCAAATTCAAAATTATAGGCCAATCTCCCTGCTAGATGCTGATTATAAAATATAGATGACAATAATGGCAGATAGAATGAAAACAATCTTGAATGAAATAATACATGTAGATCAAAATGGCTTCTTCCCTAAAAGACAAATTAGAAATAATATTAGGACAGTAATGGATATACTGGAATATTATGAAGCGCATTTCAGAGAAATCAGCAGTGCTGGCTTTTCTGGATGCACAGAAAGCCTTTGACAATCTAAATTGGGAATTTTTTTACAGCAAATAACAGAGATGCAATTTGGACCAAAATTCGAAAAGATGATAGCAGAAATCTATTCTAGCCAGAAAGCAAGTGTAATGATTAATGGTGATTTTACCGAAAGACTCAATATAGCGGAAGGGGTGAGACAGGGATGTCCAATGTCACCTTTGATCTTTATTCTCCCAATAGAAATCTTGTTAACACAAATTAGGAAGAACGAGGAAATCACAGGAACTAAAATAAAGAAGGAAAAATACAAAATACAAGCATTTTTGGACAATATGGTATTCTTCATAGAAAATCCAAATGAGAGTGGGAAAATCCTATTAAAAGAAATAAAAGAATTTGGCACAGTAGCAGGACTCAAGATCAACAAAAATAAAACTAAAATGTTAGTCAAAAACTTGATAGACCATCAAAAGAGAGAACTAGAAAAGGAAATAAAACTGCAAACTACGAATAAGATTAAATATTTAGGTATTTGGTTGACATCAAGATGCTTGCCATTAAAAGAGGATAATTATGATAAATTAATGAGTCAAATGAAAAAATATTTAGAAATATGGGGTAAATTACAGCTATCCCTAGTAGGAAAGATTGCAGCAATAAAAATGAACCTATTACCAAGGTGGTTATATCTATTTCAGATGGTTCCTATAAAATTAAATAACCTTTTTGGGGGGGACTGAATAGGGTGGTGACTAAATTTATATGGGAAGGGAAAAACCCCCGCATAAGGTTAACATTATTGCAAGAGAATAGATACAGAGGTGGCTTTGGACTTCCAGACTGGCAATTATACCAACATGCAGCAGCATTAATTTGGATCAAAGAATGGATCATCCTAAGCAATAACAGGCTATTAACTCTTGAAGGACATGCTGCAAAACGGGGTTTTAAGGGGATAAGGGGTGGGTTACACAAATTTTTAATCAAATTTTTACATGGGTTAGGGAGGGTTGGAGAGAGTGAATCTGGGTGGGAATGTGGGGGGGTTCTCTCAGCGCACTCTCGATTGTTGTCCAGGCCTGGTGGGAGTCGCGGCGGGGGAGGGGTGGGAGGGGGGCTTGCGGCTTCAGGGGAGAGAGCTGGTTTTAAGATCTCCATGGCAATTGGGTATGGCAGGGGTCGACGAAACAGAGGGCTGGCTCAGTATAGGGGAGTGCGCCCCCGCTATTTACGAGCTCCCCCAGGGGAACGGGAGGTCAGGTTCCTGGGCTCAGGATGGTTTATGTCAATGCCAGGTCCGTGGTGAATAAAGCCCCCCTCATCAAGGAATTGATTGAGGAGGGGGCTGCAGACCTGGCTTGCATCACAGAGACCTGGTTGGGACCAGAGGGAGGGGTCCCTCTGTGTGATTTATGCCCCCCAGGTTTCCGGGTGCTACACCAACCTCGAGCCCAGGGCAGGGGTGGGGGAGTGGCGGTGGTTGTTAGGGAGTCCTTTTGTCCGAGGGTGGTCACTGTTCATGAATGGGGTGTGAGTCTCTTCTCCTGAGGCTGGGCCCTGGGGGTCAGTTGGGCCTGTTGCTCACGTACCTTTCTCCCAGCTACGTGACAACGGCCCTGCCCGAGCTACTCGACATCCTCTCGGGGGTGGCGGTGGAGTTCCCTAAGCTTATGGTCTTGGGGGACTTCAACCTCCCCTCTCTGGGTGGGGCATCGGAGTTGGAGCGGGAGTTCATGGCTTCCATGACAGCTATGAACCTGACCCAAATAGTTCAGGGTCCGACCCATGAGAGTGGACACACACTCCACCTGGTTTTTATCTCCAGACAGTGGTATAAGTCGGCGCTTGGGTTGTTTCCTGCCTCCCTTACTCACAACTCGGCTGAGACCCTGGTGAATGCCTGGCAACAGGCTGCCTCGGAGGCGCTTGACTGAGTTGCCCCTTTGCGGCCCCTGACCTGTCGCAGATCCCGGTTAGCTCCTTGGTTTTCCGTGGAGCTCTGGGATATGAAGCGACGGAGGAGGGGCCTAGAGAGCAGTTGGAGGTCCAGCCGTTCCGAATCTGACCGGTCCCAGTTGAGGTCCTTTACTAGGACCTACCTGGTGGCGATGAGAGTGGCGAGGTTCTCTTACTTCGCTGCTCTCATTGCGTCCGCAGAGAATCAGCCGGCCGCCCTGTTTGGGGTTGCCCTCTCCCTCTTGAATTGGGGGGGGGGGCGACCCTTTGCAGGGACGTGCCGAGGAATTTAGTCATCACCTGCAGGACAAGATCGCTCAGATTCAGGCCGGCTTGGACTCCGACTGGCTAGAGTCTGACGAGGGAGTAGTGCCGGGTCTGGTTGTTATGACCTGGGATGAGTTTGACCCTGTGACTCCAGATGAAGTGGACAGGGCCATGCGGAGGCTGAGTTCCACCACGTGTTTATTGGACCCGTGTCCTTCCTGGCTTGTGTATGCCGCCCGGGAGGTTACACAAGGCTGGCTCCAGGCAGTTGTCACCGCTTCGTTGAGTGAGGGGTTCTTCCCGGCTGCCTTGACGGAGGCAGTGGTGAGGCCCCTCCTCAAGAAGCCTGCCTTGGACCCAGCTGTTTTGAACAAATTTCGTCCAGTCTCCAACCTTCGCTTTATGGCGAAGGTGGTTGAGAGCGTGGTGGCATCCCAGCTTCCGAGGTTCCTGGAGGAAGCTGATTACCTAGATCTGTACCAATCGGGTTTCAGGCCTGGGAACAGCACGGAGACGGCATTGGTCACGCTGATGGATGATCTCTGGAGGGCTCGGGACAGAGGATATTCCTCTGTCCTAGTCCTATTAGATGTCTCAGCGGCTTTTGGTACCATCGATCATGGTATCCTGTTGCAGTGCCTCAGGGGGTTGGGGGTGGGAGGCACCATTCTTCGGTGGTTCTCCTCCTACTTTTCGGGGCGCTCGCAATTGGTGTTGGCAGGAGGGCAGAGGTCGGCTCCGAGACCCCGCTTGGGTGCCCCAGGGGGTCCTCTCCCTCCTGTTCAGCATCTATATGAAGCCGCTGGGCGAGATCATCTGTGGTTTTGGGGTGAGGTATCATCAGTATGCTGATGATACCCAGCTCTACATCTCCACCCCAAACCAACTCAGTGATGCCCTCTCCATGATGTCTCATTGCCTGGAAGTGGTGCGGATCTGGATGGGGAGGAACAGGCTCCAGCTCAACCCTGCCAAGACCGAGTGGCTATGCGTACTGGCATCTCGGGTGGTCCAGGATGTTCCACCTTTGGTTATGGGGGGAGAGGTGCTGCCCCCCGTAGATAGGGCTCACAACTTGGGTGTCCTCCTGGATTCACGGCTGTTTGGAGGAGCAGGTGGGAGCCGTGGCCAGGGGGGCATTCGCCCAGGTGCGCCTGGTGCGCCAGTTGCACCCCTACCTGGACCGAGATGCACTACGCATGGTCACTCATGTGCTTGTTACGTCCCGGATTGACTACTGCAATGTGCTCTACATGGGGCTGCCCTTGCGGACCATGCGGAGGCTTCAGCTGGTGTAGAATGTGGCCACGCGGATTGTGATGGGGGTATCCCAATACTCCCATATTACACCCCTCCTGCGCGAGTTGCATTGGTTGCCAGCTGCCCTCCGTGTGAGATTCAAGGTGCTGGTGCTTACCTATAAAGCCATCCATGGCTTAGGGCCGGGGTACTTGCGGGAACATCTCCTGCCAGCATCGAACACCAATCGCCCGGTGCGCGCTCACAGACAGGGCCCCCTTGGGATACTGTCGGCCAGACAGTGTCGGCTGGCGGTCCCTAGGGGGAGGGCCTTCTCTGTGGGGGCGTCCACTTTGTGGAACCAGCTTCCCCTGGAGCTACAATTGGCCCCTGACCTCCGCTCCTTTCGCCGCGGCCTAAAGACTTGGCTATTTGAACAAGCCGGCCTGGACTAAGGGGGGGGGTGTTTTAAATGTTTGTGGTGGGGTTTTAAATATTTATTTGGTCCTAACTGATTTAATATTCAAATATTAAATATTCAATATTCAGTCCCCTGGCGACGAGCCTATTCTGTCGCGGCCCCTCACCTCTGGAACCAACTGCCCCTGGGGCTCCGCCTGGCCCCTGACCTCCGCACCTTCCGCCATGATTTGAAGACCTGGTTGTTCGACCAATCCGGGCTGTGACCCCTCCTTGGGGTAGGGGATTTTTTTTTTTTTATTATATTTATATGCAGCCCTTCTCTGGAGACTCAGGCTGACTTACAATCTTTTGGAGCACAACCCAATGCGCTCAGCAATAGCCTTCATTCCATTGTATATGCCTGCTTATTACTAAGCAGCATTTTTACAAAGTCAGCTTATTGCCCCCAACAATCTTGGGTCCTCAATTTACCTACCCTGAGAGGATGGAAGGCTGAGTCAACCTTGAGCCTGGTGGGATTCGAGCCTGCACTAAATACAGGCAGCTGGAATTAAGTGCTAGGCGTTTAACAGCCTGCACCACCAAGGCTCTTGGTGATGGGATGGGTTTCTTAATTATTTTAACCACTGTAAATTTTAGTTTTTGTATTTTTGGGCTTGTGAAATTAGTTTAATTTCTTTTTTAAGTATTTATTGTTGTTGTTTTAGTTGTGCGCCGCCCCGAGTCTTCGGAGATGGGGCGGCATACAAGTCCAATAAATAAATAAATAAATAAATAAATATTAGGGAGGTGACATGCGGCTGGCTCCGGGCAGTGGTCAACGCTTCTCTGGGGGAGGGTACCTTTCCCGCTGCCTTGAAGGAGGCGGTGGTGAGGCCTCTCCTGAAGAAGCCTGCCTTGGACCCAGCCGAATTGAACAACTTTCGTCCGGTCTCCAACCTTCGCTTTTTAGCAAAGGTTGTTGAGAGTGTGATGGCTCAGCAATTTCCGCTTTTCCTGGAGGAAACGGACTACCTGGATCCGTACCAATCGGGCTTCCGACCTGGGTATAGCACGGAGTCGGCATTGGTCGCACTGATTGATGATCTCCTGAGGGCTCGGGAAAGGGGTTTTTCCTCTGTCCTGGTCCTGTTAGATCTCTCAGCGGCTTTCGATACCATCGACCATGGTATCTTATTGCGGCGTCTCGGGGGGTTGGGAGTGGGAGGCACTGTGTTGCAGTGGTTCGCCTCCTTCCTCTCGGGACGCTCGCAATCAGTGTTGGCAGGGGGTCAGAGGTCGATGCCAAGGGGTCTCACTTGTGGGGTCCCTCAGGGGTCGGTCCTCTCACCCCTCCTGTTCAACATCTATATGAAACCGCTGGGCGAGATCATCCGTGGCTTTGGGGTGAAGTATCATCAGTACGCTGATGATATGCAGTTATACATCTCCACCCCAGGCCACATCAGTGATGCCCTCTCCGTGATGTCCCGTTGTTTGGATGCGGTACGGATCTGGATGGACAGTAACATGCTTCAGCTCAATCCGGCTAAGACAGAGTGGCTGTGCATACAGACATCTCGGCCCAGTCAGGAGATTCCATCTATGGTCATGGGGGGAGAGGTGTTGCCCCCTGTGGACAGGGCACGGAATCTGGGGCTCCTCCTGGACTCACGGCTCAGGTTGGAGGAGCAGGTGGGAGCCGTGGCCAGGGGGGCCTTTGCCCAGGTCCGGCTGGTTCACCAGTTACGCCCATACCTGAACCGAGATGCCCTGCGCACAGTCACTCAGGCACTTGTCACCTCTCGGCTCGACTACTGTAACGCTCTCTATCTAGGACTGCCCTTGCATACCATCTGGAGGCTTCAACTGGTGCAAAATGCTGCCGCGCGGGTTGTGATGGGAGCTTCCCGGTTCTCCCATGTTACACCCCTCCTGTGTGGCCTGCATTGGTTGCCGGTTGCCCTCCGAATGAGATTCAAGGTTTTGGTATTGACATTCAAAGTCCTACGAGACATGGGTCTGGGCTATCTACGGGAACGTCTACTGCCGGCATCGAATACCAACCACCCTGTACGAGCTCACAGGCAGGGACTCCTCGGCGTGCCGTCAGCGACCCAGTGGCGGTGACGCGTGGGAGGGCCTATTCTGTGGCTGCTCCCGCCCTATGGAATCAACTTCCTCTGGGGCTCCGCCTGGCCCCTGACCTCCGCACCTTCCGCCACGACTTGAAAACCTGGTTATTTGAGCAGGCTGCGCTGTGCTGACTCCTCTGGGGGGGGGGTTGTTTTTATAATTTGTTTTAGTTTAATTTGGCTTGGTTGGTTTAATTCTGGTTTTTAATTGTGAGCAGCCCCAAGTCCTTTCGGGAGAGGGGGCGGCATACAAGTCAAATAAATAAATAAATAAATAAATAAATAAATAAATAAATAAATAAAATATTTGTTAATCTCTTTTAACTTTTGTATTCATTGTTTTTTATGTGAGCCGCCCTGAGTCCTTCGGGAGATAGGGCGGCATATAAGACCAAATAATAAATAAATAATAAATAAATGTTCTACAAATTGGTTGGCATGCTGTTATGTGGGAGAAGAGAAGTAAGACAAGTTCACACTTCCTAAATCATTGAATAAGAGAGGCACTATTAGAGATCTGGAATAGAATCAGGAAAAAACATTACATTAAAATACCAGGCTGGCTTTCCACTATGGAAGCTATGATCTACCCAAATACTTTGGATATAAATAGAATGATTAGATATAACCAATTATTAGATGATCAAGGGATCTTGAAGACAAACCAAAAATTGAAAGAGGAAGAGATAGCAATAGATTGGTGGCCTTATCTACAGCTGCAAACAAAATACAAAAAGGATGTAGAAAAATTTGGCATAGATAGAATGCCACAACAATTAGATAAAGTATTATTAGGACCAGAGGAAAAAATTTATAACCAAAATGTATAATTATCTTTTAAAATTCGACAGAGAAGACAATGATAGCCTGGATGAAAAATTTTGGATACAGTATACAACTAGAAGATTGGGAAAGATTATGGACCAAAAATTATAAATTAACAATGGCAGCTTCATATAAAGAAAATTTGTACAAAATGTTTTATTGTTGGCATCTAGCACTGGTGAGATTGGCTAAAATCTACCCAAATTTAAAACCAGAATGTTGGAAATGTAAAAAGAAACCAAGTACCTTCTTTCACATGTGGTGGACCTGCCCAAAAGCAAAGGAATTCTGGAATAAGATAAAGATCTGGTTACAGGAAATAACAAGCTTAAAGATAGTACCCAAACCTGAAACATTCCTACTAGGGATAACTAAAGGTGAATATACAAAAGATATTGAATGCTTAATGATAGATATATTAACAGCGGCTAGGATATTATATGCCCGTGATGGCGAACCTATGGCACGCATGCCACAGGTGGCAAGCAGAGCCATTTGTGCCGGCACACGAGCTGCAGGCAAACTTGCTGATTGGGTTGTGCTCCAAAAATTGTAAGCCGCCCTGAGTCTTCGGAGAAGGGCGGCATATAAATGTAATTAAAAAAAAAAAAACTTACCTCACTGTGCATGTACGCGCCTCACAGCTGATTTTCGGCCTGTTTGAGGCCTTTTTCGGCCTCCCAAAGGCTTGAGGAAGACTTCTTCAGGCTTCTACAAGCTTTGTAGTCCGAAATCTAGTCCAGTTTCGTCACTTCCGTTTTTTTTTGGGAAAAACAGGGTGGTGGGGGTTGGGGGATGGGGTGGGATTGTGCACGCATTTGTAGGGGGCGTGGGGGGGCGCGCATTGCCTTCTGGGTGCTGGCACGTGCACAATTTTTAGCACAGGAGCCCAAAAAGGTTAGCCACCAGTGTTATATGCACAAAACTGGAAATTAGATAGTACCCCCACAGATGACATGATTATAAAAAAAGTAATGGATTGCACAGAAATGAACAAATTCACAATGGAATTGCAGGAGAGGGAAGAAAAAGAATACTATACGTTCTGGGGAAATTGGTATGTCTGGTTAAACAACAGAAAAAAAAGATAATGTAAAAGTAAAAGTGTTAAAGTGTAATTGTAAATAGTGTGTATATATGTATGTACAGGAAAATGGAATAACTGATGTCACAAACAACTGCAAAAAATGTATATAGAATTTGTTTTTAAAGGTGAAAATTCAATAAAATTTATTTAAAAAAAGAATAAGTATATTGATTCCGCCCCTGATTCCCTTCTCTCCATGTATCCTGTATATTTAACTCTTCTACCATTTTGAAGAAGGTTGTAGGTAGTATTCTTCTGATTCCCTTCATTTTGTTACTTTTGTAGTCTAATTTTTTAAAATCTATTATTGCATTAAAATCTCCTAAAATGCAAAGATTTTCACGCTCTATATCACGAATAGTGTTATGTAATTTTTTATAGAATTGTTCTTGTCCCCCGTTTGGTGTGTAAATTTCGACTAGTAAAACCCATTTTTGATTTAGTGTTATTTCCACAATCAGGGTTCTTCCCTCCTCGTCATTGTCAATTTGCTTGACCTGAATTGTTTCCTTAATATATAGCACCACCCCCTCTTCTTTTGTTGTGATAATGATATGAATAATTTCCCCAGTTTGGGGTATTCCAGTAGTTGTTTATGTTGTTCTTTTATATGGACTTTTTGTAGTGCTATTATATCTAAATTCAATCTTCGTAGTTTATTAAGAGTTTTCTTCTTTTTCAAGGGGGAATTCAGTCCATTAATATTCAGTGATAAGATCTTAAACTCTTCTTGCATTTCTCTACCTATATCTAGGTCTTATACTCCTTGTTGTTCTAATCTCTCTCAGTTCCTTGGATCTTTTCCCATTGCTCTCTGGTCTTTCTCCCTTCTGTTTTTCCCCACTCTTTTAGTTGTAGTTCCTTTTCTTCCGCAGCAAGTATTCTTTGGTCTCTTTCTTCTATTGCTTCCCTCTCCTCTGGTTTCTCTTTGTTACCAAAGTGTTGATTGTAGAATTCTGCCGCTTTGTTCAATGTGTCCACTCTGTAACTCTTTTCTCACCATGAGACCAGTATACGTCCTGGAGTCAACCATTTGAAATTAATGTTTTATTTGGTCAACAACGATGTTAAAACTTGGTACGGCCTTCGCAACTCTCTGACTCTTCTTGGAACCTATTTAAGAACTACCAGTCCTTTATACACTATTGGTTCGTCTCTTGTCCTATTAAGCAATTCATCTCAAATTGATTTCTTCATGAATCTGATATGCACCTCCTGTGGAAGATTATGCCTCCTTGCATAGTTCGTATGAATTCTGTAAGTCTCATCTATTTCTATCAGCATCTCTTCCTTCTCTGTTCCTTAATGCCTTTGCTATTAACTCTGCCATGGTGTCTGGTAGATCTTCTCCCTTTTTTTCTCTCATGTTCTGGAATCGCAAGTAGTGTGCTGCTTTCTCAGACTCGAGAAAAATAACTGTGGTTTTTAATTCCTTATTTGCCTAGATTAATTTATCGCTTATTTCGTCCACTCTTTTTTCTTCTTTCTCCATTCTCTCTTCTATCTCCTGTAATTTCTGTTCATTTTTGGTATTCTGTTGTTGAAAAGGTTCAAATTTTTCATCCATCTTTTTCATTTTTTCTTTGAGTTCTTCCATGTCATTTCTTACCTCTCTTTTTTCATTTCATTGTGGTTCCTAGTCATAACCTCCTGCATTGATTGTAGCATAGCCTGCAGATTTTTAAATGAATTTGACTTTTCTCTTTGTATCATATCTTCTATGGACCTCTGATGGGACGGACTGGAGGTAGTTGATGATGCCTGGGAGGCTGGTTTCCTCCCTGTCCCAATCTTAGTTACATTTGTAGTGCTTGTCATATTTAACAGTTTTCTCACAAAATTATTTTTTTCCAACACTCCCACCTCATTTTCACACATATATAACCCTCCACTACTCAATCCCAATTGAGCCGTCAATGTTAACCAAAATATGTCAATCTAATCTCACTTCAACCTTTTCTTTAAACCACTTCTTTTGTTATTTATATTGTCTTACATATAATTAGTGAGAGAAATTAATATTAATAGTAATGGTAAAGATAAGAGTAGTACTAATAATACTAGTGGTAGCAATCCCAATAATGACAATAATAATAATCACCATAATAACAATAGCATAGTAACAGTAATAGCAATACTACTACTAATAATGATAGTAATGATACTGATAATAGCACCAATAGTTCCCAACAAGGAAAGCATCAGTTGTGGTTCGATTCAAGAAAATTCAAAAGGTACCTCTTTGTTTAACTTTGATGTCCTTTTTTATCTGTCCCAAAAAAATCTTCCCTTTTTAATCCATCAGGTGCCTTTGTGGTCTATAGCCTTTAATATATCTCTTCAAAAACTGGCTGTCTTTAGCTTTACTTCTTGTTGCTTGTGGTCCCCTACTCATCAGCCAAACTGTAAAATATAAATTCACTGTCAAATATAAGTTAACCAAAAGCCCAGAACACAGAGGGAGATACCAACAAAGCTAGTATCACAAAGATGAACTATTCCTCTCTTCCATAGTGTTGCAGATATATATCCACTTTGTTCAGTAGGTGTCTCCCTCATATCTTATTTCAGTTTCAAAATGCTCTGTCAGTGTCAAGAGGGAGAGCCATTTTGTCTCCCACATTTATCTTTTATGATTACTTCCTAGGAAATCAGCTCAAATTATTTCCAGCCTTAGTTCTGTTCAGATCTTCTTTTGTAGACTCCCGAAAAACGTCCAGTCTGGATCCACCTTGCAGTTTTATTTTAATAGCATTTTTCGCCGCTACAGCTCTCCCTTGATCTTCCTTCTCTTATGGGTCCTAAACTGCTCCACAATTCTCCTCACTGCTTCTGTAGTGAAGGAGGGGGAAAAGAAAGTCCACCCCTTCTTCTTACTGGAGACCCTTGTCCTCTTGGGTCAACTTATGGATTTCACTCAAAATAAATTCCACTCACTTTGTAGAAGTCAGAACTAGTTGCAGCCAGATCTGGTCCACTGTTCTTTCTGCTTTGCCACCACATGCTCTGACCAGCTGTCAGTTCTTCGATTTGGCCATTATGGGCAGTCTTCTTCCCTGTCCACTTTTGGGAAGGATTTCTCCTGACCCTCAACCCGGACTGCTGCCCGAGTGCGGTCAACGAACAGCCCTTCCTCTCCAATTGCCCCTCTAAGGCAACTTCGGCTTCGAAAAGCCCTCCAGATGGCTGGAAATCGACTGTGCTCTGCAGAGCACTCACTCGCACACCCGTTCGCTCTGACAGCTGGCCCCGCCTCTCCCATTATAGTACATTAATAGTGGATAATAACATCCCTGTTAAGAAAATAAGTGTTCTCAAACAGTTAGGTTCACTCCCTGGCTTATGTAAGTGGAGAGCCGATAACTATGTGAGTAAATATCATTTTCCAAAAATTGTTAGAGATATGTCCAAAAAATTGGCACAAGTTGACAGCTATAATTCTGTAACCTATTTTTTTTTCTTGCAGACATTGCATCAACACAGTATTTTGCCACTGCATGCGTAATAGTCAGGTTTGAGTCCTGAAGGAGAAAGCCTACATAAAAATTGTCTGCCCTCCCTGGCAATCTCTCTATTAAGGGGAGAATATACAATGACCTATAAACTCTGTATAACTCACAGTACAATAAAACATGTGAGATATCTTCAACTTCTCCTTTACCACATATACATACCTGTTTTGCTACTGGTGTTTTCTTATACCTGCCCTGAATGAGTGCTGAGGGGAGAATATTACATCTGGCTCTGAAGAAAGCTATTCTTTGTTTTGGGAAGATCAGATCATTTAGATATCTTGGTGACTCCCACACTCCCTGTTTGATTCTTTCCCTACTGTGGAGAGGCAACCTATTTAGTTCTTCTTGGAACTCCATGTCCTTCATTCTGTTGATTACTACTTGCTTTGCTTGGTCAATGCCTAGGGACATTAAGAATACTGGTGAGAGTCCAGACTTCCGGTGATGCGGTGAGGACGAACGGAGGTGCAGAAGCCTGTCTGTGGTCCTTCTAAATCCTTTTTTGCTGTTTGGCACGACCCTTTGGTGATGCATGGTCCCCGTAGAGGACTGTGCTGGTGTCGGGAGACTCAGGCTGAAGTGAGAGGGGAGGGCAACCCCCCACTGCAGCGAAGAGAAACCCTGCAGAGGCTAAGCAGCAAGAGATCACTGGTTTGCAATGGCAATACCGCAGTCTAAACGGTCATCCACGAGAGGAAGTGAGTGACAGCCTGTGGTGGCGAGCGAGGAGGTTTGTGCGAGAAATTGGTGAGAACTTGTTAGAGCGTTGGATCGTGGAAGAGCGAAGAGATCTGTGGGAAAGAAATAAGCTGATCGGAGCCTGGAAAGAAGTGGTGAAAAAAAGAGAAAGTGAAAGTCAAAGGGCTCGAGAGGAGGAACCGAAGACTAAATGTAGCGACTTAGAGGAGAAGGAGGATCGGATTGGAGAAGCTTGCTACATTGTCGCCAATTGGGTGAAAAAGGTCTGTCACACGGTGTTCTTGGATTATTTTTGTTTGGAAAGTCAGAGCTGGCTATTTTTGAGATCGGGAGAAGATTCAAAACTTTGAAGTGGATTAAAGGCCCGTGACTAAAGACGATACTAATAAGTGAGTTAAATTTCTGTGGATGTGAAATGAGCGGTTGACTGAGGAAACATCAGTGTGGAGAATTTTGGAAAAACTAGCTGATTGGAATTGAGGATGAAATGAGGAGTACATACTGCTGAATGTATTGAATCTTTAAGAAGCCATAGTCGTTACTCAGCAATTTTCCTTAGCCCGAAAGTAAGGAATTGAAACTATCTAGTTGTAGAGAAAGAGACCTACATAATTAACTTAAAACTCTTTCTTTAAGAAAGACTTCTCTTTCTTTAACGCTGGATATTAGGATTAATTACTTTATACTTTGCTACTTTTTATCTATGTATTGATTGAAGAAGGAAAGACATTTGATGGGTATAATTGAGAGGTGTTTTGTTGGATGTATTTGATATGTCAGAAATTTCTCAAGTATATATTAATATTATTAACAATAAGTATTTAATACTTATAACATTTACCAGACTTATAGTTATAACTGATTAATTATATAGTAATATTTGAATATATTCTGTTTATTAATTTAAACAACTAACTGATTTTTCCGGATTAATCTATTTTTATTTACAAATTGTTTGATGTGTACTGATGATCTTTTGCATAACATTATAATTTAATATAATATTGTTTTATAATATTTATTGATATATAGCTTGACATATATTTGGAACGGTATAGGATGTATAATAGATATACAATAGATAAGAGTCATATTTAAATTAAGAATATAGGAGAAGGTATTTATTATTGCTACTTTTAGGACTTTATAATACTGAGGAACAATGGTAGATTTTGGATATTCATATATTTAATTTAGGATTTTAATTGGAGACCATATTGGATAGTATTTATATTTCTAAGTTTGTTAAACATATCAAGGAAGTTAGGAAATTAACAAACAGATAGACAGAGTAGTTAATCAGTTGGTTGGTCAACTTAGCTTATTGGTCAACTTTTTGATATATTACGTAAGAGTTGAATGTTAATTTGGGATAATGTAATTAACATAATACAAAAACAAATTTTAGGAGAAATGACTTCTATGACCACTACAGTGCTCAAAACTGGAAAGAAGATGACATTAACAGCTCCAACGACAATACCCTCACCGTCATCACAGAAGACAATTGAAGAAACACTGACAACATAGAAACAACCTCCCATTACAAATGCCAATATCCATTCGACATTACTTACCCTCCAAGAGTCCATGTTAAACTTACAAGAAATAATGCTTAAAAATCATAAAGAGACAAGAGCAGATATAAATGAACTAAAAGAGGAAATGGGAAAGTTAAAAGCAGAAATGAAGGGAGATATTTCCAAATTAGATGCAAAAGTTGGAATAATACAATGAGCATTGGAAAAAAATGAATTGACAATAAAAGAAGTAGAGAAAAGGACGGAACAAACTGAAAAGAAATTGGAAAGGCTAGACGAACATTTAAAGATTGTAAGTAAGGAAATTGAAGACTCCCTGGTATATTTAGAAGTGGACAAGGCAGCGTCATATTTAAGATTCCAAAATATAGTGGAATCAAAAGAAGATCTAGATCAGGTGATGGAGGAAATCTTGGCAGAGGTATTGGCAAGAGATAAAGAGGAGATTCTGAAGGAGTTGGATAAAGTTTACAAGGTAAGCACTAACTAAGCAAGGAGACATAAATGTCCAAGAGAAGTGCATATACACTTTGCTAGAAGGAAGGTTCGGGACATTATATACAAAATAACGAGAGATGAAAAAATTAAATATAAAGATAAAGAAATTTCAGTGCTTAAGCAAATTCCAAGAAGGGTTAGGGAAGCAAGATGGGACTATAAACATCTGGCAGCTCAATTAAATCGGAAAGGCATTATATTTAAATGGCTCGTCCCGGAAGGGATGTTAATTACTTGGGGGGAAAGGAAAATCAAAGTGGATTCCATGGAAAAAGCCCAAGATTTTTATGAAAGATTGACAGGTTTTGAAGAGCAGACCAGCAAAGACGAATCAGAATCGGATTCCCAGGAGGATCAAGAGCACTCAAAGAAAAAACAAAAGACCCCAGAAAATTTAGAAAACAACTAACAACAACTAAAAGAGAAAGAAGGAGTAATGACAAGGCAAAGAGCGAGAATCAATCAGACTTAAACACTCGAGAAGAAGACTGATCAAAAACCAAGAAGAAGGAAAAATCACCCAGTAACTACAAGAAAGAGAAAAATCTTAAATTAATAAAAGTAATGCAAAGAGAGACAAGAAAGATTAGGAAATAAAAGAAATAGATATAACTAGAATTATGGAAAAAGAAGTGAAACTTCTATCTATGAATATAAATGACTTAAATTCAAAAAGAAAAAGAAAAGGATTCTGGCAAAGTTGATAAAACAAAATGCAGACATTGTCTGCTTACAGGAAACACATATCTTAAAAACAGAGGAAAAATATTTAGATTGTACTAAATTAGGAAAGGTGTTCACGGCTTCAGCTGACAATGAAAAAAAGAATGAAATAGCAGTTTACATTAAAGAAGAGATAAAAGCATTATTAGTATTTGCAGATCCCAAAGGAAGAGTTCTGGCAATAGAAATACAGATAAACTTCAAAAAAATTCTATTGGTGGTTATTTACACCCCTGACGCTAATCAAAAAGAATTCTATAAAGCTTTGTATACCAAAATTATTGAATTGGAAAGGAAAAGTATTTGTATTATATGGGATTTTAATGCGGTTGCAGAATATCCAAAAGATTACAAAGGAGGGAACAAGAAGGGAAGGGAAACAAAGAAAAGAGAATTGCCAAGGATCTGTGCAGAAATGATTAATGAATTAAATTTGATAGACATATGGAGAAAATTAAACCCAGATAAGAGACAATTTACTTTCTACTCAAATCCCCACCAGTCATGGTCACGTATTGATATGGCATGGATAAGTGGAGATAGTAGAAGAATGAATGAAGTAGAAATTATACCAAATTTGGAGTAAGAAAAAGCCAAGGAGAAGGTGGACTTTGGATTCCCAACTATTAAAAAATGAAGAAGTTATAAAGAAAATTAAGGAAGAATTATGTCTTTACTTTAAGGAAAATAATAACTTAGACACATCTATTCAAAATCTATGGGATGCCATGAAAGCTGTTATACGGGGAACTATAATATCTTACACTGCACAAAAAAATAAAGAAAAGCATGCCCAACAAAATAAATTATATCAAATAATCAAGAAATTAGAATCTGAATTACAGGATGCCGCACAAAATGCTAAAATACAAAAACAATCGATTCTCTATAAACATAAACTTAATTTGGCAGAACAGGAAGAACTGATTAGGAATATGAAGGAGACTAAACAAATATATTTTGAACAAGCAAATAAGCCTGGTAGATGGCTCTCTTATAAGCTTAAAAAGAGAAAGAGAAAAGAACTATTTATCAATTACAAGATGACAGTGGAAATTACCAACATACAATAGAGAAGAAGAGATTGCGTATAAATATTTTAAAAATCTATATTTATTTATTTATTTATTTTAATTACATTTATATGCCCTTCTCCAAGACTCAGGGCGGCTTACAATTTTTTGGGATACAACCCAGTGTGCTCAGCAATAGCCTTCATTCCATTGTATATGCCTGCTTATTACTAAGCGGCATTTTTACAAGGTCAGCTAATTGCCCCCAACAATCTTGGGTCCTCAATTTACCTACCCCGAGAGGATGGAAGGCTGAGTCAACCTTGAGCCTGGTGGGATTCGAGCCTACAGTAATTGTAGACAGCTGGATCTTAAGAGCAGGCATTTAACAGCCTGAGCCACCAAGGCTCATATTTTAGCAACTTATATAAGAAAGAGAGAGTAGATGAAGATCAGATAAGGGAATATTTAAGAGAAAAAAGAACTATAGAAATTAGTGAAGAGATGAAAGAATTTTTGACGAAGGGTATATTGATGATAGAATTAAAACAAGCAATTAGAACTCAGAAAAGCAATAAAACGCCAGGGCCAGACGGTTTCCCAGCAGAATTTTATAGAGCATTTGAAGAACAAGTAGGGCCAGTGATGGTGGACTTATATAATGAGATATTACTAAAATGCCAAACATATGGAGAGAGTCATTAATTTCGCTAATGCCGAAGGGGGATTCAGATGCCAGAATGATACAAAACTATAGACCAATTTCTTTGCTGAATGTTGATTATAAAATATTTACTACAATTATTGCCACTAGGTTAAAGAAAATTATGAATGATCACATACATCCAGACCAAAATGGATTTCTTCCAAATAGACAAATCAGGAATAATTTAAGAATAATAATGGATAGTTTGGAGAACTATGAAGCCCACCCGGAGAAACAAGTAGCTCTTGTTTTCTTGGATGCTCAAAAAGCCTTTGACAATCTGAATTGGCAATTTATGATTCAACAAATTTATGATATCAATTTTGGCCCTAAATTTGAGAATATTATTACAGTAATCTATTCAATACAGAAAGCAAAATTATAATAAATGGAGAGAACACTCAAACTTTAAATATAGAAAAAGGAGTGCGACAAGGGTGTCCGTTATCCCCTCTGCTCTTTATACTATCATTAGAGGTATTATTAGAAAGAGTGAGGCAAAATCCTGAAATAAAAGGATTGAAAACCAGAAATGAAGACTACAAACTGCAAGCATTTGCAGATGATATGGCTTTTATCATAGAAGATCCAATAGAAAATGGATCAATATTAATTAAAGAATTAGAAAGATATGGAGCGGTGGCAGGATTGAAAATTAACAGGCAGAAAACCAAAACTTTAGTAAAAAACTTAACAGAGCTTCAAGCAATAGAATTAGAAATGGTGCTTAGACTCCAAATAACAAAGAAAATTAAATATTTGGGAATATGGCTGACAGCGCACTGTAAGGCGATAAAAGAGAATAATTATGATAAGTTATTAAGACAAACAAAAAAAGAATTGGAATTATGGATGAAAATGCAACTATCTTTACTAGGTAGAATAGCAGCTATAAAAATGTCCATATTACCAAAATTCCTTTATTTATTTCAAACTATTCCAGTTAAACTAGAAAAAACCTTCTTTGATAGTCTTAATAAAATGACTACAAAATTTATTTGGCAGGGTAAAAAACCCAGAATAAAAATGAAATGATTACAGGATATGAAGAGCAGAGGAGGACTTGGACTGCCAAAGTGGGAATTGTATTATAGTGCAGCAACATTAGTTTGGCTAAAAGATTGGATTAATTTAAAGAATAAAAGAATATTAGCTATATAAGGCCATGATCTTCAGAGAGGATGGCATGCTTTTCTTTGGGATATAGGATCCACTAAACAAAAATACTTTCATAGACTTCTGATCAGAGACTCGTTGATATATAATTGGATTAAGGTTAAAAAGAAACACTATATGAAAATCCCAATTTGGCTATCTACTATGGAAGCAATGATTCATCCAAATAATTTAGATCTGAATAAAATGCTGAAATATAAAGATTTATTGGATACAAGTGGAAATTTAAAAACAATACAAGAGCTACAAGAACAAGGACTATGAGTAGACTGGTGGGCTTACCTCCAAATACAAAGTCGATATAAAAAAGATGTAAAGGAACATGGAATATACTTAAAACCTCAACATTTGGACAAAATTTTAGTAGGCCCAGACAAAAAAAATATTACTAAAATTTACAAGTATCTCTTAGAAATAGATTTAGAGGAGGAGGTAGTGAAAGGTTGTATGATTGCATGGGGCCAAAACATTGGGCATAACATAAATCTAGCTGATTGGTAGACTATATGGAATAGAAACCACAAATTAACAAAATCAGTAACATACAAAGAAAATGCATATGAAATGTTTTACAGGTGGCACTTACCCCTTTTGAGATTAGCGAAAATGTATTCTAAAATAAGTCCCATGTGTTGGAAGTGCAAAAAAAAGAGGGAACATATTATCACATTTATTTATTTATTTATTTATTTATTTTATTAGACTTGTATGCCGCCCTCTCTCCCTAAGGACTCAGGGCGGCTCACAATATAAAATCCCAATACAATAAATTAATTAAAAATAATTAAATCACAAGTCCAATAAATCTAAAACCTGTAAAAATTCAATTAAAATCACTTAAAAACCCACCCCAACTCATTTCAGTCCAGGCCGGCCTGCTGAAACAGCCAAGTCTTCAGGTTGCAGTAGAAGGAGCGGAGGTCCGGGGCCAAACGAAGCCCCAAGGGGAGCTGATTCCACAGGGTGGGTGCTCCCACAGAGAAGGCCCTAGCCCTGGGCGCCGCCAGCCGACATTGTCTAGCCAACGGTACCCCAAGGAGGCCCTGTCTGTGGGAGCGCACAGGGCGATCGGAGTGCGATGCTGGCAGGAGACGCTCCCGCAAGTACCCCGGATCCAAGCCATGGAGGACTTTGTATGTTAACATCAACACCTTGTATCTCACCCGAAGGGCAACCGGCAACCAATGCAGCTCACGCAGGAGGGGTGTAATATGGGAGTATCGGGTTACTCCCATCACAACCCGTTCGGCCGCATTCTGCACCAGCTGTAAACTCCGAGTGGTCCGCAAGGGCAGTCCCATGTAGAGAGCGTTGCAGTAGTCGATTCGGGAAGTGACAAGTGCATGGGTGCATGTGGTGGTCTTGCCCAGAAGCCTGAAAATATTGGCTCAAAATTCACAATTGGCTTCAGGAAATTACTAATGAACAATTAGACGTAGAACCAGAACCCTTCCTATTGGGAATTCTTAAAAAAATATGTAAAAATCACAAAATATTTACTAATACATATATTAACTGCTGCCAGGATTGCTTTTGCTCAATGCTGGAAACAGCCACACATACCTGTAGATGAAATGGTCATACAAAAAATTATGAGCTGTGCCAAAATGGACAAACTATCATTGAGTTTAAAAGACAAAGAAGACTCGATATTTTACAAAGTATGGGAACAATGGTATAGTTGGATAGATCGGAGACAGGGTAAAGATAGGTAATTATTAAATATAGAATATAGATAGAATAAAAATATATTTATGCACAAGCTAATATCTATTATTATTGCACATATGATTGCTATATAATTATCACAAGTAGTTGTCTTTGAGTGATATACTTTTAATGGTTTTTCAATGTTTTTATGTCTTATTTTTTTTGTCTATGTTTTTTTTGTTATTATGTTTTATGTTTTTAATGTAATAAAATTTAATAAAGTTTATTAAAAGAAAAAGAATACCGGTGAGAGTCCATAGGAGCCCAGCTTGTGGTCTATCCTGTTACCAGGGGGAGGGGTAGTTATTAGTCAGCACAAGAGAGGTCAGTCCCTTTGGAAAGAAATGCATTTTTAGCCAATGAACGATCATCATCTTCCGGGCTCTTACCTGAATTTGAGGCATGCCTGTCTCGATTCTTAACTGGGCATTTGAAGTTCCTTTGGGTGCAGCTAAGATGGCTCGCAGGAATTTGGTTTGCATAATTTCTAGCGAGTCTTTCTTTGCAAGGGTTCCTGTTTGTGCCCCATATAGAATTTGTGCCAATATTTTGGCCTCAAAAGGTTTTAAGGGCGCAGGTACTAATTGCCCTCCACCAGTGTAAAAAAATGTTTAATTGCATTTGAGGACCTATAGGCTGCTTGCAATGTATGATCCAGGTGTGCCTTCCATGTCCCTTGCGAGTGGAAAACCACCCCAAGGTATCTAAATGTCCTAATCTGTTCTAAACTATGTCCTTCTATTTTCCAGGAGTATTGGCTACGTCTTTTAGCAAAAACTAAAACTTTTGATTTATCAAAGTTAAGGACCAACTGATTCTGTCTACAATATTCAAGTGTTGCCATAATTGCTCTCTTCAGTCCTATGGAAGTTTGTGAAATAATAGCAGCATTGTCAACATATAGGAGAATCGGAATTTTACATTGTGCTAGGTTAGGTGGATGTAAATCAGGGTTGTGTAAGAGATCGATCAGGGGGTTAATATAGAAGTTAAAAAGGGAGGGGGGACAGGATGCAACCCTGCCGTACCCCTTTTTGTACCCTTACTGGGCTGGTTAAAGTCCCTTGAGGATTACACCTCACTTTCAAGGTGGAATTATCATACAATTTTTGTATGAGGAAAAGGAGGCATTTATCGATAGTAGTGCATTTTAATTTCTCCCAGAGGGTGTTCCTGGATATTGAATCGAAGGCCTGCTTAAAATCAAGAAAGGCCACGAAAAGAGAGGATTTTTTTTTATTTGTGTATTTTCGAGCCAGATGGTGAAATACCAAGATATGATCCACTGTTGATCTTCCTTCTCTAAAACCAGCTTGTTCGTCTTTGATTATCCCCCTGGAAATTAGTCAATCCTGAAGTTTATAGTTTAGGTGTTTGGCATACAATTTACTAATAACACTCAGAAGACTAATGGGTCTATAATTGCCTGGGTCATTTCTATTACCCTTTTTATAAATTGGTATGATAATTGCTAATCCCCAATCTCTTGGCATACGTCCCGTTTTATCTATAAACGTAAATAGAGATGCTAAAAGTGGAGCCCACCAACTGGCGTTCTTTTTTATTATTTCTGGCAGGACATTATCAGCACGTGGAGCCTTATTAGCCTTGAGGGTTCCAATCAACCGGGATATCTCTCCTGGTGTAACCAGGGACCAGTAAGGTGTTTGATCCAAACTAATTTGGCTCTCCTTAGTTACGTAGTCAGGGTCTGTATATAGCTCTCTAAAAAATCCTTCCCAGGCATGAATCGGTACCTGATTAGTTGGGGGTAGGGGGGATTTCCCCAATCCTCTAGTGATGTGCCAGAAAAGGGATGTATTTTTTGTCCTGACTGCTGCAATTAATCTATGCCAAGACTCCTTCAGAGCCTCACTTTTCTTTTCTTTTGGCAGGGTCTTATATTGAGCTTTCAACTGCTTTAAGTAGTGAGTGTGATCCTCAGAAGGGGTGTTTTTACTTTTCCTATACTCTTTGTTATATGTCCTTTTCAGTTGCACGCAATCTCTATCAAACCAATTTTTATTCTTTAAAATCGGCTTTTTGGATTGAGCTAGTATTTGGTTAGTGAGAACAGATTTCAAATTTGAAATTAAAGTTTCAAACCCCTCTAAGTATGATCCTTCAAACTTATTTTTAGTAGAGATGTATGAAGTTCTATTGTTTCTGGCACTAACATCCATTTAGCAACTTCCTTCGCGTTTTTCTCGGTCCATTTAATTTTTACCTGGGTATTTTGGCTCTCTAGCCTGGGAAGGTAAATTGAACCAGTCCTTAGAAATTTCTGGTGTAATGTGAGAGTAAGGATTACTGAATTGTGATCGCTTTCCAGTCGTGAGTCTACCTCCATCTTTTGCAAGAACTTCTGGAGGTCATATGATATTATCCAATAATCAACTATGGATTTTTTTCCTGCTCCCCGATAAGTATATTCTGCTGGGTAGTCGCCTTTTGTGGAACCATTAAGGATACAAAGGTCCAAACGTAAAGTTTTCTGTCTTACACATAAACCTGCCCAGTTTGCTTTAGGGTCTTTAGATTGTGTGGAATGCAGGGATTCTTTTGGTACATTCTCATCATAATGGATCTTAAATTGATTAAATAATGCTTGATCGTTTGGGCCCATCCTAGTGTTTAAGTGCCCCCCAATAATTATTGCTGCTGTTATTGGTTATTAGTTGTTCAAATATTGAGACAACCATTTGTGCTGTGAGAAGGCATTGCTTTGCCATAAACTCTGTTGTATTCTCCCATGGTAAGCTCTCCACACTCTGAATTAGTTTGTTGTTAACATTTTTAGTCTTTATCTCAGTCTCCATATCAGCTGTAGCTGGACTAGTTGTTTGTGAAAACAGCTGGCTGTCATTTTGCTCCCCAATCCCACTAGATCGGGAAAGCTAGTATCTGCTGTTTTGTCAGATCTCTTTGCAGGTCCCATTCTAACTTCTCAAGATTGTTGGAAATGGAGGGAGGGTTAGTTTTACTTACAGATCTCTTGCTAGCAAAGTGCTCCTCAATTCTTGGTTGTTTTGCAGTCTTCACTGGTGGGAGAGATCCCAGGCTGGTGCCATGGCACTTCTTTCTTTTTCCCATGCCTTATTAGTCCCCAGCAAAACAAAAACTTTTATCTGTGTTGTGGTCTATGCTGTTATCTTCTCTGGAAAATATTATTTAAATAAAAAAGGATCCAATGGGAGTATTAAAAGTTGATAAAATAAAATAAAACCAAGAGGAGCTACTGCAAACACGCTCCAGCAGCAGCAGCCGAAGGGGCTAGATGCACAGAAAGCCTTTGATAATTTGAACTGAGACTTTATATTTAAAGTAGTGAAAGAAATAGACTTTGGGAAGAATTTCTTCCAGGGGATACAGGCAATTTATACACCACAGAATGCTCAGGTCCTTGTTAATGATGAGCTAACGAAGCCCTGAGATATACAGAAGGGAACATGACAAGGTTGTCCTCTGTCAGCACTGTTGTTTAGTTTAATGTTGGAAGCTTTAAATAGCAATATTAGAAGTGACATCCAGATTAAATGATTACAAATAAAAGAAGAACAATATAAATTGCGGGCTTTTGCAGATGATTTAGTTATGGTTCTGCAGGAGCCCCTAAATTGTACAGAACAGTTAATGAAGAAGTTAAAGACTTTTGGTAAACTAGCTGGTTGCAAACAAACAGAAGACTAAGATGTTGGTGAAAAATATGAGTATACAAGATGAAGAGAAATTAATGGCAAAGACAGGTTTTAAAATAGAAAAGAAAGTTAAATACCTAGGAGTAACACTGACAACTCAAACTTGTATGTTATTTCAGAACAACTATGGAAAAGTGTGGAACAAAATAAAAAATGACCTGGTGAGATGGGATAGATTAAAGATGTATATGTTAGGTAGAATTTCAGTCATAAAAATGAATGTTTTGCCAAGGATGTTGTTTTTATTTCAAAATCTACCTATTATGACAATTGATTTACCCTTTAACAATGGGAAAAGGATATATCATAAGTTTATGTGGAAAGGCAAAAAACCAAGAATTAGATAAAATTGCTTCAAGATGCCAATAAAAAAGGGGGGTTAGCCTTGCCCAACCTGAAATTATACTTTGAAGCATGCTGTTTGGTTTGGACAAAAGAATGGTTAACTTTAAAAAACAAAAGGCTATTGGAATTAGAAGGTCATGAAGCTTCTTCAGTTCTTTTAGGGATGGCAGATGAACAGGTGGAAAGAAAACATGGGACTTTGTTTTTATATATGACATTGGCTGCAAGAGAAGTATATACTTACAATGGAAGAATGGATTTTGAAACTAATGAAGCTAGCCAGAGGTGGGCTGCACTTATGCTAACAACCGGTTCGCTGGTTGTGAATGTGTGCGCATGTGCTGGCTTCACTCGCACATGCCTTTTGGGGGCTGAAACACAGCTTCAAACATGCAGCTAATCAACTCAGGCAGCTCCAGTAAGTACAACAGGCACTGCACGGAACACAGCTGGGCAGCGTGGGTGGGGGGAATGAGACAGAAAGTTAGTTAGATATGGAAAGGATAGCACAGGGGCGGGTGGGCAGGCCCAGCCACTGAAAAGAAGGAAATAGTTTTCAACAAATAATTACCTATGACTGGATGATAAGGGTTGGAAGGGGACGGGCATGCTAACTGTACTCTTCTTCTGCTACCTTCCTTTTGCATAGGATGGGATTCTGCAATAGACAGCTTCTACTATCCTTGGGATTTTCCTTGTGAATGGAGTCTCAGAATAACAAGAATCTTCAACTGATGAAGAATCCCTAGCACTAGTCATGTAAATGTGGTGGAGAATGAGAGGTGCAAACTAACATGCTGACTGAACCAGATTAGGTCCAATAGTAGTGAGAGATAGCAGCCCAAAGACTAACTAATTGTGAGAAAAAAAAGTTCAGTTTAGCACACTTATTTTACATTTTATACCTCCAAAATCATTCATCCCCTTTCACCAAAATAGACTGTTTCTTGAAAACCCATCCAGTGATGCTGTACTACCTCTGTGCCTTGCTCCTTGGCAAAATGACAGACCATCTATATTGTAAGAGGTCATTAGGAATTATATGTGTCTCTCATCCTGCATAGGATAGAGAAACCGTCCCTGTATTTGTCAGATAAATCTTGCATATACACCTAAGTATCCCACTGAATTTACTGTGATTTCCATTAAACATCCATACATGTTTAGTTATCTTTAGAGTAGCACAATCACGGTGATAATACTATACGGGTAGTCCTTGATTTACAACCATTTGTTTAGTGGCTGTTCAAAGTTACAACATTGAAAAAGTGACTTATGACTTTTATGATCGTTGTAGCATCCTCATAGTCACATGATCAAAATTTGGGCACTTGACAACTGGCATGTATTTATGACAGTTGCACTGTCCCAGGGACATGTGATCACTATTTATGACCTTCCTAGCTGGCTTCCGACCAGCAAAATCAATGGGGGAACCTGGATTTGCTTAATAACCACACAGTTCACTTAACAACTGCAATGATTCACTTAACAACCATGGCAAAAAATGTTAAGTCCAGCACAACTCATTTAACAATTCTGGTCCCAATTGTGGTCGTAAGTTGAAGACTACCTGTACTGGTTCTACTTATTATTTTATTCAGTTGATCCTAGAATGTAAATTCTCTATCAAGCTATACATACCTCAGCTTCAGAGTCTTTCAGTTTCTGAACTTTTTCTTTGACCTTCATTTCAAATACCTGCTCCATTTCCATTTCCATTTTCTTCATTTTTGCCACATGTTCTCTCCTTTCTTCTTCCATTTGTGCCAGAGGGCTCCTGCAATAAATCAGAATAGATGACTATATTCAGTTTTATTTTGCAAATGCTTCATTGGTGAAAAGCATTACAGACATACACCAATAACAATCAAGCAACATTTTAATGAAAAGTAACCGAGAGTTAAGAGGTGGCTAAGAAACAAGATTCAAATACCTCATATTATTTTCTTCTATACTGAAAAATAATATGAAAATCTAGTTTACAGAGAGAATGAAATCATGTGATGCTCCATTTACAGTAGTATAAGAAAAACAATAATTCTAAACAGTTAAATATACTATGCTGGGTGAGTGGGTTTCAATACCATAGATACATGATGGACATCCTTAAGAAATAGTGTATTCTGAAATGATCTATCCTACAAGTTCGTTGTATCACTGTTTATCAGTAAGCTTAAACTGGAACTAAAATTCTGTTACTGTTCCTCCCTCTCCCTCCCTCCCTCTCTCTCTCTCTCTCTCTCTCACACACACACACACACATTCTGGTGCTGAATCCTGAGATACCATTTAATTGGTAACCATCCAGTCTGCCAATACATTTTTGTAAGAAAAATTTGGTTGGGGCCACAATTTCACAATGATAGCAGGTTGTTTACTTGGTAATTGATTTTGATATGAAAACCTAAGAAAGAACCCAGCGAAAAAGGAAGATGAAAGGAAGTAGGAAGTTTGAGGAAACATTATCCCATCAAAGCTAAGTAGACTGACAAAAATGAGAAATGAGATTGAACAAACATGGGAAAAAGTGGTAAGCAAATGCCAGAGAAGACTGAGGAAAAGGACTCAGATATGATATCATGAAAATGGTGCCCTTAAATATGTTAGAACTATAATTGTTGGGAAGGTACCCATTTGAGGAAGAATGTGGTCTAGATTCTGGAAGGGAAATTATTACAGTTGTGGCTTTTACAATTGCTATAGTATTATGACACAGCAAACTTAACAATGCTTTTACAGGTGAAACTCGAAAAATTAGAATATCGTGCAAAAGTTCATTTATTTCAGTAATGCAACTTAAAAGGTGAAACTAATATATGAGATAGACTCATTACATGCAAAGCAAGATAGTTCAAGCCGTGTTTTATCATAATTGTGATGATTTTATTTATTTATTTATTTATTTATATTTGAACTTGTATGCCGCCCCATCTCCGAAGACTCGGGCTCACAGCTAAAACACAGAACAATAAATATTTAAAAAGACATTAAACTAACAAGCCCAAATATGAAACATAACAATACAATAAAATATTTAAAAACCCATCCCTCCTCCCAAAGGAGGGTCACAGGTTTGGTCAAACAACCAAGTTTTTAATTCGGCGGAAGGTGGAGATCAGGGGCCAGGAGCTCCAGAGGCAGTTGATTCCAGAGGTGGGGGCCACAACAGAGAAGGCTCGTCGTCGGGGAAGTACCAACCGGCATTGGACCGCCGATGGAACCCCGAGGAGTCCTTGCCTATGAGCCCGCACAGGGGCGGAGCTAGCTATTGGAAGAAGCTCCCTCAGATATTGGGGACCCATGCCGTGTAGGACTTTGAATGTTAAAACTAAAACCTTGAATCTCACCGGCGCAATCGGCAACCAATGCAGGCCACGGGGTAACATGGGAGAACCGGGTAACTCCCATCACCACCCGGCCGCATTCTGCACCAACTGCAATCTCGGATGGTATGCAAGGGCAGTCCTAGATAGAGAGCGTTGCAGTAGTCGAGTCTCGAGGTGACAAGGGCATGAGTAACCGCGTGAGGGCGTCTCGATCCAGAAAAGGCGAAGTTGTCGAACAAGACGGAGCTGGGCAAAGGCCCCTGGCGGCCCCCACCTGCTCCTCCCAGCGGAGCCGTACATCCAGGAGGACCCCCAGATTCCGTGCCCTATCCACAGGGGGTAACACCTCCCCTATGGCCAAGGATAAACAATCCTGGCTGGGCGAGACGACACGCAAAGCCACTCAGTCTTGGCGGGTTGAGTCGGAGCATGTTCCTACTCATCCAGGTCCGTACGCATCCAAGCACGGGACATCAGGGAAAGGGCATCGCTGATCTGGCCAGGGGTGGAAAAGTACAGCTGAGTGTCATCAGCGTACTGATGGAATTTCACCCCAAAGCCACGGATGATCTCACCCAGCGGTTTCATGTAGATATTAAATAAGAGAGGGAAAGGACCGACCCTGCGGGACCCCACAGAGAGAGCCCTCGGGTGGGCCGAACCCCTCCCACTAACACCGATTGCGACGCCCGAGAGGTAGGAGGAGAACCACTGAAGAACAGTGCCCCCACTCCCAACCCGAGGCGGCAAAAGGATACCATGGTCGATGGTATCAAAAGCCGCCGAGAGGTCCAATAGGACCAGGACAGAGGAAAAACCCCTGTCCCGGGCCCTCCAAAGATCATCCATCAGCGACCAATGCCGTCTCCGTGCTGTAACGGGTCGGAAGCCCGATTGTGCGGATCCAGGTAGTCCGCTTCATCCAGGAAAAGCGGAACCTGCTGAGCCACCACACTCTCAACAACCTTCGCCAAAAGCGAGGTTGGAGACCGACGAAAGTTGTCTAACACGGTCGGGTCCAAGGCAGGCTTCTTCAGGAGGGGCCTCACCACGCCTCCTTCAAGGCGGAGGGAAAGACACCCTCCCTCAATGAAGCGTTGACAACTGCCGAGCCAACAGGTGACCTCCCTGGCGGCATAAGTCAGCCAGGAGGGACACGGGTCCAACAAACATGTGGTGGAACTCAGTCGCGCATAATCCTGTCCACTTCATCCTCGGAGACAGGATCAAACTCATCCCAGATAACAATGGCCAGACTACCCACAACTTCGTTCCTCCGACCACTGCAAATCAGGGACAACCCGTCCCGAATGCGGCGATCTTATCCGCCAGATATTGACCAAATTCCTCAGCCCTGCCCGCAGTGGGTCCGGCCCCCTCAAGCGGAAGGAGAGCGGGTAACCCAAACAGGGCGGCTGGGGTTATCTGGGCGCTATGAGAGTGGAGAGATAAGACCTTCTCGCCTCTCCCATAGCTACCAGGTAAGTCCTAATGTAGGCTCTTAGCTGGGCACGATCGGATTGAGCGGGTAGACCTCCACCTGCTCTCTAAACCCCTACGACGACGTTTCATCTCCCGGAGCTCCTCAGTATACCAGGGAGCAAACCGGGATCCACGTGTAAGGGGCGCATGGGGACAACCCTGTCGAGGGCCTCGGCGCAGCCGTTGCCAGGCCACTGCCAGATCCTCGGCAGAGTGGTGAGCAAGGGAAGAGGGAAAAACCCCAGTTCTGCCTGGAACCTTTCAGGGTCCATCAGGCCTGGCGGAACCACCTAAGTGGCTCCTCCTCCCAGCAGTGGGGGGGCCTGTTGGAAGACCAGCCGTGGGAGATAGTGATCAGACCATGGAGCGGGCAAGGCTGTCAAAGTAGCCTGCCCTCTGTCACTCCGCCACCGCTCAGAGACAAAAACTAGGTCAAGAGTATTCCCCCTCATGAGTGGGACCTTGAATCAACTGGGTCAGGCCCATAGCCTCCATAGAAGCCATGAACTCCTGGGCCAAACCCGATGCTCCCCCAGGGAAGGCAGATTAAAGTCCCCAGAACCATAAGATCCGGGAGCTCCACTGCCACCCCAGAGAGGAGGGAGAAGCCCAGGTAGGGCGCTGCCACACAGCTGGGGAAAGGTATGTAAGCAGCAGGCCCACCTGACCACTAGGCCCCCACCTCACAAGGAGGGTCTCACTCCCGCCTATCTCTGCAACAGTGACCTCCCTTGGAAACAGGGTCTCCCTAATAACCACGGCCACCCCACCACCCCTACCCTGGGCCCGTGGTCGGTGCAAAACCGAAAACCTGGAGGGCATAAATCAACCAGAGGGACACCTCCCTCCGGGCCCAACCAGGTCTCGTGATACAAGCCAGGTCGCAGCCTCCTCCTCAATGATCTCGGAGGAGGGAAGATTTATTAGCCACGGACCTGGCATTAAAATACACCAACCTAAGGCCAGGGATCCCAATTCCGATGCTCCCTAGGGAGGAGGCCACAGGGTCGGAGCGGGCCACCGCACAAAGATGGCAGTGCGTGCTCCCAACACATGATATGGCCCTGTGCCTCGGCGTCCTCTGCCAATTCCAACCACCCTGGGGATCGCGGTCCCCACCTCACACCCAAGCCCGCCACCCCGCCCCGCCCTCCCCTACCGTGCGGGCTGAAGAAAGACCCCTCTGCCCCCTCCCTAACCCCTTAAGACGACCAATTAGAAATTTTAAAAACCTCCCCTTCCGAGATAAACAAAATTTAGAACCCTTGGTCATGCTATGCCCCTCTCGAATAATAAACCCGTCATCGAGGAGGGCTTTGACAAAACAGCGGGACATCTCAGGGACAGGGGAACACCCTGGCCCGCAGCTCAAGAGAAGAGTAGATATATCCCATAGTGGTTATTGCTAGGGAGCAGTCAAGTTCAGAATAGATGATAAAAGATGGATTATGGCTTACAGCTCATGAAAACCCCAAATCCACAATCTCAGAAAATTAGAATACTACATGCAATCAATAAAACAAGGATTGTACATAGAACAATATCGGACCTCTGAAAAGTATAAGCATGCATATGTACTCAGTACTTGGTTTGGGCCCCTTTTGCAGCAATTACTGCCTCAATGCTGCGTGGCATGGAAGCTATCAGCCTGTGGCACTGCTGAGGTGTTATGGAAGACCAGGATGCTTCAATAGCGGCCTTCAGCTTTTCTGCATTGTTCGGTCTCATGTCTCTCATCTTTCTCTTGGCAATGCCCCATAGATTCTCTATGGGGTTCAGGTCAGGCGAGTTTGCTGGCCAATCAAGCACAGTAATCCCACAGTCATTGAACCAGGTTTCAGTGCTTTTGGCAGTGTGGGCAGGTGCCAGGTCCTGCTGGAAAATGAAGTCAGCATCCCCATAAAGCTCATTTGCGAAAGGAAGCATGAAGTGCTCCAAAATCTCCTGGTAGACGGTTACGTTGACCCTGGACTTAATGAAGCACAGTGGACCAACACCAGCAGATGACATGGCTCCCCAAATCAACACAGACTGTGGAAACTTCACACTGGACTTCAAGCATCTTGCAGTGTGTGCCTCTCCATTCTTCCTCCAGACTCTGGGTCCTTGGTTTCCAAATGAGATGCAAAAGTTGCTCTCATCAGAAAAGAGGACTTTGGACCACTGAGCAACAGACCAGGTCTGTTTTTCTTTAGCCCAGGTAAGACGCTTCTGATGTTGTTTGTTGTTCAGGAGCAGCTTGACAAGAGGAATATGACATTTGAAGCCCATGTACAGGATCCGTCTATGTGTGGTGGCTCTTGATGCACTGACTCCAGCCTCAGTCCACTCCGTGTGAAAGTCCCCAACACTTTTGAATGGCCTTTTCCTGACAATCCTCTCCAGGCTGCGGTCATCCCTGCTGCTTGTGCACCTTTTTCTTCCACACTTTTCCCTTCCACATAACTTTCTATTAATGTGCTTTGATACAGCACTTTGGGCACATCCAACTTCTTTTGCAATTACCTTTTGAGGCTTTCCCTCCTTATGGAGGGTGTCAATGATGGTTTTCTGCACAACTGTCAGGTCAGCAGTCTTTCCCATGATTGTGATTCCTACGGAACCAGACTGAGAGACATTTAAAGGCTCAGGAACCCTTCACAGTTGTTATGGCTTAATTAGCTGATTAGAGTGGGACACTTTGAGCCTAGAATATTGAACCTTTTCACAATATTCTAATTTTCTGAGATTGTGGATTTGGGGTTTTCATGAGCTGTAAGCCATAATCATCACAATTATGGCAAATCACGGCTTGAACTATCTTGCTTTGCATGTAATGAGTCTATCTCATATTAGTTTCACCTTTTAAGTTGCATTACTGAAATAAATGAACTTTTGCATGATATTCTAATTTTTCGAGTTTCACCTGTAGGAGAAAAAAGGGTGGAGGCAGGGGTGGGATTCAAATTTTTTTACAACCAGTTCTGTGGATGTGACTTAGTTGGTGGGCGTGGCTTGGTGGTCATGTGACTGGGTGGGCATGGCCAATTCGACATCACTCACGTCAAGGGGTGCTTCTCCTCACCTGGCCTCTTGTAACTGTGGGGATGCTGCAATGGTTGTAAGTGTGAAAAATGGTCATAAGTCACTTTTTTCAGTGCCATTGTAACTTTGAATGGTCACTAAATGAACTGTTCTAAGTCAAGGATTACCTGTACAAAAATACAAAAAGCTTCCTTGGTTGCAAAAAGCTGCCCTAAATACCAATCATTAGATTAAAAATACCTGCAAGCCAGAGTTACCTTGAAGAATTAAAATAGTTAAAATGCAATGATAACTATCAGCAGCCAACTCTTGCTCATAAAGTGAAACCCTTTAGCAGAGACGTTATTTAAGCTATCCAGAAAGAGCACACCCAGGAGAAGCAATCCTGAGATCCATTTGCACCATTTAAAGATACCAGATGGTCTCACTCACCTCACAAGATATCCTAAGGAAATCATTCAGATTTAAGGAAAGGTCACATGCCCCCCAGAAAGGCAATAAAAAAATCAGTGCCAAGCTTGCATCCTGCCTCTTGGAAGTATACCCCAAAAGGACAGTGCCAGATACCACTAAAGCAGTGAAGGAAGACCTCCTCCCCAGATTAAAAAAACCATGAGGCAGGAAAAAAATTCAAACACAATACAAATAATTAAATTACAACAGTAGCTGTTGCTTGTTAAACCAATTATCAGAACAAATAGACACAGGAACTAGCCAGATTTCTCAACCCATTTTCTTTTCAGGAATAGAGATTAACCTTTTTCCTTCCAAACAAAGATGAATAGGGAAAATTATCCCATCAATAAACACAGGATTAAATGTCACCAAGCACAGAATTAAACTTCACCAAAAAACAGTTTTAGATCAAAACTCAGAAAGGGTATGTAAACTCACGTTTGAATGTCAATCTTTCTAGCTAGCCAAGAAGCCTTGCTGAATGTCACTCATCTTGGTTCCTTGTCATTAAAAGCTCCTTTCCAGCAGCTCTGCTTCATTATTCAATTATTTCTTCAAAGTGCTAACTCCAACAGAGGAGTATTTCCTCCCAACAGCAGTGTAAAAAGCTTAAAACAATCCTTCCCCTTTAAGAAAGTCAAGCTGTCAGGTTTCTGAGTGAAATGGCTACACATATGTCAATTTCAGGCTCCACACAAGCAAAGTGCCAGCAAAGGAGGAAAAAAAGCTCAAGAGAAGCTCCAGAGGCAGGAAGTCTACTCCTGCCAAGAATGTAGTAAGTGTTAACAGAGAAGCAGTTTTTGTAAGCAACAACACCAGAATGTAAGGAATGCCTTCCTCACAGGATTGGGCCTGTAAAGTGGGAAAAAAAACAAAAGGAGATTTCTTCTAACAACCGGTTCTCCGAACTGCTTAGAAAGTTAACAACCGGTTCTAGAGAATAGGTGTGAACCGGTAGAATCCCCCCCCCGGATGGAGGAATTTCTTGGTGTATGGTAGGGGTCCTCAAACTTGGCAACTTTCAGACTTGTGGACTTCAACTCCCAGAATTCCCCAGCCATTCCAGGCTGGCTGGGGAATTCTGGGAGTTGAAGTCCACAAGACTTAAAGTTGCCAAGTTTGAGGACCCCTGGTGTATGGGATGTAATCTCCAAGTAAAATAGATTTCAGTATAAAATAAGAGCTTTCAACAACCCTCTTGCTGTGCTTTAGAGCTGTAGTAATGAGCAGTTATGCTGTTAAAGGCAAGATAATTTTAAAGTCTATGTTTGTGCATGACTAGGTGCAACTGGTAAGATGGTTCTAAAACTCAGCTAATAGCTTTAGGTGTTTGATATACAGAAGTCTGTCACAAGTAAGAGTGCACGTTTCATTTTGAAGCATTTCAAGCATAAAGTTTCATGAAACTACTTGTCCTGAATATAAAATATAAATATAAAACTGAATATAAAACTGTTATCCCAGGTTCAAAGCACACTGTTTCATACATTCAAACTTGAAACATTTTGGAAATACTTGAAACAAACCAAATTCACATTCAAAACCATTCAAAATGAAATATTTTTCACAGAAGTGTTTCCTTTTTTTAAGCTTATGAATCCATACAAAAAACAGGTTCAAATGCAAGAAAATGCTCCATATTCTAATCTGAACATACCAAAATCTGCATGCTCTACATTGGACTCCTGGGAGTCCTCCTGGATTCACGGCTTGGTTTGGAGGAGCAGGTGGGGGCCGTGACCAGGGGGGCTTTTGCCCAGGTCCGAATGGTTCGCCAGTTGCGCCCGTATCTGGACCGAGATGCCCTTCGCACGATCACTCATGCACTTGTGGCTTCCCGACTAGACTACTGCAACGCTCTCTATTTAGGACTGCCCTTGCATACCATCCGAGGCTTCAGCTGGTGCAGAATGCGGCTGCGCGGCTGTGATGGGAGTTTCCCGATACTCCCATGTTACACCCCTCCTCGTGAGCTGCATTGGTTACCGGTTGCCCTCGGGTGAGATTCAAGGTGTTGGTGTTAACATTCAAAGTCCTTTACGATATGGGTCCAGGGTACTTGCGGGAGCGTCTCCTGGCAATATCAAATACCGATTGCCCTGCGTGCGCAGCGGGACTCCTTGGGTGCCGTCGGCTAGACAATGTCGGCTGGCAGTGCCCGGGAAGGGCCTATTCTGTTGCGGCCCCGCCTTGTGGAACCAGCTCCTCTGGAGCTCCATTTGGCTCCTGACCTTTGCTCCTTCCCTTGAACTGAAGACCTGGTTGTTTGAACAGGCCAGGCTGGACTGACCTCCGAGGGTTTTTTAAATTATTTTAATTGGGTTTTTTAAAGTTTGGGCTTGTTGATTTAATTCTTTTTTAAATATTTATTGTTTGTATTATTGTGTTTTAGTTGTGAGCCTGAGTCCTTGCGGAGAGGGGCATACAAGTCCAATAAATAAATAAATAAATAAATAAATAAATAAATAAATAAATAATTGTATAAGAACAGAAAAACAGGATATGCTCCAAAATATAAATGTGCATATTCCCACTACTAGCCTTTCAGAGGGAACTGGGGGTAATGACTGAGGATCTGCTGCATAGTCCTGCTGAGACTATAGCCACTAGGAGGGTGACCAAGGTCCTGGATAGGATTGCGCCAAGGCAGCCTCTTTCAACCCATTGAATTCCTTGTTCCTCTTGGTTTACAGAGGAAGTGAGAGAGATGAAGTTGATCAAGAGATGCCTAGAGTGCCACTGGCAGAAGAGAAAGAATGAACTCGACTGAACATGGGTAAGAGCTGCTATTAAAGCCTACCTCATGGCGATTCATGCAGCAAAGTAGAAATACTTCTCTGCACAAATTGCATCTGCAGACAATCACCCAGTGGCCCTTTTCAGGGTGACCAGATTCCTCCTGGGGAAGGTGGACTCAGGTTCATCTGCAAAGGTGTGCTGAGGAATTTGCTAATTTTCTGACACATGAAGTCTCTTGGATTTGTTCAGAGTTAGATGCCAGCATGGATAATGGCCCAGTGGAGATGTCTGGGGTAGGTCTTTAGTCAGTTATTTGGCAATGGTGTCATCCATCCCACTTAGTCATATAGCAAAAGAAGACTCCTGACTAGTACTACAAAAGAACAGAGGAAATGCTAAATAACAGGAAATAATCAAACCCCTCAGGGTACCTAGCGTGAAATTGGTGGACCAACCAGAGAACGAACCTGGGAGGTATCAACCCACTCCGTCTCAGAGGAAGGGAAATCTTTCCATAGAATGAGATATTGAACTTTTCCCCTATGGAACCTGTTAAGTCTGCATGAAGAGTCAGACGCGAAGAGTTCCAGCAAAGAGTTTATTCAGTGACTACAGCTCGAATGGACCCGAGTTGGCTGGGCTACAGCTGCCTCTTATAGCCTGCAGCCGTAGTTGCCAGCCAATGGGAGTGCAGGGTTTCTTCCCGCACTATTTAAACCAATACCATTTGACATTTTACAAGAACAGTTCAAATAAACCAATAACATTCAAACCTACATACATAACACCCCTCCCCACTAGGTTCAGTCCATACCAAACCCCAACCTATCTAATGTATTCCTTTAAATAGGTGGGGCTCTTATGCGTTGAGACCTTCGTGGTTCAGAAGTTTTAACGTTCTCACCCAGTGAGAGGGGAAATGTGTCTGCTGACATTTCCTTGTTGGGACTTCCTGTGAAAGGAGACCCTGTTAGACTGTTAGAATCTGGTCTCTCCTCCCAACCCATCTCCATTCCAATGTCAGCACCCAAGTCAGGTAGTGATGTGCAATCTTCCACTTCTAAGGATGGATCTTGGCATTGTGACAGGTTTTGGGATGGTTCCTGTCGTAATGGCTCGTTACACATGGGGTTGATTCTTACTTGCTGATTTTCCTCTTGTTCCTCCCCTTCCCCCCTAGAAGTGACATCAGGTGAGGGACCCAGAGAGAGACAGGGGCGATGTTCCTGAGGGAACCTGGATCTAAGTTGGTCAATGTGCCTGCTCCAGAGGCCATCCTCTGTTTGTACCCTGTAAGAACGAGGGCCAGTGATGTGAGTTATTTCAGCAGGAATCCACAGAGGTTCACCTATAAGGTTCTTAGCATATACAGAATCACCCACACTGAAAGTACGAACTTTGGAAGTGGAATCCAGTGGTGCGTTGGGAGCGTAAGTGGGATGAAGGCGGTCAAGGGAAGACCTAAGTTTCCTACCCATCAACAACTCTGCTGGGGATAAGTTATTTGATGGGCTAGGAGTGATGTGCTGAACACTAAGAAGTTTTCAAGCTTCTCAGTGATGTCCCCAGGACCCAGCTGCTGAAGCTTCTCTTTGGTAAAGCGTACCATCGTTCAGCCCGCCATTAGCCGAAGGGTGCCCAGGGGCAGTGAGGGCATGTCTGATACCCTGTTGTGCTAGAAAGGATTCAAAAATGTTAGATGTGAATTGAGGGCCATTGTCAGAAACAAGGACATCTGGTAACCCATGGGTTACAAACAGTTTTCTGAGCTGCTTGATGACAGCATCAGTTGTGGTGGATGTCATGGGAATTACCTCGAGCCATTTGGAATATGCATCTACTATAACCAGAAAAGTGTGCCCTCTAGTAGGGACTGCGAAATCAATGTGGATCCTAGACCACGGGCCCCTAGGACATTCCCATTCCTGTGTGGGGGCGTGAGGTGGGGCAGGCCTGACTACCTGGCAATTGGGACAAGATGCAACCCAGTTTTCAACCATTTTGTCAATACCTGGCCACCATACATAACTCCTGGCCAATCCCTTCATCCTTACAATCCCAGGATGACCCTCATGTAACATTTTCAAAATCACTCTTTGCAGTTTTGCAGGAATAACCACCCTGTTACCCCACAAAATGCATCCTCTTAATACAGATAATTCAGTTTGTCTGGACTTAAAAGGTTGGGCAAGGTGAGGTAGATCTTGAAGAGGCCAACCTTTCTTAATCCAGCCTATAACAGGAGCCAACACAGTGTCTTTGGCAGTCTCTCTGGCAATCTCAGCAGCATGAACTGGAAGCAACAGTCTCTAGGAAAAAAGTGTGTGTTTCCGGTTCAAAGTCCACCTTGGGGTAAGGCAGTGGGCAACGACTCAGTGCATCAGCATGTCCAATGTCCTTGCCAGGCCTGTGAATCAGTTTGTATGAATAGGCTGCAAGAAATTCAGTCCACCTCAGCATTCTTGGTGACAGGATAGTAGGCGTAGGTTTGTCTCCTGCCACAATGCCTAATAAAGGTTTGTGATCTGTAACAATGGTAAATGACCTGCCATACAGATATTCATGAAATTTCTTAACAGCTGCAACAACTGCCAATGCTTCCTTGTCCAGTTGGCTATAATTCCTCTCTGCTTTGGTCAAAGTGCGAGAGTAAAATGCAATAGGGGCTTCTCTTCCACTGGGAAGCCTGTGGTTCAACCCCCCCCCCACTCCAAAAGGGGATGCATCACAAGTCAGTACAACAGGCAAATTCTCAGAGAATTGTATCAATACAGCATCAGATGTGATTAGTCTCTTAATACTGTTAAATGCTGATTGTTCCTTCCTCCCCCAGATCCAAACAGACTTTTTTATCAAGCAGACGGTGCAAAGGTTCAGCAATGGATGCCGTTTGAGGTAGAAACATGTGATAAAAATTAATGAGTCCAAGGAAGGCTTGCAACTCTGTTTTGCATTTAGGTTTAGGGGCTTCTTTGATTGCTTTAACCTTGGCATCAGTAGGGTGGATGCCATGCTTGTCAATCATGTAGCCCAGGAACTCAACTCTGTCTGTTTTAAGTGTGCATTTGTCTTCCTTGACTTTTAACCCCACTTTTCTGAATCTGGTAAGGACTTCTCTGAGTCTCTCTTGAAACTGAGTGTCATTTTCAGCAGAGATTAACACATCATCAAAGTAAGGCACTACCCCTGGCAGTCCTTGCAGCATTCTTTCCATAAGACTTTGAAAAATGCCAGGTGCCACGCTTACTCCAAATTGTAACCTTTTACATTTGAAGGCACCTCTGTGAGTCACAATTGTTTGGGCCTCTGCAGTGGCATCATCAACTGTTAGTTGTTGATATGCCTGGGCCAAGTCCAGTTTGGCAAAGACTGTACCCCTGCCAAGGGAATGTAGCAGATGATGCACAACTGGTACTGGGTATGCGCTCTGCTGCAGCGCATGGTTAAGTGTCCCCTTATAGTCTCCACAGATTCTTACTGACCCATCAGCCTTGACTGGTGTGACTATGGGTGTTTCCCATCTGGAGTGATCAGTGGGCTCTAAAACCCCTTGAGCAATTAATTTATCTAATTGTGCATCAATTTTTCCTTTAAAGCAAATGGAACCCTCCTGGGCTTTAAATGAATTGGGGCACCTTGGGATCTAGGTTGAAAGTGATAGGGGTCCCCTTATACTTGCCCAGTCCTTCGCTGAAGACCTCTGGAAACTCAGACTTCAAGGACTCCTCCCATTCAGAGCTGCTCACGTGATTGATGCCAGTCACCTCGATGCCTAGTGGCTTGAACCACTCAAGTCCCAGCAAGCTTGGGCGATCCTTGTCCACGATGGTCAGAGGCAAACGTTTGGTGTGGCCTTTAAACTGCACGTTGAAATCTCTTGCCCCAACTACTGGAATCTTGTTCCCTTGGTAGTCTTTAAGAGTCAGTGCTTGCTTCTGGAAATGTTTCTTCTGAATGTTGGGAAGTAGTCTGTGAATAGTGTCCCATGACACCATAGATAAATAAGAGCCTGAGTCCACTTCCATTTGTCAAGGCCTTCCTTCAATGAACACCTTCACGTGTACTTTTCTGCTTCTCAAGGGTGAAGAATGACCAATAGTGATTGTTTGGTGAGTTTCATTCTTCCCATTTGCTTCTGAATTGCGCCCCATCTTTTCAAGGAAGTTGTTGGGCTTAAAATCCTTTTCAGGAAATTTCTTCCTACTAGGTGGAGTTCTGGATGATTTGCAGACTCTGGCTAGGTGACCCCTTTTCTCACAACGTAGGCAGATGGTGTCTAAGAACTTGCATTCAGCGTGGGGATGGCCCCCCCCACAGCCTCTGCAATAATATTCTTGCCTCTTTCTCCCAGGGTCTTTCCTTTTCTTCTCCATTCTGAGTCTAAAATCCCTTCCTCCACCTCACTGCAATCTGAATCAGAGTCTATTTGTTCAATGGGTTGTTGTGGATTTTTCCACATCAGAATGGCTTGAGGCCTGGCTTGAGGCCTTGTTAATCTTTTTCATGGCCGCTGCTGAGGACTTGGTGGCTTCCGCTGAAACAGCTTCTTCAATGGCCTCTTTAAACTTGATTTTAGGTTTCATTAACAGTTTGCTTTGTAAGACCTTATCTTTGAGGCCTAAAACAAACCGATCACGCATGGCCTCTTCTAAGTTGGTAAAGTCACAAGCACCCCCAATGTCCCTTAAACTTGCCACGAAGTCATTAACATTCTCGCTTCCCCCTTGATCCCGACGGTAAAATTCGTGTCTCTTAATGAGGCACGATACTTGTGGGGCGTAATGGGCTCTTAAAAGCTTCTCCAAATCAGGCCATTCCATTATCTTCAGTTCTGCAGCTCCTGCTAACGCGCCATCTTGAAGACTGCCGGACCACAGTCGTGAAATACCGCCCTCTTCCGTCTCTCGGGAATGTCGGCGAGGTCGTTTCCTTCCAGGTACATCTGGAAGCGATCCGCATACGATTCCCAGTCTTCCGCCGGATCGAGCGGGCTGGGGGTGTTCAGCGCAGCCATCTCGCTCTTCTGCTTGTCTTTCGCATCGTCTTCTCTTCAGGGAAATCCCACCTTCGTCGCCAGTGTTAAGTCTGCATGAAGAGTCAGACGCGAAGAGTTCCAGCAAAGAGTTTATTCAGTGACTACAGCTCGAATGGACCCGAGTTGGCTGGGCTACAGCTGCCTCTTATAGCCTGCAGCCGTAGTTGCCAGCCAATGGGAGTGCAGGGTTTCTTCTTGCACTATTTAAACCAATACCATTTGACATTTTACAAGAACAGTTCAAATAAACCAATAACATTCAAACCTACATACATAAGAGTCTAAAATCTCTTTGACCTCAAAATGTTGCTCCCCCTCTATCATTAGAGAAGGGATTGGCTTTGTGGCTGGTTGTAAGGGAGAACTACTTTCCGGCTTTAGCAGACTACAGTGAAAGACCAGATGCATCTTTTAAAGGTTTTTCGGCAACAAGAACTCCACTGTCACTGGGTTAATGACCCTGGTGATATGGAAATTGGGTCCCACATATTTGGGACCCAATTTCTTGCAATGCTGCTGCGAATGCAGGTATTTGGTGGAAATGAAATAGAATAGAATAGAATCCATACCTGGGGGGGAGGTGGGCATACACAACCAACGAAGCAGCACAAAACCGAGGGAGTGACGGGAGCGACAGGTGAGACTGCTGCTGCAGCAGCGGGGCTTCTGGGTGCTGCACTGCACAGCCACTCATCAGCTGACCGCTCACCAGCTGATCGCTCGAGGGTCAGGCTTCCAGTCAGGAATGCTGCTGTTGCCGAAGGTGTGAGAGGTCTGAAACATGCCTCTGGCAGGGAGGGAGTGCTGCTGCTGCCGGAAGGAAGAGAAGGCTGCCATCGCTGGCTACTGGATGTTGGGTGACTGGTGGGTGTGGCCGGATGGCATGAGGCTGTGGTCCCTGACTTTGCAAGGGACTCTGTTCCCTACTCACTGCATACTGAGGCTCCGGACTGTTTTTGAGGAGTAAAGTTTGGTTTGCTGTTCCTTTTGATTACTGAGCATGTTTGCTTTGGTCCTAACCAGGTCCGGCCTTGGACCTTTGAGAATAGAATAGAATAGAATAGAATAGAATAGAATAGAATAGAATAGAAAGAACAGCATTGGAAGGGACCTTGGAGGTCTTCTAGTTCAACCCCCTGCTCAGGCAGGAAACTCTATACCATTTCAGACAAATGGTTGTCCAATCTCTTCTTTAAAAATTCCAGTGTTGGAGAATTCACAACTTCTGGAGGCAGGTTGTTCCATTAGTTTCCATCCATTGCTTTTTGTCCTGCCCTCAGGTGCTTTGGAAAATAGCTTGACTCCCTCTTCTTTGTGGCAACCCCTGAGATATTGGAACACTGCTATCATGTCACCCCAGTCTTTTGCTTCTTTTTTTCAGGTTTTGTTTTATTAATATAATATATAAAAATTCCATTTCAATCAAACAGTGTGTTGACTGGGTACAATTGTTTTTAGGCAATCATAATCAAGGTGTTTACAATAACATTTATCACAACAACATTAATACTGCAGTAACAATAATATTTTGTTTGTCCATTTTAACAAATTTCCATTTTAACATTTATCCTTTTTATGTCCCTTTCTTTCTAACTTGTTTTTATTGTCTAGCCATCGATAAAATGAGTCCCATGTCAAAAAGCATTTAGTTTCTTCTTTGTCGTTAATAGTAAGCGTTAGTCTATCCATTTCTGCACATTCTACTATTTTCTTAATTACATTCTCATCTGTCGGGATCTCATCACACTTCCATTGTTGAGTGTTAGGAATCTGTACACCAATTAGTTGGGTTGGCAATATATAAACCAACAATGTATGTTTGTAGCTTTAAGACAAAATCACTGTATTGATTTATACTATATTCCGATTGGGTGATTATATTGCAAATTACCATAAGAGGGAGGTAGAGATCATAGCGTGCTCTCTCTGACATTCTGTTGCTATCTAAGGTTCTCTGTTGTATTTATGCTGTGCTTATACTTTGATATCTTTGTTTACTGTAAATGACAAAGGCAACCGGTAAGAAGACTTTGTAATTGGATATTATTTGGACTGTTAAACATATATGACCTGGACCGTTTATTGGACTGTGCTATTTCTTAGAGTAAACTTTAACTCAATTTAGTGTATCTGTGTGTGGCTGAATAATTATTCATAACTACTCTCATAAACGTTTCCATGTGCATATCCTTGTTACTCAAGGGTTATTCTGTACATTTCATCATCATCATCATCATCATCATCATCATCATCATCATCATCATCATTTATTAGACTTCTATGCCACCCTCTCTCCCTAAGGAATCAGGGCGGCTAACAATATAAAACGCATTACAAATTTACAATAAAAAGAAATTAAACCAAATACAAGCCTAACAATTAAAATTCAATTAAAATTTTAAAACCGTCTAAAACAAACCCCCCTCCCCTTGGTTAGTCCAGACCGGCCTGCTGAAAGAGCCAGGTCTTAAGGTCACGGTGGAAGGAGCAGAGATCGGGGGCCAAACGAAGGCTCAAGGGGAGTTGGTTCCACAGGGTGGGTGCTCCCACAGAGAAGGCCCTACCCCTAGGCACCGCTGACAATGTCTGGCCGACGGTATCCCAAGGAGGCCCTGCCTGTGGGAGTGTACCGGGTGATCAGAGCGTGATGCCGGCAGGAGACGCTCCTGCAAGTACCCTGGACCCAAGCCATGTAGGACTTTATAAGTTGTTACCAACACCTTGAATCTCACCCAGAAGGCAACCGGCAACCAATGCAGGTCACGCAGGAGGGGTATAATATGGGAGCATCGGGACACCCCCATCACAGCCTGCGTGGCCGCATTCTGCACCAGCTGCAACCTCCAGGTGGTCCGCCAGGGAAGTCCCATGAAGAGGGCGTTGCAGTAGTTGAGTCGGGAGGTGACGAGTGCATGAGTGACTGTCCGTAGGGCATCTCGGCTCAGGTAAGGGCACAGCTGGAGAACCAGTCGCACCTGGGCAAATGCCCCCCTGGACACAGCTCCCACCTGCTCTTCCAAACTGAGCTGTGTATCCAGGAGGACACCCAGATTGCGTGCCCTGTCCACGGGGGGCAACACCTCTCCCCGCATGACCAAAGATGATCCGAGATGCCGGTAGGTACAGGCACTCAGTCTTTGCCAGGTTGAGTCGGAGCCTGTTCCTCCCCATCCAGATCCGCACCGCATCCAGACAACGGGACATCACGGAGAGGGCATCACTGATGTTGTCCGGGGTGGAGATGTAAAGCTGTGTATCATCCGCATATTGGTGATACCTCACCCCGAAACCACGGATGATCGCACCCAGCGGCTTCATATAGATGTTGAACAGGAGAGGCTAGAGGACCGACCCCTGGGACACCCCACAAGTGAGGGGCCTTGGGTTCGACCTCTGCCCCCCTGCCAACACCGATTGCGAGTGGCCCGAGAGGTAGGAGAACCACTGTAAAATGGTGCCTCCCACTCCCAACCCCCCGAGCTGCCGCAATAGGATACCATGGTTGATGGTATTGAAAGCCGCCGAGAGGTCTAATAGGACTAGGACAGAGGAAAAACCCCTGTCCCGAGCCCTCCAGAGATCATCTATCAGCGTGACCAATGCCATCTCCATACTGTGCCCAGGTCGGAAGCCCGATTGGTACGGATCCAGGTAATCAGCTTCCTCCAGGAACATCAGAAGCTGTTGAACCGCCACGCTCTCAACAACCTTCGCTAAAAAGTGAAGGTTGGAGACTGGACGATAGTTATTCAAAATGGCTGGGTCCAAGGCAGGCTTCTTGAGGAGGGGCCTCACCACTGCCTCTTTCAAGGCGGCAGGGAAGGAAGCCCCCGCAGATACAATTCTAGCTGCAGTTAATACACGTAAAATCAAGTATATAGTCCCTTTATCATATTTTTCTGGTAGAATAAGAATATTTCTGGTTTCATGACTATATGCTGCTTTTATTATTTTTTCCAACCAGGTATGTATTTTCGTCCAATATTTTTTAGCTTGTGAACATGTCCACTACATATGGTAATATGAACCAGGTGTTTGATTACATTTCCAACATTTAGCAGATCTATTCTTATACATTTTCTTCAATCTTGTTGGCGCAAAATGCCATCTGTAGAACATTTTATACAAATTTTGTACATTTATACATTTTTTATACAAATTTTCTTTATATGCAGTTGACATAGTCAGTTTAACATTTCTATCCCACAGCTTCTGCCATTTGTTTAATTCTATTGCATATCCAAAATTTTTAGCCCAAGCAATCATTGTCTCCTTTACCTGCTCACTTTCAAGTTTTATACCCAATAAATAACAATATAGTTTATCAATTTTTCATCCGTTCCAGTTAATATCTGGTCCAATTTTGTTAATTCTTTTTTAAAACCATACATTTTAGCATCTTTCTCATATCGAGATTGTATCTACATTTGTGGTCACCATGCAATGTCTATCCCTTGACTTCTAAGTTCCTCTTGGTTTTTAATTCCCCTTTTTCATTAAAAATATCTTTATATCTTACAATTTTTTCCATAGTAATAACATTTGGATGTATCAATGTTTCCATTGTGGAAAGACAGACTGGTATTTTCAAGTAGTGTTGTTCTTTAATTTTAAGCCATACTGATAACAGTGAATTTCTAACATAATGTCTTTGAAAATAACTATGTATCTTATTCTTCCCATACCATAGGAAAGCATGCCAACCAGAGGTGGTATTCAGCAGGTTCTGACCAGTTCTGGAGAACCAGTAGCGGAAATTTTGAGTAGTTCGGAGAACCAGCAAATACCACCTCTGACTGGAGATTTTACATTATCCTTCCCCCGCCATGCCCACCAAGCCACGCCCACAGGACCGGTAGTAAAAAAATTTGAATCTCACCACTGATGCCAACCTAGTTGAAAGTTGTGCCCCTCTAAAGTTGTCTTTTATGCCTCAGATTAATCCATCCTTTCACCCGAGTTAATACTGGCAGCCAAAAGCCCCCTCTATTTTTTAGAGTCTTGCAACATTTTCAAACCTATTCTTGCTTTTTTCCCTAGCTAAATATTTCTTAATATTATCTTATTTAATTCCTCAAAATATTTCCCCCCACTTTTAATGGAATTGTTTGAAATAAATGTAATAGCCTTAGTAGAATATTCATTTTTATAGTAGCTATTCTTCCTGTTAATGACAATTGCAAATCTTTCCATTTCTCCAAATCTAGTTTAATTCGTTGCATCAGTTTCATATAATTATCCTCTTTAATTGTTGCACGTTTTGTTGTTAACTGTATTCCTAAGTACTTCACTTTTTTTGACTATCTGCATATCAATTCTTTCTATCAACACTCTTTTTTGTGTATCTGTGAGATTTTTAACTAAAATCTCTGTCTTGTCTTTATTTATTTTCAATCCAGCAACTTCCCCATACTCTTCTATCCTGTTAATTAATTTTGGTCCAGTTTCTAATGGGTCTTCTAATATAAAGACCAAGTCGTATATAAAGACCAAACGCCTGTAGCTTGTATTTCTCTTTTTTATTTCAATTCCTTTTATTTCTTCATCTTGTCAATTATTTCTGGCTAATATTTCCAGAGTGGGCATCCCTGCCTAGTGCCTTTTTTATACCAAAATTCTCTATCATGTCTCCATTTACCATTACCTTGGCTGATTGTTTATGATATATTGCTTTAATCATATTAATAAATCTCTCCCCAAAGTCCATATATTTTAATTGTAATAGCATAAATTGCCAATTAACATTATCAAATGCTTTCTGTGCATCTAGAAAAATCAATGCCATTTGTTTTCAAGGATGTGTTTCATAGTACTCCAATGTATTCAAGATCATTCTCATATTGTTTTTAATCTTGTCTCTTTGGCAAAAATCCATTCTGATCTGGAACAGTGGTGGGATTCAAATTTTTTTACTACCGGTTCTGTGGGCGTGGCTTGGTGGGCGTGACAGGGGAAGGATCCTGTAAAATCTCCAGTCAGAGGTGGCATTTGCTGGTTCTCCGAACTACTCAAAATTTCCACTACCGGTTCTCCAGAACTGGTCAGAACCTGCTGAATGCCACCTCTGATCTGGATGTATAAATTCATTCAAAACCCTTTTTTAATCTCTCTGCTATTATCGAAGCGTATATTTTATAGTCTGCATTCAGTAAGGATATTGACCTATAGTTCTTTATCTGCATTAAATCTGAGTCATCTTTCAGTATAAGAGTAATATTTACTTCCATCCATGAGTTAGGTATTTTTGCTTCTAGCAGAACTTCATTATAAACTTCCAACATCACTGGGCCTAATATATCTTGTAACTTTTTATAAAGTTCTGCTGGTAACCCATCAGGCCCTGGTGTTTTATTGCTCTTTTGTCTCTTAATCACTTCTGTCAATTTCATCATAGTTATTCTTTCATTCAACATAGCTTTAACTGTTTCGGGTACTTTAGGGAGTTCAGATTGTTCCAAATATTGTTGTACTTTATTATCTGGAATTTTCTCCTGATCATACAGTTTCCCATAATACTCTTTTATTATTATTTTCCCCTCATTTTGGTAAAAAAAGCATCCCTTTCTCATCTATTAGTCGATGTATCATTTTTTTCAGAGGTGGTATTCAGCAGGTTCTGACCAGTTCTGGAGAACCGGTAGGGGAAATTTTGAGTAGTTCGGAGAACTGGCAAATACCACCTCTGACTGGCCCCACCCCCATCTATTCTCTGCCTCCCGAGTCCCAGATGATCAGCTGGGTCTTCTTTTGTTGCCCTACACAGGAGAATGGAGCTGGAAAGCAGGTTAGTGGGGTGGGGAGGGAATGGGATTTTGCAGTAACCTTCCCCCAGGAGTGGGGAGGGGGTGGAGATTTTACAGTATCCTTCCCCCAGAGTGGGGTTGTCAACTAAAAAGATACTCCTTTGGTCTTTTTAGCTGCCAGCAGAAAGAGAGTGGGGGAAAACAGTGCATTCTTCAAATGCCTCAGATAATCGCCTTGGCAGCCCAAAGTTGGCATGCAAAATTATTATTGGAGAGCATGATTGATGACTCTTGGCTATGGATGTGTCCCATTGGAGAATATACATCCGGGGTGGGGGAAAGACCAGGGTCAAGGGGGAAATGATGTATTTTAGTGTCGGCTGCATCCAGCTAATGCCAACATGGCCATTCCTAATAAAAAAATTGTTTTACTGAGAGATGCGGCTAGAGACTTATTATTTGAATGGGTGTGGATTTGTTGGAGCCCTGACAGCCAGCCGACACTCCAAAAATTCAACATTCTGGGATACCTGACCCCCGGCCTCTTCAATCGCTTCCCGACATCTGGAATGCGTAGAGAGAAAGTCAGGTTAACATGGCAGAGGGGGGGGGGCTGTCAGAAGAAAGCCTTCTAGAAGCAGCCCAGCTATGAACAGAAGCTGAGGACATAATCACAGGCTAAGCCTAGAGGCCTGAACAAACAAAAGGAAATGAAACCCACTACAGCTTTGGAAGGTGAGCTTCCTCAGCCGAAAAAGGGAGGAAGGCCCCTGAGTGAGCTGACAAGAGTGGAAGCTCCTGTCGGCATCCCTGGGGAGATCCATAGAGCAGCTGAGGGAGGAATTTGACCAGGCTGCCATTAGAGAGGAGGGCCCGTCATGCCGCCCAAAACAGAGGAGACCTCCCACAGAGCCTTCTGAAGTGAGGAGAAGCAGGCGGGATTACAGCCCTCCTCCTCTACCCAGCAGAAGAAGAAAGAGCCCACAGCGGCAACCAGTGCCTCCCCCACACAACAGGCAGCTCCTTCCTCCTTCTGAGTGAACTAGAGCCAGGGAGGAAGGTCAGCCACCTCAAGCACAGATTTACAGAGGGCAACAGGAAGAGGGCAAAGCAGAGCTCTATGAACCACCCTGGTTCAGGGGGAAATTTGATGGGGACCCAGACCCTATTCCTTGACTCAGCTGAGATCCACCTAGAACATTATGGACACCTCTACTCCTCCCCTAGAGCCATGGTGAACGCCATTTCCGAGGGGCTGGGGGGAGAAGCAAGAGGATGGCTAGCAACCCTCTACAAGAGAAGGGCTCCCCAACTGCATGACACAGATGACTTCCTACGACTGCTGGAGGCCAGATTTGAGGAGACAGAGGATGACCCGTATGCAGAAGATGACCTCAGCAACCTAAAGCATGGAGGGCGACCCATTAAAGAACGCATTTGTAAATTCAGGAGAATCAGTGGGAGGCTACCCCTTATCAGAGGCATCTTGGGTAAAGCGTAGGAACGTCCAAGCCGATCGCCTTGTGATGAGGTTCCATGCAGAAAACCCAACCAAACCTGTGGGGTGGGGTTTCGCAACCCTAAGTTATATACCTGCAATAAATTTGTTTTGTTGTACAGGTCATCTTCAAGACATGAAGGGAGCTGAATGTCAACTAAAAAGATATTCCTTTGGTCTTTTTAGCTGCCAGCAGAAAGAGAGTGTGGGGAAACAGTGCATTCTTCAAATGCCTCAGATAATCGCCTTGGCAGCCCAAAGTTGTCAGTGCGCAAAAATATTACTGGAGAGCATGATTGATGACTCTTGGCTATGGATGTGTCTCATTGGAGAATATACATCCAGGGGGGTGGGGGGAAGACCAGGGTCAAGGGGGAAATGAATGATGTATTTTTGGCTGCCCGGACTCTTCCGTTTGCACTCTTGTGGGCGCAGTGTCATCTACCGACAGCGGTCGCGGTCCTTAATCCATCTTGGACCTCTTCCCCCCCAGGGTGTGGTTTCAGGCTGGGCCCCCCATTGTAGTGTGAGGACAATGGGCGGACTACCCCTCTATCGTGAGAGGGCAGAGGGGTTGAATTACTGACCCATCAGCTCCAATTTTGTCTTGACTCTGGTCCCCCAAACAGTTGTGAGAGGACTGTTTGTGGTGTGGAACCTTTTGGATACTGATACCTGGACCTTTTATCTTTCACCTAGACACTTTACATCTGTGTAACACCTATCACCTAACCATATGATGTTTTTATTCCATCTCTACCCTTTATGAATTGTGATCTATTGTTTTATGGGTGTTTACTTGCTATCGGAGTTATGGGCCCTCAGGACTGCTCCCTTGTCCTTGAGGTGGCCCACTGGGTTGTCGACAGCTTACCTTAATGATGGATCCTGGGATCCCGAGAGGTAGCATGGCGCGACCAAGGAGTTAAATTTTAAATTTGGTTTTAAGGGATGTCTTTTAAATTTTTTAATTCAGTGTTTTAATGGGATAGGGAGGAGGGAGGGGGTTCAACCCTCGTTGTTAAAGTCTGGTTTAGCCAGGCCGGAGAGGGGTCTCGTAGTGGGGGGGGCGGGGTGAAGGGGCCACGGGGTCCGCAGTGAGCAGGGAGGGATTGATAATCCCTAGGACGATCAGTTATGGCAGGAGGGGACGAGACAGAGGGCCAAATTATGTGTTGGGAGCGCACCCCCGCTGTTTGCGAGAGGTGATGTGCTCCGACCCTCAGGTCTCTGCCCGCTCCCCCGGGGTCTTGAGAGATGTGGTCCCTGGGCTTAAGCTGGTGTATGTAAACACCAGATCCGTGGCTAATAAGGCACCCCTCCTCCATGAACTTATTGAGGAGGAGGCTGCGGATCTGGCATGTATTACGGAGATCTGGTTGGGACCGGAGGGGGGTGTCCCTCTGTGTGACTTATGTCCCCCAGTTTTCCGGGTGCTGCACCAGTCTCAAGCTCAGGGAAGGGGCGGTGGAGTAGCCATTGTTATTAGGGAGACCTTGTTTCCAAGGGAGGCCACTGTCCCGCAGATAGGCGGGTGTGAGTCCCTCCTCCTGAGGTTGGGCCTGGGGGGTCGGTTGGGTCTGTTGTTGACGTACCTGTCCCCCAGCTGCATTGCGACGGCCCTTCCCGAGCTGCTGGACACCCTCTCGGGGGTGGCGGTGGAGTTTCCCAGGATTATTGTTCTGGGGGACTTCAACTTGCCCTCTCTGGGAGAGGTGTCGGGTTTGGCTCGGGAGTTCATGGCATCCATGACAGCCATGGACCTGACCCAGGTAATTCAGAGGCCCACTCATGAGAGGGGGAACACGCTTGACCTGGTTTTTGTCTCGGGACAGTGGTGTAGTGATCTTGGGGGCGGGATCACTGGTTACCCTACCCCTATCATGGACAGATCACTATCTCCTGAGGCTGGTCTTCCAATTGGCTGCCCCTCGCTGCTGGGATGAGGAGCCGATACGATGGTTCCGCCCCAGGCGCCTGATGGACCCGGAGAGGTTTCAGACGGCTCTGGGGTTATTTATTTATTTATTTTTTGGACTTGTATGCCGCCCCATCTCTGAAGACTCGGGGCGGCTCACAACTAAAAACAATGACAATAAATAATTAAAAAATAATTAAACCAATTCACAAGCCCAAAAAGTTACAAAACTAAAATTTACAATAATTTAAAATAATTTAAAACCCATCCCCCCCCAGGGAGGGGTCACAGCCCGGATTGGTCAAACAACCAGGTCTTCAAATCATGGCGGAAGGTTCTTGCTCACCTCCCTCGACCACAGCCCGGCCAAGACTTTGGTGGCCACCTGGCAACAGGCGCTCAACCGGGTTGTCCCCTTGCGGCCTCTTCCTTGCCGCAGACTTCGTTTGGCTCCCTGGTTCTCGGAGGAGCTTCGGGGGATGAAGCGGCGGAGAAGATGCCTGGAGAGCAGGTGGAGGACTAGTCGTTCCGAGTCTGACCGTGTCCAGATAAGAGCCTATATTAGGATTTACCTGGAAGCGATTAGAGCAGCAAGATGTGCTTACTTCTCCGCTTTGATCGTGCCTGCAGATGATCGCCCTGCAGCCCTCTTCAGGGTCACTCACTCCCTCCTTCATTTGGAGGGGAGGGGGGACCCTTTGCGGGGGCAGAGCAGAGGAATTTAGTTTACATCTGGCGGATAAGCTCGCTCAGATTTGGGCCGGCTTGGACTCTGACTGGCAGGGTTTAGATGATGGAGTGGCGACGAGTCTGGCGGATTCTATCTGGGTTGAGTTTGACCCTGTCTCCCTGGATGAAGTGGACAGGATCATGCGGAGGTTGTCTTCCACCACGTGTTTATTGGACCTGTGTCCTTCCTGGCTGGTTTATGCCTCCAGGGAGGTTACACGCGGTTGGCTCCAGGCAGTTGTCAACGCCTCTCTGAGTGAGGGTTTTTTTCCCGCCGCCTTGAAAGAGGCGGTGGTGAGACCCCTCCTCAAGAAGCCTGCTCTGGGTATCATCAGCATATTGATGATACATCACCCCAAAGCCATGGATGATCTCACCCAGCGGCTTCATATATATGTTGAACAAGAGGGGCGAGAGGACTGACCCCTGAGGCACCCCACAAGTGAGAGACCTCGGAGTCGACCTCTGCCCCCCTGCCAACACTGATTGCAAATGTCCCAAGAGGTAGGAGGAGAACCACCGCAAAACAGTGCCTCCCACTCCCAACCCCCCCGAGACGCCGCAATAGGATACCATGGTTCCATCTTTGGTCATGGGGGAGGAGGTGTTGCCCCCCGTGGACAGGGCACGGAACCTGGGGGTCCTCCTGGACTCACGGCTCAAATTGGAGGAGCAGGTGGGGGCTGTGGCCAGGGGGGCCTTTGCCCAGATCCGGCTGGTTTGCCAGTTACACCCATTCCTGGACCGAGATGCCCTGCGCACAGTCACTCAGGCGCTCGTTATTTCCCGACTCGACTACTGTAACGCTCTCTACCTAGGACTGCCCTTGCGTACCACTCGGAGGCTTCAGCTGGTGCAGAATGCGGCCGCACGGGTAGTGATGGGAGCTTCCCGATACTCCCATGTTACACCCCTCCTGCGCGACCTGCATTGGCTTCGGTTGCCCTCCGGTGAGATTCAAGGTTCTGGTATTAACATTCAAAGTCCAGCATGGCATGGGTCCAGGTTATTACGAGAACCTGCCTCCTCCCAACATCAAATACTAACCGCCTCTGTACGGCTCACAGACGGGTCTCTCGTGGTGCCGTCCTGCGACTCAATGTCACTTGGGCGGCAACCCGGGAAGGGCCTACTCTGTGGCTGCCCCCACTCTGTGGAATCTTCTTCGCTGGAGCTCCCTGGCCCCCGATCTTGCACCTTCCGCCACATGTTTGAAGACTTGGCTCTTTTACAATCTGGGCTGTGCTGATTCTCTGGGTTGGTCCTATTTTAACTATGGGTTTTAATTTCAATTCGCTTAACTTTGTTTAATATACTTTTAATTTATTTATTTATTGTTGTATTTTTAGCTGTGAGCCACAGTCCTTTTGGAGAGGGGGCAGCATATAAGTCAAATTAATAAATAAATAAATAAATAATGGTTGATGCTATTGAAGGCCGCTGAGAGATCTAACAGGACCAGGACAGAGGAAAAACCCCTGTCCCATCGACACCAGCTGGAGAGAGATCATCGATCAGCGCGACCAATGCTGTCTCCGTGCTGTACCCGGGCCTGAAGCCTGATTGGTATGGATCCAGGTAGTCCGCTTCCTCCAGGAAAAGTGGCAATTGCTGCGCCACCACACCCTCAACAACCTTCACTAGGAAGCGAAAGTTGGAGACCGGACGAAAGTTGTTCAACACGGCTGGGTCCAAGGAGGGGCCTCACCACCGCCTCTTTCAAGACGGCAGGGAACAGCCCCTCCCTTAACGAAGCGTTGACCACTGCCCGGAGCCAGCCACACGTGACCTCCCTGGAGGCATAAACCATCCAGGAAGGGCAAGGGTACAACAAACGTGGTGGATCACAGCCGCCGCATAATCCTGTCCACTTCAAACAGGATCGAACTCAGTCCAGATCACATTAGCCAGACCACTCGCATCCTCATCTTCAGACCACTGCAAGTCCGAGCATAACCCTTCCCGGATCCGAGCGATCTTGTCCTTGATCGTCACCTCCACCATCAATATTCTCCCATCTTCATCTGCACAGATTTGTCTAGCCTTTATTGTTTCTTTAATATATAAAACCACCCCCCTTTTCTTTTGCTGTGCTAATGAAAAATATAGTTTCCCAATTTTGGGGTAGTCTTAATAGTTTACTATATTGTTTTTTAATATGTACCTCTTGGAGACAAATTATATCTAATTTCAATTTTTCTAATTGATTAAAAATCCTTTTCCTTTTCATAGATGAGTTCAGTCCATTTATGTTAATTGATAATAATTTTATTTCTTCTTCCATTGTTTACTTGTAGATAGGTTTTGTTGTTCTAGTTCAGTGGTCGCCACTGGTGGTCCGCGAGAAAATTTTGGTGGTCCGCACAGAAATGTCAACCCCACAGCACCCCTTAAAGCAATTAATCCAGGCTGCACGGGAACACAAGGCTGCGCTGCTCATATGGCCCGTGGGAACACAAGGCTTGCATTGCTTGCATTGTGAATAACACAAGGTAGTGAGGGGAAGGGGGAAAGGGCAGAGGGGGGGGAACTTGCCCCATGTGCCTCGCCTGGCCAACGGGCTGCTTCTTTCTGCTTCTTTCTTCTTCTGCTTTTGACTGCATGCAAGGAAAGCAGGGACCCTGCAAGGCATCCTGTCCAAGAGGCTGCGCCGGCGCAACAAGTCTCACTAAGACTTATTTCTGGTGGAATTTGGGGGAGAGAAAGAAAGACTTCTGCTGCTTCTGCTACTTTTCTTGCATGAAGCCAAAAGTCTCTCTCTCTCCCCCCACTTGAGAACGGAGCTGGAGACGGTATCCTGCGATCCCAAATAAAGAATGATCCATCGGTAGGAAAACGGGGTGGGGAATTTTCCTGCAGACTTTTTTTGGGATTTTCTCAGGGTCTCTGGTCCGCGGGATTTAAAATTATGAGTTTGGTGGTCCCTGAGGTCCAAAACATTGGCGACCCCTGTTCTAGTTGATCTTATTTCTCTCTGTTCTTTCTGTCTTGCTCCTTCTCGTTCCCTTCTCTCTTTTGGTTCTGCTTCAGTTTCTTCTTGTTGCGTGCTTCCCTCTGCTGTCATTTCTTGTTTTTTGCCATCTATTTCCTCCCTTCTCTCTTCTTCCTCATGTGCTGCAAAGTAGTGATAATAGAATTCTTCTGCTTTGTCTATTGTGTCTAATCTATGTCTTTTCTCCATCCAAGTCACCAATATTGCCTCTGGTATTAGCCATCTGAAGTTTACATTGTGTTTTATAAGTTGTCTTGTCAAAAATTGATACTGTTTCCTTGTATCTTACTCTTCTGGGTATTTGTTTCAGAACTGCTATTTCTCTCCCTTTGTATTTCAATGGTGTATCTCTTGCTCTTTGGAGTATTTCTGCTCTTATTGCCTTCTTTGTAAATCTCACATGTACCTCTTTGGGAAGTTTATTCCTTCTCGCACAACTTGTATATATTCTAAATATTTCATCAATCCCAGAGAGGACTTCCTGCTTGCTCTTTTCCAATGCATCTGCCAACAATTCTGCCATTTTTTCAGTAAGATCTCCTGTTTTCCTCCTCAATATTCTGAAATCTCAGGAAGTATTCAGCTCTATCCATCTCAAATGTAATTATAGATTGCTCAAGTTCCTTATCTACCTTGGTCAATCTGTAATCTATGTCTTCTATTTTCTTATCTGTTTGTTCTGTCTTCTCTTCCATTTTCTAAATCCGCTGTTCATTTTTAGTAATTATTTGCTGGATGTTGTCTATTTTATCCCCCATCCTTTGTTCCATCTTTTGCATCCTATCTGCCAGGTCATCACGGTTCTTAGCCATGGCTTCTTGTAGTAGTTGAAACATGGTTTTCATCTGTTATTGAAAATAATTGAATTTCTCATTCTGCAACATAACATTCATAGAGCATTGACTCGCAGGGCTTGATGCTGCTGCTGAAGCTGCTGCTGATGGTGCAGATGATGCATTTTTTCTCCCTGTTCTACTTAAATTTGTATTGTCATTTTAATAATTTTAAGTAATAGAATATTTCAAGTAATAATTATTTCACAAAGGCAACCAATCAATATTCAGGCAATCAATAATAAATCAATAATAATAAATCAAACAGCACAATACTTTGCAGTGCCCAACTTAAAAAATACACCTGGAGCAGTCCAATTTCCTTTCTTATTCCCAGTCGTTCTTTTCATTAAACTAGACATAACCAATTCCATACTTTATATGTTTTAGCCTCCAGTCCTCTAATCATCTTTGGAAAGGTAAACCTTGTCTCCAACTCAAAACTCTTTCTGTGGGGCTCTTTTCCTATCAGCTTGTTTTTTATTCGCCTCCCTTGCCTCATCTAGAACTTTGCAATCTACCAGCCAGGTGTTTTGCAAGGAGTTAATCCACTCGGCCAATGACATGTGCGTGGGGGTGTGTTGGGGTAACTCTGGAATATGGGCAAAGTCCAGGCCTGTGGCAACCCAGAAAGGCGTGAAACCAGTGCTACTATGTACTGGATTATTGTATGCAACTTCGGCAAAGGGTAACAACTCAGCCCAGTTGCTGGTAGTTCACCTAACAATGAAGATATTTCTCCAACACACCATTCATACATTCACAGCCTCCATTTGTCTGTGCTTGATGGGAGGAGCTTAATCCCTGGGCGGTGCCCAGCATTTTCAAGAACTCTTGCCAGAAGCTGGAGGTGAACTGGACCCTGTGATCTGAGATAATGTATTCAGGTGCTGTATATAGGCAGCAAACATGCTGTACAAACAGCTTCACCAGGGTTTGGATGGATGAGACCTTGGGACAGGTGATAAAATGTGCCTACTTGGAGAAAAGGTCAGTTACGACTCAGATCACCATGTGTCCAGCACTGTCAGGTAATTCCACAATAAAGTCCATTGAGATCTCCTTCCATGGAGCAAGGGGGCTGGCCACAGGTTGGAGCAGCCCTGGGGTCTTGCCAGGCCATCTCTTGGCTGAGGCACATACTGGACAGCTGGCCACATATAGCTCAATGTCCTTTTTCATACGTGGACACCACCATTGGCCTTTCATCAGATGGAGAGTTTTTACAAACCCCAAATGCCCCACAGTCTTTGTGTCGTGACATCATTGAAGCACTAGGGCTTTGTGGCTCATGGGGACATATAGTCAGTTCCCCATCCAGGCCAACTCATCCGACAGGGATAAGTTGTCTTTGGCTGATGGAACCACTCATCTTGTGCTAACACGGTCTTCAATGCCTGGACCAGGTCGCCCTGTATTTGCTGTTTGGGGTTTTGTTATTGCCTGGTGAGAGCAGGTACTGCTATTTGCTTGGATGGGATGATGGAAGTTATCACCTCTTCCTTAGCACTGTTGTACTGGGGCATCCTGGATAGAGCATCTTCTAGAAAGTTTCTTCCCCCGGGGCAGGTAGTGCAGCGTGAAGTTGAACCAGTTGAAATATTACACCCACTGGATCTGTTTAGGGGACAGACATTGTGGAGTTTTCAACGCCTCCAGTTTCTTGTGGTCAGTCCAAGGGACTTTGCTGCCTTCCAGGAACTGTCGCCAGGTGAGGAGGATCCATTGGACAGCAAATGCCTCTTTTTCCCAAATCGCTCAGTGTCTCTCTGCCTCTGAGAGGTGTATGCACATGGTTGCCAGTCCCCCTTTGGATTCTTTTGAAGGAGGACTGCCCCCACTGCAACATCACTGGCATCAGCCTGGATGATGAAAGGTTTGTCTGGGTTGGGGTACTTTAGTACTGGTTCTGCTGTGAAAAGGCATTTCAGTTTCTCAAACACCACCTGACACTTCATTGCCCATTTTAAGGACTGGCTTGGGTTTGGGTTTGGCGGATCCCTTGGTTTTTAACAAGTGTTTGATTGGCAGCACTATCTGAGCAAAAGCTAGTATGAATTGTCAACAGAAGTTCATGAATCCAAGGAAGCTTTGCAGTTGTTTTCTTGTGTGAGGTGCCTCCCACTCAAGAATGGGTTGCACCTTCTTTGGATCCATCTCAACGCCTTCTTGGGAAATCTGATACCCCACATAGTCCAGTTTGGTCTTGTGGAACTCACATTTAGAGAGTTTGGAATAGAGGTGGTCTTTTTGAAGCTTCTTTAACACTGCTTGTATCACCTGCACATGTTCCTCCATGGTTTCTGTATATATCAAAATGTCATCCGAATACACCAACACTACCTTGTAAAGGTCTTGTGTAAGACCTCCTTTATCAGCTGCATAAATACAGCAGGGGCTCCTTGTAGCCCGAAGGGGAGGTTCCTGAATTGGAAACAGCCCAACGGGCAGTTAAAAGCCATCTTCCACTCATCCCCCTTCTTAATTCGTGTCATGGACCCTTCAGAACCCGGTTCGAAAGAGGAGGAGGAGTTGGAACTGGGACTGTCTGACAGGGATGGCATGTCTCCCTTGGCATATTTGGAGAGGCCAGGGGCTGAGGATGATGCTGTCCCAGGCCCCTCAGGCATCATGGGGGAGAGCTGCCTGCCTTCATAGACTCAGGGGAGAATTGGCTGCTGAAAGGCTGTGGTGCTGATAGGCAGATCTCCTCTGATGAGGAAAAGCTGCCTCCCCCACTTGATCCAAGGGCACAGGGAGCAGAGTGTAGGCAAGCTTAAAGAAGTGCTGATAGGCAGCTCAGGAGAAGGTCGCCCCACCCTTCTTCACAAGGAACAACTGGAGTGGAGTAGCTTAAGGAGAAGCCATGGGGAGTTAGTCTTTGTCAGGAACAATTGTTTGTTTTGGATTACACTCCCCCAGCTTTCACTCATGCCTTTTTGCCTTGCTTCGAAGACCGCCTTTGCCTTGTACCCTGTCTTTGCTTGCAGACTGCTGTTTGTCTTACCCTAGCCCTGCGGATTTTACCTTCAGAACTTTCTTTGCCATGTATCCTGTCTTTGCTTTCAGGACTGCCTTTGGAGATTCTCAGTCATCCAGGTCATGGTTGTCCCAAAGGTGCTTTTTCAAGAGGCAACTGGACTTTCTGGTTTTTCTTTGAAGACATTTCACTTCTCATCCAAGAAGCTTCAGAGCTGAAGAAGCTTCTTGAATGAGAAGCAAAACATCTTCAAAGAAAAACCAGAAAGTCCAGTTGCCTCTTGAGGACTGCCATTTGTCTTATGCCTGGACTTTGCTTGTGGACTTTCCTGGTAATATATGGGCTATGGTTTGGGGGACTGAGGGTGGCTGCCTTCAGGGTAGCATGGGGTGGAGCCTTACTGAACATTGAAGGGCCGTTTGTTGAACACTTTTTGAGGACAATAAAGGACTCTCTAAAGGCCTGCCTTGCCTTGACCACCTGAGTCATAACAATCTGCACCCGGTAGCATGCTTCTCTTAAGTCCAATTTTGTAAAAAAAAAAAAATCCTTTCGCCAGGTGGCCCAGCATGTTTTTCATCAAGGAAAGGGGGTACACGTTCTCTACACTGAAGGCGTTAAGCCCCCTGAAATCAACCCACAGTCTAAGTGAACCATCTTACTTTTCCAAAACAGGACAGGGGTCATCATCTTTGATTTCATGGGCTGGATGAAGCCTCTGGCTAGGTTTTTTGTCAATAAATGCTCTGAGATCCTCCAGTTCTCATGGTGTCATTGAATACAGTTTAAGTTTCGCAGTTTGGTCCCTGGGATGATTTTGATCGCACAATTTGTGGGACAGTGGGACAAGAGTACATCCAACTCTCGCTGAACATGTCAGCCAAGCCTGTACTCGAGGGATGGACAGTTCTGGCTCCTCCTCCCCACGCGCCTTCCTCGCTCCTTTGGCTTTCACTTTCCTAATGGTGGGCTCATGGCAGCACTTTACTACTTGCACCACAGCTTCTTGGCTGGAGAGCTTTTTTCATACTTTGAATCAGTTTCACTTCCAATCTATGGAGGGGCTCCACCTCTTCAGCCAAGCCAGTCCCAGGATCATGTTTTTGGCCACGATGAATACTCTCATTTCTACTTGCTCGGTTAACAAAGTGCCCAGTGCTTCCCCTGCTACTGTTCCATTCAGCTGGGGAAAGGCTATGGGAATCTTTAGGCTTTTCAATCTCATCCCTAGTTTTCTCACTACACTAAGGCTAATGAGGCATCTGGTGCACCCAGAATCTAGGAGGGCCATTAGAAACCCCTTGAGGCCTGACAGAGCTGTTATTTCTGGGCCTCCGTCTGGCCCCTGACCTCCGCACCTTCCGCCACGATTTGAAGACCTGGTTATTTGACCAAACCGGGCTGTGACTGCCTGGGGCTGGGATAGTTTTTAAATATTTTAACTTTGGTATTATTGGGATTTATATTTGTTTAATTCTTTTTTAGCTATTTATTGTAAATGTGTGTTTTTAATTGTGAGCTGCCCCGAGTCTTCGGAGATGGGGCGGCATATAAGTCCAATAAAATAAATAAATAAATAAATAAATAAATAAATAAATAAATAAATAACATTTCTACTCTGGCAGTGACAGGGACAATGGTGCCACTTACCACTGGGTCATTTTCTCTCTTGCTGTCGCTCTCATAGACACCTGGAGGTTTCCAGGTCGGAGTTCCCTCTCCTTCACTGGAGGGTGGGGCGAACTCTATGACCTCAATGCCTTTTGGGTCCTCTTTTGGCCCTCTTAAAACCAAATCATCAGCAAATGCCCTCAATTTATAAACTTTCTTCTTAATATTTATACCTGTTATTTTCTCATCTTGTCAGATATCTCTATTCAAAACTTCCAACACCAAAATAAACAGCAAGGGAGACAGAGGACATTCTTGTCTCATACTCCTTTGAATTTCACATGACAGAATAGAATAGAATAGAATAGAATAGAATAGAATAGAATAGTTTATTGGCCAAGTGTGATTGGACACACAAGGAATTTGTCTTGGTGCAAATGCTCTCAGTATACATAAAAGAAAAGATATATTCGTCAAGAGTCAAGAATCATAAGGTACAACACCTAATAATAGTCATAGGGTACAATAAGCAATCAAATCATACTAGGAAAGGCTGATTTGGTTAAGTCGCCATTAATAACAATTTCTGCTTGCTGTGATGTATAAACAGCTTTGACCCCTTGAATAAAATTCCCACCAAAGTCCATTTCTTCCAGGACTTTAAACATAAAAGCCCAATTTAAATTGTCAAAGGCCTTCTCTGCATCTAAAAATATTTAAGCTGCCTATTTTTCATTATATTGTAAATATTCAATAACACTCAGAACAGTTCTCACATTGTCCCTTAACTGTCTTTTGGCAGAAAGCCAGATTGATCATCATGAATAAACCTTCTAGTTTATAGTCCTTGTTTAATAATGAGATTGGTCTGTAATTCTATATCATCGTAACATCTTGACCTCCCTTCAGTAATAACACAATATTAGCTTCTTTCCAAGTTGGGGGCATCTTCCCTCCCCCCTCAATAATATATCATTCATTATATCCTTTAGTGGCTGAAGAAATCCATCTTCAAAACATTTACAGTATTGACTTGTAAGGCCATCTGGGCCTGGAGCTTTACCTGGTTTTATTTTTTTATAGCTTCTGATATTTCAAAGGTTGTTATTGAGTTGTTCATAAGTTGTCGCTGAGTTAAGGTAACTGTTGTCTTGACAAATATTCATCTATTTTAGACCTATCTAACTCCTGCTTTTTATACAGGTTAGAATAAAAATTGAAAAATTCTTGAACTGTTGACATAGACAGTTGTTGCAGATTAGTTTGGTGTAAGATTTTAGAGTTCATAGGTGTCTTTTGTAATTCGATTTCTTTCTCTCTGATTGCATCCAGTATCTTTTGCATCTTTTCTTGAGATTTTTTTCTTCTCTACCCAATTATATTGAATAAAATAACCCCTCCTAACTGCTTTACTAGCATCCTAAAGTTATTAAATTTGTCCCTTTACCTAGGTTGTTATCAAAATATTCATGTAGTTTCTTTTTACAATCCTCTATGATTGTTTCCTTTTGCAAAATATATTCATTTAATCTCCATCTATAACTCAAACTCCTTTTTCTAAGTACAAAAAGAACTGTGTTGTGATCGGAAAAAGATTTAGGTAAGATATCAGCTTTTAGAATTCTATTTGCATGGTTTTTAGAAGTCCATATCACATCAATCCTTGAAAAGGATTCATGTCTTTCTGGGAAAAAAAGTGTATTCTCTTGTGGAGCCATTTCTTTGCCTCCAAGAGTCTATTAGTACTAAATTATCAATCATCTCAATGAAAGTCTTTGGTAGTTTGCCGTGGGAGGGTTTAATCCCTTTAATAGATATTCTAACCCAAGCTGGAGAAGTCACTCCATTCCAATTCCCCAGCATAAGCCAATTTTCATACAAAAAGGGCAGTAATTGATTCATAAGATATTCAGAAAAATTACTTTTATCCTCATTTGGCACATAAAGACCAGCTACTATTGATTTTATTCAATTAAGTTCAATTTCCACTTCTTCAAATCTACCATATTCTTCTAATAAAAGTAGCCTGGGTTTAAGTTAAGGTTTTATATATAAAGCCACTGCATTAATCTTTTTTGCCCCATTAATATTCCATGTAATAAATTTAATTTCCATCTTTTGAGTTAAATGGCAAATTCCTGTGCAGACATCTCAGCCACCTCTTCTTCTTCAGTATCAGCTTTTGGAGGTTGGTCTGCCTCTAGTTTTTTGTCTATCTCCATTTCTTCAACTGGGTCTGAAATTAATCTATGTCTGGACAAGAAATCCTTGGCTTTATCTATAGAATTCAGTCTGAATGCTCATGATAAGTAAGTATTACTTCCCAATGGAAGGGAATTTTTCTTTTCTTCAGAATATCAGTAAGGAATGAGTAGGATTTCCTTTTTCTCAAAATTATGATAGGAATTTCCTTCAAAACAATTTTGTCCATGTTTTCCATTCTTAGTTTGGATTTAAAATGGCAGTCCAGAACACGGTCTCTTGTTGTTCTTCTTACAAAATGAACTAAGACATCCCTTGGTAATTTTCTCATAGTAGTGAATCTGCAGTTCACTCTATATACTTTGTCTATCTTGAGATTGAGGAACTTTTCTTCCCAATTAATTAACTGGGCCAAATCATTAATCATTACTCTGATGTCCTCTCTAGATCATTCAGGGATTGCTCTAAATCTTATTTGAAGCTCTGGGCTTCCAAGCCAGATCAGCTTCAAATAAAATGTCTTTCTTCTCCAGTTTGTGCTCCATAAGATAAACTCTATCCTTCACCTGTTTAATATCTCCCATCAAACGTTGTAACTCCTCATGGAGTTCCTTTGAAAGTGTGTCAAGTTTTGATTCAAGCTTTGTTCCCATTGCCTGAATTACTTCATTTGCTTTAGATGTGTATTCATCCAAAAAGGATCTTAAAGATTCTGTATCTCCTGATATCTTCTCCATCCTCTTACAGGTAGCCATCCCTTCAAAATATAACTAAGATTTAAATTTTAAAATTAAAAGTTCTAGGTTTGTAAATTTATAACATTAAATCCAATAGTTTGAGTAATACTAGTGAAGTGTTAAGAAGAATTCACAATACTACAGTTTTTGGCTCCTTCCTGTGGTCAAACAATGCCACTGTAGTATAAGCAACAGAAATAAACTTAATCTGTGCCTCTTTGTCTAACAGCCCACACTGCTAAACCAATCAGAAGTGAATAAAATTGGAGCTATTCTCCCCCTCCTACCAGCAAGAACAGAACACCATTTAGACCATCTTTGTTTTAAAAATAAAAAAGTTCAGCAGAGTCTATTGGAAATATAAAGTCCTCTAAAAAGTTTAAGTTCAGTAGTTTCAGAAGTAGTGATTTCCAGCTTCTTTATTTTGGCTTGGATACACCAGCTCCTCCCCTCCTCGCCATCTTAAAGTCCCAGAGCCTCAGAAATGATGACATTTCCACAAAAAAGATAAAGCAAGCTACAGCCAAAGGAAGCTTCTTTTAGAGTGAAAGGTAAATATGCAAAAAGCTAGTGTCCAAGAAGCAGTGGCAGACTTTATTGTCCATTTAAAATGGCTGATTCTTCCACAGCGAACTTGTTTCTTGGTTGCCCAGCCCCCAGCCAGAGAGTCACCAGATCACTTCTTCAAGAAGCTTTCTGAGAGCATCCAGCTATCCAGGGGAGCAGAAGGGTTGATTTCCACAACTTCCCCTTTCCCAGGAAAGTTTCTTCTGCCTTAAAAAACATTCTAAAGCATAAAACTGTGGAGAATCTGTAGCAGTCCAAGAGAAATGCTACCAGTAGGTCCCCAGACTTCCACTGGAAGGTCATGAATTAAGATTTGGATGGCATGGTTAACTATTGTAGGAAGTTGGCACCCAACTCTCCTAGAAAAATGAAGTATTCTGGTAGATATTTAAAAGGCAGAATATTTCTTCTAAAAAGAGTAGAACCCCAGAAGCAGAATCTCACCCCCACCTTTGTTAATGGGTGGGCCATTAAGGCCTGAGCCAGAATACTTTACATAAGAAAGGTCTCCAGGTAAAGCTATAGCAATTGCCAAAAGCCCTTTTAAGGGCATAGATCATCCAGCAAGGGTCAACCAAGCTTGGAACTCAGGACAGCCTACAGAGTTGCCCCTCATGGGAGTCTGACAACCAATTAGAAACAAGCTTCAATTCAATCCCAACAAAGGTTATAAAACCCAGATACTCTCAGCACCTCAGCCCTTTTTTTCTTGATCTTCTCCTTCAAGCATGTGATCATCTTTCTCTGGAGCTCCAGACCATGTGGTCCTGTTCACCATTAAACTTTCCAAGCAGCCTCCATGTTTCCAGTGTCTTTTTCCCCACTTGGAACTGAACCCAGAAGGATATTTCTTTCAACACTATGATATGACAAGGTTAAAGTAAATGTTGGTTTCAACAACCATTTTGTTAGACATGGCATTCTAAGAGTTTGGAATAAATATAAAACAAAGTTTTCTATGAAGGTGCCTCTTTGGATTCTCCCGCAGGAAATTTTTTTCAGAAAAGAAATGGTGATGAAGCCGAACTGGTGGACTTATGGTAAAATAATATCTTTTAATTTTGGTGACCCTACCCTCAAGTATAAGGAGCAGCTATTATCAGAAGTTCATGTCTGCCATTGGTTCACATATTTACAATTGAAAGCAATATTTAAATTAGACAAAAAGAGTTATGGGTTTGACTTTGTTAAAAATGAATTGGAAATCCTACTGTGTGGTAGTGATGAACGTATTATTGCTAAGGTCTATAAAATGTTATTGAATATAAATCTGGAAAGTGAACATGTAAAGAACTGTATGATTCAGTGGGCAAGGAACTTTGCATATAATGTAATGTCTGAACAATGGGAGAACATGCAGGAGAAGTTTAAAAGAAAATTTCTATAAGACGATGTATTATTGGTATTTAACTCCAGACAAGTTATCAAGAATGTATAAAGCGTATTTCAAATGAATGTTGGAAATGTAAATGTAAAAAAGGGACCTTTTATCATTTGTGGTAGACGTGATAAAGCAAAGGAATACTGGAGTAGGATTCATATTCTAATACAGAAAATTCTTAAAGTGAATATAAAGAGAAAACCAGAGACTTTTATTTTGGGTTTAATGGAAAAAGACTTGGAAAAAAAATTTGGAACTTTGATGTTATATATGTTGATGGCAGCAAGACTACTCTGCACAAAAATGGAAGGACATTTCGATCCCGACAATGGACGAATGGCTGCAAATGTTGATGGAGTTATCAGAGATGGCTAAATTGACTGCTTTGATTAATGAAAAAAAAACAAATACTTTTATTTCTACTTGGAAACTGCTTCTGAACTTTGTGCTTGAGGTGGAAAAAAAATGAAACTTTGATTTTGGGTTTTACTGATTAGATAGATTTGTTGTTTTTAGAAATGGCTATTTAAACTATTATGTAAAAGTAAAAAGTTGAGGTTTGATGTTAATGCCTTATTCTACTGCACCAAAGGGAGTTGGAAGTCAATGCCTTCTCTTTCTTTTTCCCCCTTCTTTTCCACACTTTTCCCTTCTCTATTTTTCCTACTATTTGCTTCTGTATTTTTTGTATGTTATAACATAAACTAATAAAAAACAGTTAATAACAGGATGCTTCTAGTTCCGGGTCCTCCTACAAGGGGGAGGGTGTTTATGTAGCTTATAAATGAAGTGCTGCATGAACACCTGTACAAGGGAGTGTTAGTTTACTTGGATTGACATTTTAATCTATACAAGTAATCCTCAAGTTATGACAGTTCACTTAGCGACTGTTCAAAGTTACAACATAACCCCCCCAAGTACTTATGACAGTCCAGAAATTACAAATGTTGCAGCACCATGGTAGTCATTCACACTTACAAATGACCACAGAGGCACTGCAACATTCAGCCTCCTTATTCCCCTACCTGTTGGGTCTCAACTTACCTTGCGACGATCTAGCGAGCCATTGGTGTCTTTGCCTAGTTTGGTGAATTCATGGAGAACAGAGGCCTAAAGTAGTGCGAGATCATGGAAGATCAGTAGCGCAATATCTCACGCTACTGATCTCGTGTGATCTCACACTACAGTACTTTAGGCCTCTGTTCTCTGAAAACTGAGGCCTGCACGAGATCCGCAGCAAAAGGCTTTGAAAACAGAGAAGCATTCCCTCCATTTGCAAAGCCTTTTGCTGCAGATCTGGTACAGGCCTCCGTTCATTGTTCCAGTGATGTTGCAGTGGACACAGTGCTTCTACAGGAAAATGAGCAAGGGTTCTTGCAGCCCTGTGCCTACACTTCTAAAAAGCTAAATGAAATGGAGCAGAGATGGGCAGTCTGGGAGAAAGAAGCCTATGCAGTGCGCTGGGCACTCCTAACTTGGAGGCATTTTCTAGAAGCAGGGAAAACTCCATTTGAAGTATGGACTGACCATAAAAATTTAGAAGATTTAAAAACCTCCTGGAGACTATCGCCCAAACAGGCTCGGTGGGCCCAGTACTTTAACCGATTCAACTTTACATTAAGGTACCTCCCAGCAGGGAGGAACTTTTTAGCAGATGCTTTATCCAGGCTGCTGCAATACAATAGTTCAAAGCCAGAGGTAATTAAACCGGTCATTCCCTCCAGGCAACCAGTGGCCCCAGTCACCACCCGTGCACAAACCAAAATAAACACCCAACTAGCTGATGATTTTTTAAAGGGTACCCTAAAGACAGCTTTGGAGGAGGACAAGTTTTTCCAAAAGCACAAGGGAGAATGAACAATGCAAGATGATCTAGTTTGGGTGGGAGCTAAACTATATGTCCCACAAAGCCAATGATTAATGGTTCTACAAAAAAAGCCATGACTCAAAAGTGGTGGGGCATTTTGGCTTCATAAACCCAGCACCTAATCAAACAGCAATTTTGGTGACCATCATTGAAAAAGGCCATAGAGAGCTAAGTGGCTAGCTGCCCCATTTGTGCCTCTTCCAAGAGGTGACAAGGAAAAATACCCGGGCTTCTCCAGACAGTAGCAAAGCCCAAAGCCCCATGCAAAGAGATATCAATGGACTTTATTGTAGAACTGCCCAAAAGCTCGGGGAATACAGTGATTTGGGTGATAACTTTATATCCTGCCAAAAAATCCCCTCAGTGCACACTTTGGCTAAACTATTCGTGCATCATGTCTATTAGCTGCATGGTGCTCCAGAAAGAATAATCTCAGATTGCAGAATCCAATTCACTTCACAGTTTTGGCAGGAGTTCCTAATGGGTGTTCTGACCAGGCCTTTGCAGACGCAAGAAACAGACTCCCTGCAAAGAAAAACTTCTCTTTAATTACACCTTGGGAATTAACTGCATTCACCAACAGAAAGTCCAGGCAAGAGTCCTGCAAGGAGTTAACTGAAACAAGTCATTATCAGCTCATTATGCTAAATGCAAAGCTGTGAGCTCCCAGCCTGAAGGCTGCAAATTAGGTCTGTTCAACCAGAGAAATAGACAAACCTCAGTTCTGGCAAGGCAGTCTTTGTCGCACAAAACACACAAGAAGCAAACTTTCCCGAAATGTGAACCGTTGTCTGCAACAACCCAACCACTCCCCTTTCCTCCTATTTATTCCCCAGTCAGGGAGGGGCCAGTCAGCGTCCACGTTTGTTTTGCTTCCCGAGCTGGCTCATTGTCCTCTGTTGTTCACCTCTCCTATCTGCTCTGTGCATACGCACATCTGGAACAGCCCCCAGCTGTTCCTCCTCCTCCTCACTCATCTCTGACTCCAAAGGCAGCTGCCTCTCTGGCTGGGAAATGCTGGATGGCCCTGGCTCTATCTCTATGTCTGACGCTGAGCATCCATCAGAGCCTTCCCCAAGCTCCAGAACTGGCCCAAGTTCTTCCCCAACCTCCTCATTGTCCAAGTCTGCCACCAGCTCCACTGGCAGCTGGCAGGCCACAACAACGGGGGTTGTGAGAGAGCCAATGGCATTCTGGAGCAGTACCTCAGATGCTATATTAATCACCAACAGAACAATTGGATGGATCTCCTCCCTTTCATGGAGGTCACCTACAATAACTCAGTGCACAGCAGCACCGGGTTCACTCCATTTAAAGTGGCCGCAGGACAAGACTTTGTATCTATCCCTGAACTAACTCAGGCCACCCCATTAACTGCATTGCTGAAATATTGGGTTGCCTAGTTACAAAACACCTGGCCAGTGGTGAGAAAACTTTGGATGAAGCTAGCGAAGCATACAAAAAACAGGCTGATAAAAAGCGTGTCAAGCCAAAGGCCTTTAAGGTGGGAAACAAGGTCTCTCTCTCTACCAAATTCTTACAATCTAGAGAACCGTCAAAAAAATTGGGGCCGAAATACGTTGGACCTTTCCCTATCAAAAGGATTATTAACCCAGTAACTGTAGAACTTGAGCTGCCAAAAACGCTCAGATGTGTACACCTGGTATTTCATTGTAACCTACTGAAACCACAAATCACATCCTCCTTGCATCCCAAATCGCAACCACCTCCCAACCCCATTATGATCAAGGAAGAGCAGCACTTTGAAGTCAAAGACATTTTGAACTCTCGTATACATTGGGAAAAACCCAATATTTGGTAGCCTGGAAAGACTTTCTCCCCTCAGAAACTGTATGGGTCAACTCGCAACATATTTAATCTCTTAAACTGCTTAAAAAAATTCCATGACCAATACCCAGATAAGTTGCATTGCACTGTTCTGCTAATTGAGAATTTTTGTGTATCTTTTCCTCCCCTCTTTTTTCTTTTGTAGGACTAATGTCTCTGTCAAGGGGGGCAGAATGTCAGCTCTGCCTGGCTCGGCTTGGGGCCTTGCAGGCATCCTGCCATCAAAAGAAGAACGGAGGAAGGATGAAAGAGGGAAGAAGGGGGAAGGATGAAAGGCAATAAAAGCTTTGTGTGTACACGCTAGGAAATTGGGAGGGGGGGAATGACAGATGATAAGGACCAGGGCAGCCAGATCTTGATTGTACCAGCACCCCATGGCCAGGCACCCTGAGAAATATGCAGATTACCTCCAAATATCTCAAAAAATCTTGGCGAGCTCCGGTTGCCTGGAAATGGACTGGTCACGGGGGAGGGGTGGGCTGGGGCAAGCGTACACCTTATTTCTGTAACTAGCAAGCACGGTAAATTTCAGAGCTGGCTTGACTTTACTGCAACCAACAACTTTAGTAAAAGAACCATTTGCTTTAACCAAACAGAGTCAAAGGCTTTTCTTTCCTAAGGGACCAGATTGGAGCAGGTCTGACAGTTCCCTTTTTAAAGCTTTGGTTGCTTGCTGGCTGGAACCAAAGTTTTTCACCCAATTATGTCTCTTTTACCTGAATTACAGTAGCTGTCAGTTTGTTTATGGGCTCAGTTTAAGGCACTGACATTTATTTTTAAAACCTGGAAGTCTGGAATCTAGATAACTTCTTCCATATGTTTCCCTTATAATCTGGGATATTACAACAATTGCAAGGCCTAGAGATTTTTTTTAATGGTGGCACATATCTTGTATGAAGTTCTGCCAAGAAAGATGTCAGTCTTGCATTTTAAACACTGTATGCAACTTAATTAAAAAAGGATTTAGTCTTTGAATGGGTTTGGATGGCACAACACTCTGTATTTAGTTTAAAAGAGAAGTAATACACTTACCAGACTTTCTTTCCATATGTATATGCAAACTTGTAGGGATGAATAATTTTGACAGCCACAAGAAATAATACTCCTCAATTGGCTGCCCTGTTTATCTATTTGATGTTGAACAAAGCATTTACAGAACTATGCATAACTTACAAAAATATAGTTTTGAAGAATATATATGTCAGCTTTGGAAGCCATATTCCATGCTGCCACATAGCCTGGGAGAGTGGAAGCGGGGTGATTTCAATTAAGTAGCTCTAAGTAGACAAAATAAAATTCTTTGTTAGTTCAAGGTCATTTAGTATGGCGTAGGATGAAATAAGGATCTTACTTTTGGACGGATCGTGATTGGGTCATGTGATGTGATGATGACCAAGGGGGGATGGATTTGTAGTTTGAGAAATTGTGGAAAGCTGAAAAAACTTTAGATTCGGGTTTCCACAGATGTGCCAGGTGCTATTCTAATAAAGGTAATTTTGAGATGTTTGTTTCGCAGTTACTGATTGGAATGGAGGTTTGCTGGAACACTGACATTAACCCGAATCTCTAATGAATTCCAGCACCCCAAAAGGGGGCTGTCAGGGGTGCTGAGCACCAGCACTGATTCCAAAGATGGAGCAGTGCGAAGACTTAGCAAAGTTGAAAGAAGATAAAGAAGGGGCTATGGGGCTGGACACCCGAGGACTAATTGAAGCCCCCAGCCCCCCTTCTGAAGAGGTGATGCAGGCGTTAGAAGCTGCAGAGGGGAGACGGAGGTTAGGAGCCCGGGCCAAGGAGACTGACTCATGGAGAAGCTGCCAGATGGAACTGAATTCAGGAATGGGACCGGAGGAGAAGCTGCCTGAACGCCTTTCTCAAGCCCTCTATGAACGGCTCACGAAACCGAGTGGAGAAGCGGAGGGATGTTGGGATCAGACACCTCTCAAGACTGCAACCTGTGGCCTCCATCCCGAAGCCAGTCATTGGCAGGAATCCCAGAACAACTCCAGCAGCATAAGGTGGAAAATTATGTCTCACAGCCACAACCTCTCCAGATGAGCTGGATCTTAATGCAGTCCACCTTTACTTTCCCTACTCTGAGAAGGAGAGGAAAAATCACTGTGGCATCGGTTGGAGAGCCCCTACGAAGCAGCCCAGGCTGGCAGGCTCAAGTTTCAAGAGAGAGGCAGCAGATGCAGCTGACATTGGGTATGTTACAAACCCCAAGCCCTCCCCCTCCACAACCAGAAAGGAGATTGCCCCCTGCAGAGAGTATTCCTCCAGGGTGGGGGTTTTATCCTGGTCAAGAGTGGGTCCAATGCCAGTGGATGCCAGCACCCGTTGCACCGCCTGGTCCGGGAACACCCTGGCCCCAAAGAGAATCAGTGATCCCTTCTCAGCAAAGGGATCTGCGCAGGCAGCAGATGGCAAGCACCCTCCTCTTCCCATCACGGGGAAGAATGCAATAAACGGCCTCTTCACAGCAGGTGCCTAATCAACTGCCCCTCAGAGCAACCCTACAGAGGCCCTTCTTCCAGAGAGCCCCGACTCAGCCGGGTCTCGGAATACCACTGCAAAGTTCATACATCCCTCATCAGGCTCCATTCATTCCAGCTCAACCCACAGTTCCTATGGCGATCCGTCCCGCTTAGACCAGACCAGATGGCTTTTAAAGAAACATTTGACGGACGATGCGAACATTTTTCTTATTTCCTCACTCAAATCTGGTCCCACATAGATCGGTTTGGAGCCCAATATGCAACAGATCACGACCTGGTCACTGCAATAACAGATGGGATGAATGAGAGGGATGCATCCGATTGGGTGGCTCAATTGCACTATGAACAAGCTCCAGAACTTCAGGATGTCCATGCTTTCATCGAACTCCTTAGGTTTAGATTCGAGAATCCTGACAGAGTTGGAGAAAATGATGACAAATTAATGGAATTGAAACAAGGCAAACAACCCATACAAGACTTTGTATGGGACTTTAGAAGGGTCGCAAGCCACCTTATGGACTGGCCTGAAAGAATTCTGTTGCACTATTTCAAGAACGCTATTGACCCAGAAGTAAAAAAGGCCTGCAACATTAGAGGAATACCTGAGACTCTGAAGGATTGGTATGGAATGTCCTCAGGCTACACAGGGAAATCAACCCACAAAAAAATCCCCCACCTGAAGGTCCTCCTAGGAGAGCTGTGGCCAGACGGCCTCTGACCAGACCTGCTGAAGCTGCTCCTACCCAACCCACAAAATTGATAAAGTGCTATCGCTGTGGCCAGGATGGCCATAGAACAGCCAACTGTTTGGCTCCTGCTCCTGTTCCACAAGCTCCACAACCAGGGCCTAGTACAGCCACCAGGGGTCAAAAAAATCAACGGAAGCCTCCAGACACTAGCCAGTTTGCTAGACACACCGTAGAAGGTCCCCTCCACGCAGAAGGGAGCAATGAACTTCCGGCCCAATAAATTCTCTGCAGAGAAGCCAATGAAGAAGACGACCCTATGGTGAGAGCTGTCATCACACCTTTAACAGTCAAAGTGAAGTTGGTGGTGCCTGACACAGGGGAGGCAGGGGAGATAGAAGCCGTAATAGATACCGTGTGTTCTAGATGCCTTATTGGCCTCCCCATGGTTGAACGATCAGGAATAAAAACTAAAAACCTGAAACGCCCAATCAGGTTTGAACAAGTAAATGGGACATTAATTGGGGGAATCCCGGCCATCCAAATGACAGTGTTAATCAAACTAGAGATCGGCAGTCACCGTGAACTCATATGTTTTGTAGTGGCTCCAAAGATGTCAGAATCTGTCATATTGGGACTTGCTTGGCTAGATAAATGGGCTCCTACCATCAAGTGGGAGGATGGATACTGAAAAATCATAATCTGGGTTGGGCTGCTGCCCCCCCTTCTTCCCACAAAGACACTGCCACCCAACAGGGATCCACAACCAGAAGCAGCAGCCACCGCTTCAGACTCTCCTCCAGGTGCACCCCAAGTCCCTAAAGAATACAGAGACTTAGCTGAGGTTTTCAGTGAAGAGGAATGCAACATTTTGCACCCTCCCCCAATCAAGCCACTGATTGTGCCATAGACTTAGAACCCAGGGCAAAGCTGCCAAAACCAAAGATGTATTCCATGACACCAGCTGAAATGACTGAGTTGAGAAAACACATCGATAACAATTTGGACAGAGGTTTCATTGAACCTGACAAATCTAGGTTGGCAGCCCCAGTGCTGTTCAAAGAAAAAAAAGATGGTGGCCTAAGATTATGCATGGATTTTAGGGGTGTGAACGCAGTATGTATAAAAAACATGTACACCCTCCCCCTCATGAAGGACTTATTAAATCACCTGTCTAAAGGCAAGGTCTTCACCAAACTAGATCTGAGAGAAGCTTACTACCGAGTCTGCATAAAGGAGGGAGACGAATGGAAAACTGCCTTCAACTGCCCTCTGGCTAGTTTCCAGTCCCGAGTCATGCCTTTCGGATTCCAGGGCCCACCCGCAGTATTTATGCAACTCATCAATGAAGTGTTACATCCACACTTGTACCAAGGGGTTCTGGTCTACCTGATGACATTCTTATATTCAGCAAAACCATCGAAGAACATATCAAATTGGTCAGACAAGTGCTGAAAAAACTTTTAGCCGCCAAGTTATATGTAAAGCTGTCAAAATGCAAATTCCACAAAGAGTCACTGGATTACCTAGGCTACCGAGTATCCAGCCAGGGAATTGAGATGGACCCTGGAAAAGTGAGAGCGGTGCTAGACTGGCAACCCCCCAAAACACCTAAACAACTTCGAAGCTTTTTGGGTTTTGCCAATTTTTATAGACAATTTATTCCTTCTGTTGCCGAGGTCGCCCTCCCTTTGACAGAGTTATTGAAAACTGGGCCTTCCCCTACCAAACTGAAGGCCAATCAACCCCTTGCTTGTACAATGGACTGTCAGAAATCTTGAAACTTTAAAATGCCTATTTGCCGCTGAGCCCATTCTCCAGCACCCAAACCTGACCAGACCTTTCATAGTCCAAGCTGATGCTAGTGATGTGGCTGTTGCAGCCATTCTTCTCCAAAAGGACTCTCAGAACCGGCTAATGCCTTTGCGCTTAAATGTCCAAAAAGTTGAAAGACACAAAGCGTAAGTGAGCAGTTTGGGAAAAAGAAGTGTTTGCAGTGCGATGGGCTTTACTATCTTGGAGTCATTTCCTGGAAGGGGTGAAGGAGCCATTTGAGGTGTGGACTGATCACAACAACCTAGAGGCTCTAAAGACACCTTGGAAGCTATCACCTAAACAAGTCCACTGGGCTCAATACTTCAAGCGGTTCAACTTTAACATGAAATATATCCCAGGAGGGAAAAACATACTGGTGGACGCCCTGTCGAGAAAACCCCAATTTGACAGTCGCTGAGAGGAAGTAGTGTAAACTATGATATCAGAAGCCCAACCAGCAGGCCAAGTAACCACCCGAGGCCAAGCCAACCACAGCCCCAGACGCCTAGAAGACAAACTGATGACTGAGTTGAAAGCAGCCCTTTTGACTGATCCCTGGTTTGTTGAGCATCAAACCGATTTGACAATGAACGAGGGATTGGCTTGGAAAGGGACAAAAATTTATGTACCTAATACTCTAAGACTAATGGTACTGAAGCGTAGCCATGACTCGCAGTTGGGGGGGCACTTTGGGTTCTTAAAAACCCTGCTCTCCTACATCAGGTATTTTGCTCGCGGATAGCCGTTCGTGGCGAGGTTCGATCATGGTCGGATCATCTTAGTGAGGAGGAACTCTTGGAGCCTAACTGGGGAGCTGCGATCCCGGAGAGGTAAAGAAGAGACCCTGAAGTTCGGGGCAAAAGAAGTCAGCCTGCTGTGAGCTGACCTGTGGACGCGACGATCCATCTACAGAAGGAAGCAGAGAGGAGATACTGAATTTCAGATCAGGCAAGATATCGGCGTTTAAACCTGGTGTTGGATTGTAACTTGAGGTTTGTGATTGGAATTTCAAAAAGGAAGGGGGGAAAAGCGGTACCCAGTCGGTCCAAGCTACATTGTTAGTAATTCAAAGTACGATGCTGGCTTTACAGGAGTCGATGTCCAAAAATCATATGGAAAGTAAAGCCCAAAGAGAAACAATGAAAATAGAATTAAAAAACAAAATAGGGGAAATGAAAAGTGAAATTGCGGCCGCACAGGTTGTGAAATGCGGCCGCGCGGGTTGTGATGGGGGTATCCAGATACTCCCATGTTACACCCCTCCTGCGCAAGTTGCATTGGTTGCTGGCAGCCCTCCGTGTGAGATTCAAGGTGCTGGTACTTACCTATAAAGCCCTACATGGCTTAGGGCCAGGGTACTTGCGGGAACATCTCCTGCCAGCAGTGAACACCAATTGCCCGGTGCGTGCTCACAGACAGGGCCTCCTTGGGGTACCGTCGGCCAAACAATGTTGGCTGGCGGTCCCTAGGGGGAGGGCCTTCTCTGTGGGGGTACCCACTTTGTGGAACCAGCTTCCCCTGGAGCTACGATTGCCCCCTGACCTCCGCTCCTTTCGCCACGGCCTAAAGACTTGGTTATTTGAACAAACTGGCCTGGACTGGGGGGGAGGGGTTGTTTTAAATGTTTTGTGGGTTGGGTTTTAAATATTTATTTGGTCTAATTAGTTTAATTTGTTTTTAATTCTTTTAACTTTTGTATTGGGTGTTTTTATGTGAGCCGCCCTGAGTCCTTCGGGAGATAGGGCGGCATATAAGACCAATTAAATAAATAAATAAATAAAGAATCTGGATGGGAAAATAGGCCAGTTACAGGAAATGATTAAGATCAATGAAGAAAAGATTACAGCAATTGAAAAACAAGCGGATCAAACTGAGAAGAAAGTGGAATGTATTGAACAAAAGCTTACGGACCAGCACAAAGACACAAATGAGACCTTAATCCACCTCGAGATGGACAGGGCCTCCTACTATCTCAGATTCCAGAATGTGGAGGAAGAGAGAGATGAGAATATAACATTGGTAATGGTGGAAATATTAGCGGAACTCCTAAAAAAAGATAAAAATGAGATGGTGAGAGAGCTGGATGATGTATATAGAGTATATATGAGCTACGCGAGACGGCACAGGCTTCCCCGAGAAGTCCACATTAGGTTCGCCAGGAGGCGAGTGAAGGATATAATCTATAGGATGACAAGAGATGAAATGATGAAATATAAGGGTCCGGAAGTAATTGTGCTAAAACAGGATTTCTTACGAACTATCTAAACAAAAAAAGTATATCTTTTAGATGGAGTATCCCGGAAGGTATTTTGGTAACATGGAAAAAGAAAAGAGTGAAAATAGATAGTCTAACCAAAGCCCAGAAATTTTTTGATCAAATAGGAGGAACAGAGGAGGAACTGAGTAGCAGAGAGGACCCTGAGATCTCGAGCCATGAAGAATTACAACCTAGAAATAGAGGGAGGGAGAAAGAGAAGGAGAGGGAAGGAGATGAAGAGATACTTGTTAGAGAAGAGATAGGAGTGAGAACTAGAAGTCAAACAACGAGTAAACTCAACGAGGGATAGAAGTTAAGGGGTAAATGGAAAGAGGATTGAAATTAATATCTATCAGTATTAATGGATTGAATGATCCATCTAAGAGAAAAAGAATATTTTTCAAACTAGAGAAACAAAGAGCTGATATAATATGTCTTCAAGAGGTTCATATTAAAATACAGGATCAGAGGTATTTACAAAACAAAAAATTGGGGAAAATGTATACAACATTGGCAGAAGAAAAAAAAGAGGAGTTGTACTATATATCAAAGAGGATATTACTTCAAAATTGATTTATAACGATACAATGGGGAGAATACTAATGGTAGAGGTGGTTATACAAAACAAAAAGGCATTATTAGTGGGGATTTATGCCCCCAATAAAAATCAGAATGAATTTTTTAAAACTCTATACGAGAAATTGATAGAAATTTGTATAATAAGTGATTATAATTAATAGGTGATTATAATTAATAATATAATAATATAATTAATAATATAATTATTATATTGTGAGCCGCCCTGAGTCCCTAGGGAGAGAGGGCGGCATATAAGTCTAATAAAATAAATAAAGGAATTTGTTCAATATCTGTCGGATAAAATGCGAGGACGGGTTACCCTCTGATTTGCAGTGGTCCGAGGAAAGGGGTGCTGGGAGTCTGGCCATTGTTACCTGGGATGAGTTTGATCCTGTTTCCGAGGATGAAGTGGACAGGATTATGCGGCGAATGAGTTCCACCACATGTTTGTTGGACCCGTGTCCCTCCTGGCTGACATATGCCGCCAGGGAGGCCACCTGCGGTTGGCTCGGGCAGTTGTCAACGCTTCTTTAAGGGAGGTGTCTTTCCCGCCGCCTTGAAGGAGGCGGTGGTGAGGCCCTTCTGGAGAAGCCTGCCCTGGACCCGACCGTGTTAGACAACTTTCGTCGGTCTCCAACCTTCGCTTTTGGCGAAGGTTATTGAGAGTGTGGTGGCTCAGCAGGTTCGCTTTTCCTGGATGAAGCGGACTACCTAGATCCGTATCAATCGGGCTTCGACCGGTTACAGCACGGAGACGGCATTGGTGCGCTGATGGATGATCTCTGGAGGGCTCGGGACAGGGTTTTCCTCTGTCCTGGTCCTATTAGACCTCTCTTCGGCTTTCGATACCATCGACCATGGTATCCTTTTTCGCCTCGGGGGTTGGGAATGGGAGGCACCGTTCTTGGTGGTTCTCCTCCTACCTCTCGGGCGGCATATCGGTGTTGGCAGGGGTTAGGTCGTCCCCAAGGGTGCTCTCTTGTGGGGTCCCTCAGGGTCGGTCCTCTCCCCCTCTTATTCAACATCTACATGAAGCCATTGGGTGAGATCATCCGTGGTTTTGGGGTGAAGTTCCATCATACGCTGATGATACTCAGTTGTACATCTCCACCCAAACCAGATCAGCGATGCCCTCTCCCTGATGACCCGGTGCTTGGATGCGTGCGGATTTGGATGGCGGGAACATGCGACTCAACCCGGCCAAGACTGAGTGGCTGTGCATACGGCGTCTCGGCCCGGTCAAGATTGTCCATCTTTGGCCATAGGGGAGAGGTGTTGCCCCTGTGGATAGGGCAGAATCTGGGGTCCTCCTGGATATCGGCTCGGTTGGAGGAGCAGGTCGGGGCCGCCAGGGGGCCTTTGCCCAGCTCCGCCTTGTTCGACAACGCCCTTTTCTGGACCGAGATGCCCTGCGCACAGTCACTCATGCCCTTGTCACCTCTTCGACTACTGCAACGCTCTCTATTTAGGACTTCCCTTGCACACCATCCGGAGATTGCAGCTGGTGCAGAATGCGGCGCGGGTGGTGATGGGAGTTACCGGTTCTCCCATATTACCCCCTCCTGCGGCTTGCATTGGTTGCGGTTGCGCTCGGTGAGGTTCAAGGTTTTAGTGTTAACATATAAAGTCCTTCATGGCATGGGTCCTCAATACTTAAGGGGCGTCTTCTTCCAATATCGAATGCCGCCGCCCTGTGCGAGCTCATAGGCAAGGACTCCTCGGGATTCCATCGGGGTCAGTGCCGATTGGTAATTCCCGAGACGAGCCTTTTCTGTTGCCCCTGACCTCTGGAACCAACTGCCTTTGGAGCTCCGCCTGGCCCCTGACCTCCACACCTTTTGCCGTGAGTTAAAACTTGGTTGTTTGATCAACCCGGGCTGTGACCCCCCCCTGGGTTGGGATAGTTTTAACGGTTTTAGTTTATTATATTTGGACTTGTAGTTTAAATTTAATAGTTTTTTAAGTATTTATTGTTCATATTTTAACTGTGAGCGCTCCGAGTCTTGAGATGGGGCGCATACAAGTGCAAATAATAAATAAATAAATAAATAAATAAATAAATAAATAAATAAATAAATAATAATGCAATAACAAACAACAAACAAGATTATGTATGTGAACAAAAACAATATAAAAAACGGAATATATTGCCTAAGAGATTTTCTGAGATGGTTGAAGAATTAGGATTAGTGGATGTCTGGAGGAAAAGGAACCCAGGAGTGTCTCAGTTTACTTTCTACTCCAGCCTGCATAAATTGTGGTCTAGGTTAGATATGGCATGGGTAAATAGTGAGTTAAATAAGGAGATTCAAGATATAAAGATTTTAACTAATATTTGGGCAGACCACAATCCAGTACAGATAATTTGGAAAGACCGTATCCGCAACAGAAGTAGATGGACATTGAATTTGCTATTATTGAAAGAATAAAACTACATTCAAAAAGTTAGGGAAGAACTAATTAATTTTTTAAAATTTGATAAAAAAGAGGATACCTCATTGCAGAATCTATGGGACACAACAAAGGCATATTTAAGGGGAATATCTATAGCTTATACTGCAAATAGAAATAAGAAAAGATGGGAAAAACAAAATGCTTTAACAAAAAAAAATAGAAAATCTGGAAAATAGGCAAATGAAAGACCTGGGAGACAAGCAAATTAGAAATGAATTAGTATTAGCTAAGCACGAAATGAATATTTTAGAACAGGAGGAATTAATTAAGAAATTACAATATATAAAACAAAATTATTTTGAACATGCAAATAAACTTGGTAGGTGGTTAGCGTACAAATTGAAAAAAGAAAATCAGAAAAGAATGATATATCAATTAGAGGATAAAAATGGAACAATAGAGAGGGATTTGGAGAAAAAAAGGAAATTGTTAAGAGAGTATTTTGAGGATCTCTATAAGCAAGATATAGTGGATCCAAATAAAATAGAAGAATACCTGAAAGAAGGAACTTTACACCTGTTATCAGATGATAAAAAGGAGTTGCTTAACAAAGAAATAACCTTAAATGAATTAAAGGAGGCGATTAAAAAACAAAAAAGCAACAAAATGCCAGGTCCAGATGGATTTCCAAGCGAACTATATAAAGATTTAGGAGAAATATTAGATAATGTGTTGTTAGAAGTCTGAATGAGGTATTATTGGAAGCTAAAATTCCAGAATCATGGAAGGAAGTGTATATAACACTGATTCCCAAAGAGGGTGCAGATGCCAACCAAATAAGAAATTATAGGCTGATATCTCTTTTGAATTCAGACTACAAAATTTTTATGACAGTAATGGCGGAAAGAGTAAAAAGAGTGCTTAGTGATAAAATTAATTCAGATCAAAATGGATTCCTACCCACGAGGCAGATTAGATATAATACAAGAATGGTAATAGATATATTAGAATATTACGAAAACCATCTAGGAAGCCATGTGGCCTTGGTTTTCCTGGATGCCCAAAAGGCTTTCGATAATTTAAATTGGGATTTCATGAAGAAACAGATAAATTTGATGGAATTTGGTGGTAATTTTGCAAAAATGCTTGGTGCAATATATGACACACAAAAGGCAAATGTACTAATAAATGGAGAGGCTACTAACTCATTTGAAATAAAGAAGGGTGTCAGACAGGGATGTCCATTGTCACCCCTGCTTTTTATAACAACTTTAGAAACATTATTGTATAGAATTAGATTGAATAAAGACATTAAAGGAACTAAAATTAAAAGTCAGGAGATGACATGGTATTTGTCATAGAGGAACCAATAGATTCAGGACCAGTACTACTAAATGAAATAGATAAATTTGGCAAATTAGCAGGATTAAAAGTTAATAAGGAGAAAACCAAAATGTTAGTTAAAAATTTAACAAATAGTAAACAAAAAAAATTAGAAGACATAATGGGATTACAAATTGTAAATAAGATTAAATATCTAGGTATTTGGTTAAGAGCTAGAACATTAACCTTACAGGAAGATAATTATACTAAAATATTGAAACAGATTGAAAAGGTTTTGGAAAATTAGAACAAGATGCAAATTTCATTATTAGGCAGAATATCAACAATCAAAATGAATATTTTACCTAAAATTCTCTATCTGTTTCAAACAATTCCGATATTATTGGATTAATTTTTTTTCAAAGAATTGGATAAAATTGTGATGAAATTTATCTGGGCAGGAGTAAAGCGGAATAAAAAACTTATTTACAAGATAAAAAAAGCAGGGGTGGCTTTGGACTTCCGGTGGTGCAGAGAAGGTGAATGGCGGTATAGAAGCCTAGCTCTGAGGCTTCAAAAACCCCTTTGTTGTTTGGTGAGACCCCCTGGGGCTGCACGGCTCCGGAGAGACCGTCGAAGAAGGAGACTCAGGTATTGGTGAGGGGAAGGCAACCCCGACGAAGAGAGACAGGAGAGCCTGAACAACAATAGATCATCAGCGTTGCTCGGCGATCCATAGCCTGACCGGCCATCAAAAGGGAAGTGAGTGAAAGGCAACCGGGCGGTGAGTGATGATTAGATCTAAAAGCTTGAGGAGGAATTCCTGTTCCCAACCGGGAGAAAAGGAGAGAGAGAGAGAGATCAGAAGTGGCAAGGTGTCGAGAGGAGCCTGATTAACGCTGGAAAAAAAGGGAGAAGTAAGGGCTCTCTGAAGGAGCTGAAGATAAAGCATGGAGGTGAAAGGCTGGATCAGAGAACCTGCTACACTTATTATTTGGGGAAAATTGATAATTGGTCACATGGAGGGTGGGATTTTGTTCTGTTTTGTTTTGATCTGCTATTGCTTCCAGCTGGAAAGAAAGGAAGAAGGATCAGGACATTGTGGAGAAAGGGAAAGGAACTGAAATCAAAAGCAGACTAGAGCTTGATGAGTCTGAAGTTACAAAGTTACAAAGAATCCAGACGATAGACTTAAAGCTTACAGACAGAAAATAATCAATGACTGGAAGAAGCCTGGCAGCTGTTGTTGGATAAATGAACTTTTGTGAAAATAGGAAGACAAGAGAGGTAAACTTGTTAAGTGCATAGAGATCATTAGACTTATAAGTGACTCAGCAACTCTTGGCAGCTGCGGAAGCAGGAAAATAGACTGATATGACTATTTGAATATTGAACATTTCTCTACACCCTTATATTGTTGATTTTGCTTGGAGGGGGAAAAAAAGAAATTGAAGAAGATAAGAACTTTAATAGAGAGGACTTGGACCAATTATATAACATAATATTATTACTGGGGTGCATCATCAATTCAAATCAATTCATTTCTGTGGTTTGATTCAGTGATATTTACAAAAAGTATTTACATATAAGTATTTAAGATTTATATAACTTTAGATAAATTTAGAATATAGGAGTAAATTGCTTTTCTAGAATTTTAGGATATAAGTGCATACTGACTTATAGTATAATATAATATAATATTTAGAGATATAGAAATATCTATTTAGATTAGTATTAAGTATTAAGTATTTATTTCAACTGGTAATATTTAAGATTGATAAATAATATATAAAGATTGAAGAAGAACAAAAATAGAATTAATGTAAAAGGGATTTAAATAGAAATTATAATAGACTACACAGAGAACCGAAGGATTAGATAAATTAACTCATAGACCTAGGTGCAACAAAATCAGGGATAGAAGAACTGAATGCTAATTTGGGACAACGTCCTGGATTTACTATACAAACAAAAACAAATCCTAGAAGAAATGACTTCTTTAACCACCACATGAAGACAGGAAAGAAGTTGACTATGACAACTGCAGCAGCTTCACCCTCAGCGACATCACAAAAACAATCAAGAAACTTTGGTAACCGAGAAACAACCTGCCATAACCAATGCAGTTAAAATCTATTCGATTTTACTATCACTACAGGAATCTATGTCTAATTTACAGGAGACAATGTTTAAAATCATAAAGAAACCAGGGCAGACATAAATGAGATAAAAGAAGAAATGGGAAAACTTAAAGAAGAAATGAAAGGAGATATCTCAAGATTAGAGGGGAAAATAGGTAAGATGCAACAAGCATTAGAGAAAAATGAAAGGACAATAAGAGAAATAGAAAAATGGACAGAACAAACAGAAAAAGAATTTGGAGAGTAGATGAACAACTAAGAATGGTGAACAAAGAAACAGACGACTCCTGGTATACCTAGAGATGGATAGGGCAGCGTTATATCTCAGATTTCAAAATATAGTAGAGACAAGAGAAGAAGACATAGACCAAGTAATGGCAGAAATCCTGGCAGAAGTCTTACAGAGAGATAAAGAAGAGATCCTGAAAGAACTGGACTGACGTCTATAGGGTTAGCACGGTTATGCAAGAAGACATAAATGCCCTAGAGAGGTGCATGTGCAGCTTTGTAAGGCGTAGATGCAGGACATTATTTATAAATTGTGAGGATGGAACAATTAAATATAAAGATAAGGAAATCATAGTTTTGAAGCAAATACCTAGAAGGGTCAGAGAAGCTAGAAAAGATTATAAGCAGCTAGCAACTCTTCTAAACCAAAAAGGATTACATTTAAATGGTTGGTTCCAGAAGGAATGTTGGTTACATGGAGAAAGGAAATTTAGAGTGGATTCGTTGGAGAAAGCACAAGATTTTTATGATAAACTGACAGATCTGGAAGAACTGACCAGTAAAGGGACTCGGACCCTGACTCCCTGGACGACCAAGCACAGTTAAGAAGAGACAGAAGTCGGTAGATAATTCAGAAAACAAACAACAACAGCAGAAGGAGAAAAGAAGGAGTAATAACTAGGCAACAGGCAAAAATTAACCAGACTCAGACTTGAAGAATAAAAAGTTAAAGGAGGGTTGAATTAATCTGAATAAAACTTGTAATCTAGAATAATTCATTGTAAAAATTAGAAATCAATAGCAACAAAATATCTAGAAAGATGGATTTAGAAGTTAAACTCTTATCTTTAAATATAAATGGCTTAAACTCTAAAATTAAAAGACAAAGGACTTTTGCAAGGCTAATCAAACAAAAGTTGATATTGTCTGCCTACAAGAAACTCATATGTTGAGAGCAGAAGAAAATTGTTTAGAATGTAAAAATTAGGGAGGTATTTTTGGCTTCAGCAGAGGAGGAAAAATGGAATAGCAGTGTATATTAAAGAAGAGATAGAAGCAGCATTAGCATTTGTGGACCCTAAGGGAAGATTTCTGGCAATTGATATGCAGATAAATTTTAAAAATCTTACTTTCTGTTTACTAAATTATTATTGAATTAGAAAGAAAATAATTGTATTATTGGGGATTTCAATGCAATTTCAGAGTACCAAAAGATTACAAAGGGTGAACAAGAAGGGAAAAGAAAAAGAGAGAGTTATCAAAAATGTGGAGAGAATGGATTGATGAATTAAATTTGAAGGACATATGGAGAAATTGAACCCGATAAGAGCCAATATACATTTTACTCAAATCCCCATCAATCATGGTCGCATTTGATATGGTGTGGATATCTGGAAATTTAGTAGAAGAAGTAAAGGAGGTAGAAATATTGAGGAACACCTGGGCAGACCACAACCCTCTTAAAATAATATGGAAAGGGAGGAAAAAACCGAGGAGAAGATGGATGCTGGATACCCAATTGTTAAAAGATGATGAATTTATAAGAAAAATTAAGGAAGAATTAGCTTTTTATTTTAAAGAAAATAATAGTGCAGATACATCCACCCAAAATTTATGGGATGCTATGAAAGCAGTTATAAGAGGAATTATAATCTCCTACTCAGTTCAGAAAAATAAGGAAAAACAAACCCAACAGAACAAATTATATCAAAAATTAAGGAATTAGAAGGTGAATTACAAGTTTCTCCACAGAACTGTAAAATACAGGAACAACTGATTTTATACAAACACAAAATTAACTTGACAGAACAGGAAGAATTATTTAGAAATATGAAGACAACTAAACAAATATATTTGAACAAGCAGAATAAACCAGGCAGATGGCTTGCTTACAGGCTTAAAAAAGAAAAGGAAAAGATTCATTTGTCAATTACAAGATGAAAAATTACCATACAATGGAAGAAGAATTACCACCATATTAATTAAAAAGAGAAGAAGAAGAGTATATGACTATTTTAAAATTTATATAAGAAAGAGATAGTTGAAGAAGATTTGATAAGGGAATATCTAAAAGGGAAAGGAAGGATGGGAATTAGGGAAGAGATGAAAGAATATTTGACAAAAGATATAACTATGACAGAATTAAAGCAAGCACTTACAAACCAGAAAAGTAATAAACCCCGGCCCAGATGGTTTTCCAGCAGAATTTTATAAGACATTTGAGGAACAATTGGGATCAATAATGGTAGATGTATATAATGATGTATTATTAGCTTCTAATATGCCCAACATGGAGAGAATCGTTGATTTCGCTAATCGAGAAGGGGACTCAGATACAAGAATGATACAAAATTACAGACCAATTTCATTGTTAAATGTGGATTACAAAATTTTCACTACAATTATTGCTAATAGACTAAAAATAATGAGTGAGTATTTACATCCGGATCAGAATGGTTTCCTTCCCAATAGATATATTAGAAATAATTTAAGAATTATATTGGACAGTCTGGAGTACTATGAAGCCCACTCAGAAAAGCAAGCAGCCTTTGTTTTCCTGGATGCTCAAAAGGCTTTTTAATCTTAATTGGCAATTTATGAAACAACAAATTTATGATATTAATTTCACTAAATTTGAAAATATTATTAATGCAATCTACTCGATACAAAATGCAAACATTTTAATTAATGGAGAGATGACCCAAACCTTAAGAATAGAAAAGGAGTAAGACAGGGTTGTCCGTTATCTCCTCTGCTCTTCATAATTGGAAGTATTATTAGAAAATGTTAGACAAAATATAGGAATAAAAAGTTAAAGGTAAGGAATGAAGTGTATAAACTTCAAGCATTTGCAGATGACATGGTTTTATTATAGAGGAGCCGACAGAAAGTGGACCAGTACTTATTAGGGAATTAGAAAAATATGGAACGGTAGCAGGACTAAAAATTAATAGGCAAAAACTAAAATCCTAGTGAAAAATCTTAGAGAACATAAAGTAAAAAGAATTAGAAAAGATTTGTGGACTCCAATCAACAAAGAAAATCAAATATTTAGGAATTTGGTTGACAGCTCATTGTAAAGCGATAAAAGATAACTATGATACTTTGCTAGTACAAACAAAAAGAGATTTAGAAACATGGAAGAATTTGAAACTATCATTAATGGGCGAATAGCAGCTATAAAATGTCTATTCTACCAAAATTTTATATCTATTCCAAACTATTCCAGTGAAATTAGGAAAACCCTTTTTGACACCTTGAATAAAACAATATCAAAATTTATTTGGCAAGGTAAAAACCAGGATAAAATTAAAATTTTACAAGATATGAAGAGCAGGGGAGGATTAGGATTGCCAAAATGGGAAACATATTATAGTGCAGTTTGGTGTGGTTGAAGGAGTGGATTAATCTCAAAAATAAAAGAATACTAGCTATTGAGGGCATGACCTCCAAAGAGGATGGCATGCTTTTTATGGGAGATAGGAAATACTAAACAAAAATACTTCCATAGACATTTAATTAGAGACTCGCTGATGTATAATTGGATTAAGGTGAAAAACATTACACGAAAATTCCAATTTGGCTATCTACGATGGAAGCAACGATTCACCCAAATAATTTAGACTTATGTAAAATGTTAAAATATAGGGACTTATAAATAGGGACTTATTAGACAATTCTTAAAAACTATATATGAGCTACAGGAACAGGGGCTCTGAGTGGACTGGTGGGCTTCAAAATATCATGTGATATAAAAAGGCGTAAACAAATTTGGAATACAATTAAAACCCACTATCTGGATAAAATCTTATTAGGTTCAGATAAAAACATTACAAAAATTTACAAATACCTATTAGAAGTAGAATTGGAAGAAGAAATTGTTAAAGGATGTATGATTAGTGGTCAAAATATAGGGCATAACATAAATTTGGTGGATTGGAAACCATTTGGAATAGAAATTATAAAATGACAAAATCGATAACATATAAGGAGAATACATATAAAATGTTTTACAGGTGGCATCTTTCTCCCTGAGATTAGTGAAAATATACAAAAAATGAGTCCCATGTGCTGGAAGTGTAAGGAGAAAGAGGGAACATACTATCATATGTGGTGGACCTGCCCAGAGGCTCAGAAATATTGGCGTAAAATTCAAATTTGGCTACAAGAAATTATCGATGAAAAAGTGGATTTAGAACCAGAGCTCTTTTTGCTGGGAATTCTCAGGAAAAGATATCTAAAGAGTATAAAATATTTGTTAATACATTTTAACAGCATTAAGAATTATATTTGAGCAATGTTGGAAACAGCCGACATCCCAAAAGATCAAATGATTATACAAAAAGATAATGAATGTGCGGAAATGGATAAATTATCGTTAAGCCTTAAAAGTAAAGAAGACTCAACATTCTATATGGTGTGGGAACGTTGGTACAAATGGCTAGAGAGGAGATAGAAGAAGGAATAGGAATTATCAATAGAGGCATAGATGGAGTACAATACATTCAGGTAGGAGTTAAGACTTGATAGAATATATAAAAGATTGCTAAGTAATTATCACCACAGGTTGTTTTGAATACAATATTTTTAATGTTTTAATGGTTTATGTTGGTGTGTCCAACAGTTTGTGTTGGTGTGGGTTTTTGTGTGTGTGTGTGTTTAATGGTAATAAAAGTTAATAAAGTTTTTAAAAAAAGGGTGGCTTTGGACTCCCTGACTGGGAGATCTATTATAAAGCGACGGTATAGTGTGGATAAAAAGACTGGATCAAATTGGGAAATAAAAATTTTAATACTAGAGGGCCACGACTTTGCAGGTAGGATGGCATACATTCCTGTGGAATCGAATAATAAAAACCTTTCATATTTTACTAGGCAGCGTAGTACCAATCTTTGATTAAAATTTGGACAGATATTGAAAAGAAATATTATATTAAGATTCGAGATGGATTTCAATGATGGAGCAATGTTTCATCCCAATACGATAGATATGAATAAAAGCTTAAATACCACAAATTCTAGATAATGAGGGAAGACTAAAATTGATACAGCAGTTAGAAACCCAAGGAATAACTATTGATAACTGGTCCTATTTCCAAGTTAAAATGAGATATAATAAAGATGTAAAGGAATTTGGAGTTGAAATAAAAGACATGCAATTAGATAAAAATACTTTTGGGCCTGAAAAATTTGATATCCAAATTATATAATTAGAACACAAATTGGCTGGGAAATGGTGAAAGGACCAATGTTAGCTTTGGCAAAAATTTTGGACACTATTAATTTAGTTATGATGATTGGGAGGAATTTGGCAGAGGAATCTCACTAACAAAGTCAATATCACATAAGGAAAATATCTACAAAATGATGTATAGATGGCATCTGGCACCCTCTAGATTAGTTAAATATTTCCAACAGCAAACCCAAACTGTTGGAAATGCAAGAAAATAATTTGCTTATTTTTCATCTCTGGTGGACATGTC
>SOZL01000030.1:270806-317951 GCA_009733165.1 Naja naja | reverse complement strand
TCCGATATTATTGGATTAATTTTTTTCAAAGAATTGGATAAAATTGTGATGAAATTATCTGGGCAGGGTAAAAAGCGAGAATAAAAACTTATTTACAAGATAAAAAGCAGGGTGGCTTTGGACTTCGGTGGTGCAGAGAAGGTGAATGGCGGTGTAGAAGCCTAGCTCTGAGGCTTAAAACCCCTTGTTGTTTGGTGCGACCCCTGGGGTGCTGCGGCTCGGAGAGAGCCGTGTCGAAGGAGACTCAGGTATTGGTGAGGGGAAGGCAACCCCATGAACGAAGAGAGACCCAGGAGAGCCTGAACAACAATAGATCATCAGCGTTGCGGCGATCCATAGCCTGACCGGCCATCAAAAGGGAAGTGAGTGAAAGGCAACCGGCGGCGGTGAGTGATTAGATCTAAAAGCGAGGAGGAATTCCTAAGTTCCCAACCGGGGAAAAGGAGAGAGAGAGAGATCAGAAGTGGCAAGGTGTCAGAGGAGCCTGATTAACGCGTGAAAAAGGGGAGAGTAAAGGGCTCTCTGAAGGAGCGAAGATAAAGCATTGCGGTGGAGGTGAGAAGGCTCGGATCGAGAGAACCTGCTACTTGCTTATTATTGGGAAAATTGATAATTGGTCACATGGAGGGTGGGATTTTGCTCTGTTTTGTTTTGATCTGCTATTGCTTCCAGCTGGAAGAAGAAAGAAGGATCAGGACATTGTGGAGAAAGGAAAGGAACTGAAATCAAAAGCAGACTAGAGCTTGATGAGTCACGAAGTTACAAAGTTACAAAGAATCCAGACGATAGACTTAAAGCTTACAGACAGAAAATAATCAATGACTGGAAGAAGCCTGGCAGCTGTTGTTGGATAAATGAACTTTTGTGAAAATAGGAAGACAAGAGAGGTAAACTTGTTAAGTGCATAGAGATCATTAGACTTATAAGAGTGACTCAGCAACTCTTGGCAGCTCGGAAGCAGGAAAATAGACTGATATGACTATTTGAATATTGAACATTTCTCTACACCTTATATTGTTGATTTTGCTTGGAAAAAGAAATTGAAGATAAGAACTTTAATAGAGAGGACTTGGATCAATTATATAACATAATATTATTACTGGGGTGCATAATCAATTCAAACTGAATTTCTGTGGTTTGATTCAGTATTTACAAAAAGTATTTACATATAAGTATTTAAGATTTATATAACTTTAGATAAATTTAGAATATAGGAGTAAATTGCTTTTCTAGAATTTTAGGATATAAGTGCATACTGACTTATAGTATAATATAATATAATATTTAGAGATATAGAAATATCTATTTAGATTAGTATTAAGTATTAAGTATTTATTTCAACTGGTAATATTTAAGATTGATAAATAATATATAAAGATTGAAGAAGAACAAAAATAGAATTAATGTAAAGGGATTTAAATAGAAATTATAATAGACTACACAGAGAACCGAAGGATTAGATAAATTAACTCATAGACCTAGGTGCAACAAAATCAGGGATAGAAGAACTGAATGCTAATTTGGGACAACGTCCTGGATTTACTATACAAACAAAAACAAATCGAAGAAATGACTTCTTTAACCACCACAACGCTGAAGACAGGAAAGAAGTTGACTATGACAACTGCAGCAGCTTCACCCTCAGCGACATCACAAAAACAATCGAAGAAACTTTGGTAACAGAAACAACCTGCCATAACCAATGCTAACATCTATTCGATTTTACTATCACTACAGGAATCTATGTCTAATTTACAGGAGACAATGTTTAAAAATCATAAAAAACCAGGGCAGACATAAATGAGATAAAAAGAAATGGGAAAACTTAAAGAAGAAATGAAAGGAGATATCTCAAGATTAGAGGGGAAAATAGGTAAGATGCAACAAGCATTAGAGAAAAATGAAAGGACAATAAGAGAAATAGAAAAAAGACAGAACAAACAGAAAAGAATTTGGAGAGAGTAGATGAACAACTAAGAATGGTGAACAAAGAAACAGACGACTCCTGGTATACCTAGAGATGGATAGGGCAGCGTTATATCTCAGATTTCAAAATATAGTAGAGACAAGAAAGAAGACATAGACCAAGTAATGGCAGAAATCCTGGCAGAAGTCTTACAGAGATAAAGAAGAGATCCTGAAAGAACTGGACGCGTCTATAGGGTTAGCACAGGTTATGCAAGAAGACATAAATGCCCTAGAGAGGTGCATGTGCAGCTTTGTAAGCGTAAGGTACAGGACATTATTTATAAATTGTGAGGATGGAACAATTAAATATAAAGATAAGGAAATCATAGTTTTGAAGCAAATACCTAGAAGGGTCAGAGAAGCTAGAAAAGATTATAAGCAGCTAGCAACTCTTCTAAACCAAAAGGATTACATTTAAATGGTTGGTTCCAGAAGGAATGTTGGTTACATGGAGAAAGGGAAATTTAGAGTGGATTCGTTGGAGAAAGCACAAGATTTTTATGATAAACTGACAGATCTGGAAGAACTGACCAGTAAAGAGGACTCGGACCCTGACTCCCTGGACGACCAAGCGCAGTTAAGAAGAGGACAGAAGTCGGTAGATAATTCAGAAAACAAACAACAACAGCAGAAGGAGAAAGAAGGAGTAATAATAACTAGGCAACAGGCAAAAATTAACCAGACTCAGACTTGAAGAATAAAAAGGATTAAAAGGACATTGAAGGTTGAATTAATCTGAATAAAACTTGTAATCTAGAATAATTCATTGTAAAAAGATTAGAAATCAATAGCAACAAAATATCTAGAAAGATGGATTTAGAAGTTAAACTCTTATCTTTAAATATAAATGGCTTAAACTCTAAATTAAAAGACAAAGGACTTTTGCAAGGCTAATCAAACAAAAAGTTGATATTGTCTGCCTACAAGAAACTCATATGTTGAGAGCAGAAGAAAATTGTTTAGAATGTAAAAATTAGGGAAGGTATTTTGGCCTCAGCAGAGGAAAAAATGGAATAGCAGTGTATATTAAAGAAGAGATAGAAGCAGCATTAGCATTTGTGGACCCTAAGGGAAAATTTCTGGCAATTGATATGCAGATAAATTTTTAAAAAATCTTACTTTCTGTTTACTAAAATTATTGAATTAGAAAGAGAAAATAATTGTATTATTGGGGATTTCAATGCAATTTCAGAGTACCAAAAAGATTACAAAAGGGTGAACAAGAAGGAAAAGAAAAAGAGGAGAGAGTTATCAAAAATGTGGAGAATGGATTGATGAATTAAATTTGAAGGACATATGGAGGAAATTGAACCCGATAAGAGCCATATATATTTTTACTCAAATCCCCATCAATCATGGTCACGCTGATATGGTGTGGATATCTGGAAATTTAGTAGAAGAAGTAAAGGAGGTAGAAATATTGAACACCTGGGCAGACCACAACCCTCTTAAAATAATATGGAAAGGGAGGAAAAACCGAGGAGAAGATGGATGCTGGATACCCAATTGTTAAAAGATGATGAATTTATAAGAAAAATTAAGGAAGAATTAGCATTTTATTTTAAAAGAAAATAATAGTGCAGATACATCCACCCAAAATTTATGGGATGCTATGAAAGCAGTTATAAGAGGAATTATAATCTCCTACTCAGTTCAGAAAAATAAGGAAAAACAAACCCAACAGAACAAATTATATCAAAAATTAGGAATTAGAAGGTGAATTACAAGTTTCTCCACAGAACTGTAAAATACAGAAACAACTGATTTTATACAAACACAAAATTAACTTGACAGAACAGGAAGAATTATTTAGAAATATGAAGACAACTAAACAAATATATTTCGAACAAGCGAATAAACCAGGCAGATGGCTTGCTTACAGGCTTAAAAAAGAAAAGGAGAAAAGATTCATTTGTCAATTGCAAGATGAAAAAGGGAATTACCACCATACAATGGAGAAGAAGAAAGAGATCATATATTATTATTATTATTATTATTATTATTTATTTAGACTTGTATGCCGCCCTACTCCCGAAGGACTCAGGGCGGCGACTATGACTATTTTAAAAATTTATATAAGAAAGAAATAGTTGAAGAAGATTTGATAAGGGAATATCTAAAAGGGAAAGGAAGGATGGGAATTAGGGAAGAGATGAAAGAATATTTGACAAAAGATATAACTATGACAGAATTAAAGCAAGCACTTACAAACCAGAAAAGTAATAAAACCCCCGGCCCAGATGGTTTTCCAGCAGAATTTTATAAGATATTTGAGGAACAATTGGGATCAATAATGGTAGATGTATATAATGATGTATTATTAGCTTCTAATATGCCCAACACATGGAGAGAATCGTTGATTTCGCTAATCGAAGGGGACTCAGATACAAGAATGATACAAAATTACAGACCAATTTCATTGTTAAATGTGGATTACAAAATTTTCACTACAATTATTGCTAATAGATTAAAAAAAAATAATGAGTAAGTATTTACATCCGGATCAGAATGGTTTCCTTCCCAATAGATATATTAGAAATAATTTAAGAATTATATTGGACAGTCTGGAGTACTATGAAGCCCACTCAGAAAAGCAAGCAGCCTTTGTTTTCCTGGATGCTCAAAAGGCTTTTGATAATCTTAATTGGCAATTTATGAAACAACAAATTTATGATATTAATTTCGGCACTAAATTTGAAAATATTATTAATGCAATCTACTCGATACAAAATGCAAACATTTTAATTAACGGAGAGATGACCCAAACCTTAAGAATAGAAAAAGGAGTAAGACAGGGTTGTCCGTTATCTCCTCTGCTCTTCATATTGGCATTGGAAGTATTATTAGAAAATGTTAGACAAAATATAGGAATAAAAGGATTAAAGGTAAGGAATGAAGTGTATAAACTTCAAGCATTTGCAGATGACATGGTTTTTATTATAGAGGAGCCGACAGAAAGTGGACCAGTACTTATTAGGGAATTAGAAAAATAAGGAACGGTAGCAGGATTAAAAATTAATAGGCAAAAAACTAAAATCCTAGTGAAAAATATTAGAGAACATAAAGTAAAAGAATTAGAAAAGATTTGTGGACTCCAATCAACAAAGAAAATCAAATATTTAGGAATTTGGTTGACAGCTCATTGTAAAGCGATAAAAGAGAATAACTATGATACTTTGCTAGTACAAACAAAAAGAGATTTAGAAACATGGAAGAATTTGAAACTATCATTAATGGGCCGAATAGCAGCTATAAAAATGTCTATTCTACCAAAAATTTTATATCTATTCCAAACTATTCCAGTGAAATTAGGAAAACCCTTTTTTGACACCTTGAATAAAACAATATCAAAATTTATTTGGCAAGGTAAAAAACCCAGGATAAAATTAAAATTTTTACAAGATATGAAGAGCAGGGGAGGATTCGGATTGCCAAAATGGGAAACATATTATAGTGCAGCAAATTTGGTGTGGTTGAAGGAGTGGATTAATCTCAAAAATAAAAGAATACTAGCTATTGAGGAGCATGACCTCCAAAGAGGATGGCATGCTTTTTTATGGGAGATAGGAAATACTAAACAAAAATACTTCCCTAGACATTTAATTAGAGACTCGCTGATGTATAATTGGATTAAGGTGAAAAAAAAACATTACACGAAAATTTCAATTTGGCTATCTACGATGGAAGTAACGATTCACCCAAATAAATTAGACTTATGTAAAATGTAAAATATAGGGACTTATGTAAAATATAGGGACTTATTAGACAATTCTGGAAACTTAAAAACTATATATGAGCTACAGGAACAGGGGCTACGAGTGGACTGGTGGGCTTACATTCAAATATCATTGCGATATAAAAAAGACGTAAACAAATTTGGAATACAATTAAAACCGCACTATCTGGATAAAATCTTATTAGGTTCAGATAAAAAAAACATTACAAAAATTTACAAATACCTATTAGAAGTAGAATTGGAAGAAGAAATTGTAAAAGGATGTATGATGGGGTCAAAATATAGGGCATAACATAAATTTGGTGGATTGGGAAACCATTTGGAATAGAAATTATAAAATGACAAAATCGATAACATATAAGGAGAATACATATAAAATGTTTTACAGGTGGCATCTTTCTCCCTTGAGATTAGTGAAAATATACAAAAAAATGAGTCCCATGTGCTGGAAGTGTAAGGAGAAAGAGGGAACATACTATCATATGTGGTGGACCTGCCCAGAGGCTCAGAAATATTGGCGTAAAATTCAAATTTGGCTACAAGAAATTATCGATGAAAAAGTGGATTTAGAACCAGAACTCTTTTTGCTGGGAATTCTCAGGAAAAGATATCTAAAGAGTATAAAATATTTGTTAATACACATTTTAACAGCAAGAATTATATTTGCGCAATGTTGGAAACAGCCCGACATCCCAAAAGATCAAATGATTATACAAAAGATAATGAATTGTGCGGAAATGGATAAATTATCGTTAAGCCTTAAAAGTAAAGAAGACTCAACATTCTATATGGTGTGGGAACGCTGGTACAAATGGCTAGAGAGGAGATAGAAGAAGGAATAGGAATTATCAATAGAGGCATAGATGGAGTACAATACATTCAGGTAGGAGTTAAGACTTGATAGAATATATAAAAGATTGCTAAGTAATTATCACCACAGGTTGTTTTGAGTACAATATTTTTAATGTTTTAATGGTTTATGTTGGTGTGTCCAACAGTTTGTGTTTGGTGTGGGGTTTTTTTTGTGTGTGTGTGTTTTTAATGGTAATAAAAGTTAATAAAGTTTTTTTAAAAAGCAGGGGTGGCTTTGGACTCCCTGACTGGGAGATCTATTATAAAGCGACGGTATTAGTGTGGATAAAAGACTGGATCAAATTGGGAAATAAAAGAATTTTAATACTAGAGGGCCACGACTTGCAGGTAGGATGGCATACATTCCTGTGGAATCCGAATAATAAAAACCTTTCATATTTTACTAGACGCGTAGTGCGCAAATCTTTGATTAAAATTTGGACAGATATTAGAAAGAAATATTATATTAAGATTCCGAGATGGATTTCAATGATGGAGGCAATGTTTCATCCCAATACGATAGATATGAATAAAAAGCTTAAATACCACCAAATTCTAGATAATGAGGGAAGACTAAAATTGATACAGCAGTTAGAAACCCAAGGAATAACTATTGATAACTGGTCCTATTTCCAAGTTAAAATGAGATATAATAAAGATGTAAAGGAATTTGGAGTTGAAATAAAAGACATGCAATTAGATAAAATACTTTTGGGCCTAGAGAAAAATTTGATATCCAAATTATATAATTATTAGAACACAAATTGGCTGGGGAAATGGTGAAAGGACCAATGTTAGCTTTGGCAAAAAATTTTGGACACACTATTAATTTAGATGATTGGGAGGAAATTTGGCAGAGGAATCTCACACTAACAAAGTCAATATCACATAAGGAAAATATCTACAAAATGATGTATAGATGGCATCTGGCACCCTCTAGATTAGTTAAAATATTTCCAACAGCAAACCCAAACTGTTGGAAATGCAAAGAGAAAATAGGTACTTATTTTCATCTCTGGTGGACATGTCCTGAGACAAAGAAGTACGGGATAGAAATAAAAAAGTGGATAGAAGAAATTATAAAATGCGGACTGGAGTGGAAACTGGAACTGTTTCTCCTGGGAATGATTAAAGGGGATTATCCCCTTAAAGAGAGATATTTGATTATTCATTTACTAACAGCGGTGCAGATTTCGCTAGCGCAATATTGGAAAAACCCTAATGTACCACCTCTACACATTATTATTCAAGAAACATATGAGTGTGCTGAAATGGAGAGGCTCACGCTTAAACTAAATGGGAAGGAAGATTCAAACTATTACCGGATATGGGATAAATGGTACAGCTGGGTGGAACACAAGAAAAAGATTACGAAGAAGAAATGAACCTAGGAAACATATTATACTCAGCTGTACATATGGAATGTATAATCATAATAATGGTCTTAAGGGTCTTGTTCTCTTTTATTATATAAATAATATGAAGATTATATAGATTAATTAAGTTATAATCCAACAATAATAGAATATTGTGTTAATGAATATACGCCATTTATTAGTAACTATTATTACGCTTTATCAAATTTGATATCCAATGTAAAAGAAAAGTGCTTTATGCGCTATTTATATATTTTTTTGTTGTTGTACATTCGTATGTTTGTATGTTTTTAATTTTTTGTAAATAAAGTTGTTTTTAAAATAAAAAAAAACCCTGCATTTGGTCAGGAGACAGTTCTGGTGGCCAAAAATGAAACCTGATGTTGAAGACTATGTGAAAAGCTGCTCAATTTGTGCCACGATGAAACACAGAACTGGAAAAACCCCTGGCCTCCTTCAACAAGTAGCTGAACCAGCAAAACCGTGGGAAGAAATTGCGATGGACTTTATCGTAGAGTTATCTGAGAGTGGAGGGAATACAGTGATTTGGACTATTTTTGACTTATTCTCTAAGCAAGCCCACTTTATAGCCTGTAACGGAGTATCTTCGGCTAAAACACTTGCAAAACTGTTTGTGAAGCATATCTATAGGCTCCACAGAGTACCTTGTAGAGTAATCTCAGACCGAACTGTACAGTTTACTGCTAAGTTCTGGAGGGAGTTTTTGAAGTCCATTGGGTCATCACAAGGGCTATCCTCAGCGTTCCATCCTGCATGCAACGGGTCAGCAGAGAGAGTGAACGCCATGGTGGAATAATACATTAGATGATATGTAAATTATCAACAGGAAAACTGGGCGGAGCTGTTGCCATTTGCAGAAGTTGCTTACAATAATGCAGTACATAGCAGCACAGGCTTGATTCTGTTCCAAATCAACACCGGCATGGAATTTGTCCCTATGCTGAAATTACCTAGGGAACCCCCAACATCCATGTCTTTAACGGAATGGATGGACTCATTAAAGAAAGGTTGGGAGGATACAAAAAAAGCTTTGACTAAAGCTGCTGAGGAATATAAAAAACAGGCAGACAAACATAGATCCGTCCAACCACCATTTAAAGTAAGGGACAAAGTGTTTTTATCAACTAAATATCTCAAATTGAAACTTCCCAGTAGGAAGTTGGGCCCTAAATTCTTAGGTACATTCCCTATATCAAAAATAAACAATCCAGTCACGGTCCAATTAAGTCTCCCCCGGCTATTGGGGAAAATACACCCAGTGTTTCATAGTAGTTTATTGAAACCTGCTGTGGGTCCAATCTAAGGCCAATACCAACAGCTCCCCCCAAACCTTTAATCGTACAGGGTGAGACACATGAAATCAAGAAAATCCTCGATTCTAGATTGTACTGAGGGAGATGACAATATTTGGTATTATGGAAGGGTTACCCTTTGTCAGTTGCTACTTGGGTAAAAAGTTGGGATGTACATGCAGATAGATTGATTAACCAATTCTATAATGAATTCCCTGACAAGCCAAAGGGTCCCCTGGGGGGGGAGAGGGGGTTAAGAGCATTGCATTAGCCCCTGGTTGTAATTTCTTTATTATCTCTTTTAGGAGGTGAATTTTTCAAGGGGGGACGCCTGTCAGCTTTGGAAGCCATATTCCATGCTGCCACATAGCCTGGGAGAGTGGAAGGAGGGGTGATTTCAATTAAGTAGCTCTAACTAAACAAAATAAAATTTGTTGTTAGTTCAAGGTCATTTAGTATGGCATAGGATGAAATAAGGATCTTACTTTTGGATGGATCGTGATTGGGCCATGTGATGCAATGATGATCAAGGGGGGATGGATTTGTAGTTTGAGAAATTGTGGAAAGCCAAAAAAACTTTAGAATTGGGTTTCCACAGATGTGCCAGGTGCTATTCCAATAAAGGTACTTTTGAGGTATGTTTGTCTCGGAGTTACTGATTGGAATGGAGGTTTGCTGGAACACTGACAATATATGTCCTCTGTACATATATTTGGGTAGTTCCTAAAACTACCAGCAACCATTAATACTTGTTTGTACTTTGTATAGATTAAATTTGACATAATTTTAGACTTCAAACTGTCAAGAACATTAATCAATAAGACATGCCACTATGGATAAGAAATAATATTGCTTTACAGGTGAGACAATGACAAAATTCTGAATTGTAGTGGAGCAAGGAGACTTGTAGATAGCACTGAAATAAAAGTCTATTCTCAATTAACAGCCTTATACTTACTCTGACATTTAATGTTGCAGATATTTTTCAGTATGAAAAGAAAATATAACAACATCAAAGAGCAAACACTTTCACTGTTGGTTTAACATAAACAAAAATGCCAGCAACACTAGAATTTTTAAAAGTGAGATTTTCAGTAAACTGAAAACATCATTATCAACCTGATGTTATGCTAGGGCCAATGATATTCACATACTCATATAGAAAATGTATATTTTTTATTTAAAACAACTCTCAAACAGGATTATTTTTGTAAGATAAAGATCTATATGATATGCAGGGGTTAAATTGACAACATAAAGTTATTTAAAAACAGATCCAGTTACTATCCAATGCATGTACATATTTGAGAATAAGTTTGGCCAAAATCAATACAACATGCACAGATTGCATTCTACAGAAGAGTGTTTGGGTGGGATAAAGCCTGTTTAGTTTAATATCCTGTTCCTCACCCTGTCCAATCAATGATGAGAAGCCCACATCTAAACAGCAGCAATGTGCTCCTACCGTATTGCTACCATTTATATTTAAAGATACGGTAACTTGGAAGACTGCAGGATTATATTGTAGTTTTAGGAGTCTTTAAATATTTAATAGGATGGCAGAATATTTACCCACAAATAGTTCTCCAGGACCAGGGAGAACAAGCTATAGCTCCATCTAAATTACCACTTACTTTGTTAACTGCCCTTTATTTTTGTTGTTGTCAGTTCCATTGTATGTTACAGCTGCCAGTTTTCTGCTTCTGTAATTCTCATAATGGACATTATTAGTGACATCTTTCAGGTCTTGCATGTGAGTTCTAGGGAAGGAAACAAAAAGCCTGTCAGCAACTTATTTCCTGCATAGTAACATACTTTATATAAGCAATAGTGTTGAATTTTGCTTTCAAACAGTCTTTGAAATGGTTTTCAAAAGTTCATCTGAAAACTGAAATATTATGGTTAATGCAAATTAGTTCAAGGTTGGAAAATTCTACATTTGTACCCCCAATGGGCAGAATACAATATTATTCTGTGATGCATTTAATGTTGATTTCATTTCAAGTTGTAGCCAACAAACTATTTCCCAAATTTACTATATGAAATGGGCAAATAAACCCTGTTTTCACATTAGATGTCAAGTTTTTCTTCTCTTACTCTCTTTTGTGCCATCACACAACACTGTGCACTGAAAATACTGTCAAGCCCTCTTTTACTCCAAGTTCCTCTTACTGCAAAATATAGGAAAGGTCCAAATATATGGAATAAATAAAATGTATTGCCAATATTAAAATTATAAACTACTTGCTTACCTTATCAACATGTTCCTTAGAATTATGAAGTCACAGTGTTCATCATTTTCAACTGCAGGAGAAAAATGCTCATTTTTAAGATTTCAATCAGCACCAGATGGGCAAGCATGGAAATTAATCCCTCTATTTACAAGTACTCATTGACTAAGAACTGGTCAGTCATTTAATGAGCATTTGAAGTTACAAGGAAAAGGTGCTTTATGGCTTGTAAAGCACTTCCAGCCATCATAAAATGACACTAGTTCCCCTGGAGTCACATGACCACATTTCATGCGCTTGGCAACTGGCTTGCATTTATGAACAGTTGCAGCATCCTGCAGTCATGTGACTATGATTTGCAACCTTTTTTGCAGTTTCTGGCAAAAAACCACCCATTTGGAAGAATGGATTTGCTTAATGACCATGTGATTCACTTAACAAGTGCCATAAAAAGGGTTGAAAAATCAGTTCCAGGTATTTGGCTGCCTCAATGTACAACTGCAACAACTTACAACTGAAATTTTGGTCCCAATTGTGATCGCAAATTGAGGACTACCTGTAGTAAAATTTCCCTTGACTCTTGGTAGCTCCAATGACACAAACATGTTATTTTTGTTTCAACAATATTGAAGTGCTTTGCCACTGCCTTCTTCCAGTATGCTTTTACAACTTCCCTCTCTAGCATATAGTCTGTGTTCTCCTCTGGACTCCTATTCAAGTATTAACCAGGCCCAACTATTTTGAGGTTGATAATATCAATTTAATGCTGCCACCAGAAAAAGTAGAAACAAGCTTAATAAATTTTATGCTGCATTATTAAGATGTCATTATAATTATCCAGATTTACAATTAAAGAAATAGACAAACTGTAAGTGTAATAGAATTCTGCTGCACTTCTGATTCAACAACAAAAAGATGCTTTGGAGTGTGCAGGAATTCACATGTAGCAACTCCTGTCTGCGATTAACATGTTTTCCTAGCTTGTGCTGGGAAAAGATGCATCTCTTTTTGCAGAAAGGTGCTATGTGTTTTCCTCCTCATGTCTTGAAGCAGTTTCTTGGTTACAAATTCAGAGAGCTTCAGAGCTTTCTGATATAAGAAAAAAGGCCTGAAACAAGCTGTTGCAACACAGATAATTTCTGTTCAAAATGCAGGTTTTTTTCTCCATTTGTCTGTTCTGGGAGATGGGCAAAATTTAAGACTAAAAAATTTAAGACAGAAATGTATGAACACCTCTGATATTCTGCCTATCACATATACTCACAGATAAGCCCATCTGCGGATAAGCTGACCCTCAAAATTTTAATGAAAATATCCTGAAAAATGTGCTACCTGCAGATAAATCAACCATCAAAATGTTCATAAATTTTAATTTTCACAACCGGCTTATCTTATAATTTCATTATAGACCGGGGACGAGACCGGGGGCCAAATTTTGTTATGGGAGCACACCCCCGCTGTTTACGAGCGGTGGCGCGCTCTGACCCCCAGGTCTCCGCCCGCTCCCCTGGGATCTTGGGAGGTGTGGTCCCTAGGCTTAGGCTGATCTACATGAATGCCAGGTCCGTAGCTAACAAGTCATCCCTCCTCCGTGAACTTATTGAGGAAGAGGCTGCGGACCTGGCGTGCATTACGGAAACCTGGTTGGGGCCGGAGGGGGGTGTCCCTCTGTGTGATCTATGCCCCACTGGTTTCCGTGTGCTGTATCAGTCTCGAGCCAAGGGAAGGGGCGGAGGGGTAGCTATAATTGTTAGAGAGACCCTGTTTCCAAGGGAGGCCAATGTTCCGGAGATAGGCGGGTGTGAGACTCTCCCCGGGAGGTCGGTTGGGTCTGTTGCTGATGTACCTGTCCCCCAGCTGCATGGTGACGGCCCTTCCTGGGCTGCTTGATGTCCTCTCAGGGGTGGCGGTGGAGCTCCCCAGGCTTATAGTCCTGGGGGACTTTAACCTGCCTTCTCTTGGGGGGGTGTTGGGTTTGGCTCAGGAGTTCATGGCATCCATGGCAGCCATGGACCTGACTCAGGTGATTCAAGGACCCACTCATGAGGGGGGGAACACGCTCGACCTTGTTTTTATCTCGGGACACTGGCGTAGTGATCTAGGGGAGGGTTCTTCGTCTACCCTACCCTTGTCATGGACGGATCACTATCTCCTGCGGCTAGTCTTTCAGGGGGCTATCCCTCGCTGCTGGGATGAGGAACCAATTCGATGGTTCCGCCCCAGATGCCTGATGGACCATGAGAGGTTTCAGATGGCTCTGGGGTCCTTGCCCACCTCCCTTGACCACAACCCGGCCGAGGTGCTGGCGACTGCCTGGCAACAGGCGGCCTCAGGGCACTTGACCAGGTTGTCCCCTTGCGGCCTCTTCCTCGCCGCAGACCCCGGTCAGCTCCCTGGTTTTCGGAGGAGCTCCGGGGGATGAAACAGCAGAGAAGATGCCTAGAGAGCAGGTGGAGGACAAGCCGTTCACTGACGTGGCCAGTTAAGAGCCTACATTAGGACCTACCTGGAAGCGATTAGGGTGGCGAGGCATGTTTACTTCTCGGCCCTGATTGCGTCCACTGATAATCGCCCTGCGGCCCTGTTCAGGGTTACCCGTTCCCTCCCTCCAAGTGAGGGAGGGGGCGGACCCTTTGCAGGGCAGAGCAGAGGAATTTAGTTTACATTTGGTGGATAAGGTCACTCGGATTCGGGCTGGCTTGGACTCGGACTGGCAGTGGTCTGATGATGAGGTGACAGCGGATCTGGTCGATTCCATCTGGGTTGAGTTTGACCCGGTCTCCCTTGATGAAGTGGACAGGATCATGCGGAGGTTGTCCTCCACCATGTGTTTATTGGACCCGTGTCCCTCCTGGTTGGTTTGTGCCTACAGTGAGGTGACATGCGGCTGGCTCCAGGCAGTTGTCAACACTTCTTTGAGTGAGGGAGTCTTCCCCGCCGCCTTGAAGGAAGCGGTGCTGAGACCCCTCCTCAAAAAGCCTGCTCTGGACCCAGCTGTTTTGGATAACTATCGTCCAGTCTCCAACCTTCGCTTTTTAGCGAAGGTTGTTGAGAGAGTGTTGGTGCAGCAACTTCCCTTGTTCCTGGAACAAACTGATTATCTAGACCCGTATCAATCGGGCTTCAGGTCTGGACACAGCACGGAGACAGCATTGGTCGCGCTGATGGATGATCTCTGGAGGGCTCGGGACAGGGGTTTTTCCTCTGTCCTAGTCCTATTAGACCTCTCAGCGGCTTTCGATACCATCGACCATGGTATCCTTCTGCAGCAGCTCTGGGGGTTGGGGGTGGGGGGCACCATCTTGCGGTGGTTCTCCTCCTACCTCTCGGACCGCTCGCAGTCAGTGTTGGCAGGAGAACAGAGATCGGCTCCAAGGCCCCTCACTTGTGGGGTGCCACAGGGGTCGGTCCTCTCGCCTCTCCTATTTAATATCTACATGAAACCGCTGGGTGAGATCATCCGAGGTTTTGGGGTGAGGTATCATCAATATGCAGATGATACCCAGCTTTATATCTCCACCCCAGGCCAGATCAGTGATGCTCTCTCTGTGATGTCCCGGTGCCTGGAGGCAGTACGGGTCTGGATGGGGAGAAATAGGCTCCAACTCAACCCGACCAAGACGGAGTGGCTGTTCTTACCGGCATCTCGGTTTTCTGGTGATGTTTCATCTTTGGCCATGGGGGGAGAGGTGTTGCCCCCCGTGGATAGGGCGAGGAACCTGGGGGCCCTCCTGGACCCACAGCTCACTTTGGAGGAGCAGTTGGGGGCTGTGGCCAGGGGGGCTTTTGCCCAGGTTCGGCTGGTTCACCAGCTCCGCCCTTACCTGAGCCGAGATGCTCTTCGAACGGTCACTCATGCACTTGTCACCTCTAGAATCGATTACTGCAATGCTCTCTACTTGGGGCTGCCCTTGCGGACTACCCGGAGGTTACAGCTGGTGCAGAATGCGGCCATGCGGGCTGTGATGGGAGTATCCTGATACTCCCATGTTACACCCCTCCTGCATGACCTGCATTGCTTGCCGGTTGCCTTCCAGGTTAGCTTCAAGGTGCTGGTAACAACTTATAAGGCCCTAAATGGCTTGGGTCTGGGGTACTTGCGGGAACGCCTCCTGCCAGTATCATCATATGCCAATCGCCCTGTTCGCCCCCACAGGAGGGGCCTCCTTGCGATACCGTCGGTCAGACACTGTCGGCTGGCGGTTCCCAGGGCTAGGGCCTTCTCCGTGGGAGCCCCCACCCTTTGGAACCATCTCCCCGCAGATCTCCATTTGGCCCCTGATCTCCACTCCTTCCGCCGAGACCTGAAGACTTGGTTGTTTCAACAGGCCGGCCTGGAATGACCCGGGTGGGTTTTTTTACTATATTTATTATTTAATGTTTTAATGTTTTATTGTATTTATTCTGACTTGGTTTTGTTTAATTGTTTTTTATGTAAATTTTGTGTCGTTTTAATGTTAGCCGCCCTGAGTCCTTAGGGAGAAGGGCGGCATACAAGTCGAATAAACTATTATTATTATTATTATTAAAGCTTTTTTTAAAAGAAACTTTATTAGGGTTGCCTTCAAGGTGCTAGTAACGACTTATAAAGCCCTAAATGGCTTGGGTCCAGGGTACTTGCGGGAACGTCTCCTGCCAGCATCACACTCTGATCGCCCTGTGCACTCCCACAGGAGGGGCCTCCTTGGGATTCCATCAGTTAGACATTGTCAGGTGGTGGTTCCCAGGGCTAGGGCCTTTGCTGTGGGAGCGCCCACCCTGTGGAATCAGCTCCCTGTGGATCTCCGTTTGGCCCCTGATCTCCGCTCCTCTCGCCAAGACCTGAAGACCTGGCTATTTCATCAGGCTGGTCTGGACTGACCCGGGGGTGGGTTATTTTTAGGGGTGGGTTATTTTAGTTGTTTTATTTAAATTCTAATTAATTGTTCTTAGGCTTGTAGTTATTTAATTATTTTTTATTGTAATCTGTTCGGTTTTTAAAATGTTCGCCGCCCTGAGTCCTTAGGGAGAAGGGCGGCATACAAGTCTAAATTAATAATAATAATAATAATAATAATAATAATAATAATAATAATAATAATTTTTATCATTTTAAAAGACAAACAACAGAAATATAAATCTTATAACATCAACACTTTGTGACATTCACCCTATGCTAATATTTTGTGCATTATTTACAAATATATAGAATTTGTGCAGATATAAATCATGAACTTATCTAGTGCTTATCCCTATTTATTTACAATCCATTTATCTATCCAACAATCTATCTCTGCTCAGTCCAATCATACCATTTTCCCCACATCTTATAATAATCAGATTCCTCTTTCTCTTGTAAACTCAAAGTCAATTTGTCCATCTTGGCACAGCTCATTATTTTTTGAATGATCAATTCCTCTGGTGGTATACATGTATGTTTCCATCACTGAGCATAGGCAATCCTGGATGTGGTTAAAATGTGCAATATTAAATATTTTATATTTCTCCCATATTTCTTTCTGAATATCCCCAATAAAAATAATTCTGGTTCCAATTCTATTTGCTCATTGGTAATGTCCTGTAAACATTTTTGAATTTTTAACCAATATTTTTGAGTCTCTGAGCAGGACCACCACATAAGATAAAATGTGCCTTCTTTCTTTTTGCACTTCCAGCATGCCGGATTCATGTTGGGATACATTTTCGCTAATCTTGAAGGAGGCAAATACCATCTATAAAACATCTTATAGGCATTTTCTTTATATGCCACTGATTTTGTTAATTTATAATTTCTATTCCACATACTTTCCCATTCTGTCAGATTTATGTCGTGTCCGATATTTTGGGCTCAAGCTATCCTGCATCCTTTAACAATCTCTTCCTCCAAGTCTGGGCCTTGGTGGTACAGGCTGCTAAATGCTTAGCACTTAAGTTCCAGCTGCCTGCAATTATTGCAGGCTCGAATCCCACCAGGCTCAAGGTTGACTCAGCCTTCCATCCTCTCGGGGTAGGTAAATTGAGGACCCAAGACTGTTGGGGGCAATAAGCTGACTTTGTAAAAATGCCGCTTAGTAATAAGCAGGCATATACAATGGAATGAAGGCTATTGCTGAGCGCATTGGGTTGTATCCCCAAAATTGTAAGCCGCCCTGAGTCTTCAGAGAAGGGCGGCATATAAATGTAATTTTAAAAAAAGTCTACTTCCAGCAGATATTTATAGATTTTTGTACTGTTTTTAATCTGGGCCTAGTAAAATTTTATCCAGTTGTTGTGGTTTCAAATATATTCCAAAATCTTTTATGTCTTGTTTGTACCTGTTCTGTAGTTGAAGAAATGTCCACCAATCAATCTGTATCCCTTGTTTTTGATAATCCTGTATCGATTTCAAGTTTCCTTGTGTATCTAATATATCTTTATATTTTATCATCTTACTCAAATCTAAATTATTTGGGTGAATCATTGCTTCCATCATAGATAGCCAAATTGGGATTTTTATATAATGTCTTTTCTTAATTTTAATCCAATTTTGTAATAAAGAGTCCCTAATTAAATGTCTATGAAAATATTGTGGTTTTCTGGTCCCTGTTTCCCACAAAAAGGCATGCCATCCTCTTTGTAGGTTGTGACCCTCTAAAATTAATATTCTCTTATTACTTAAATTGATCCGTTCTTTCATCCAGATTAATGCCACTGCACTATAACTCCCAGTTTGGTAGCCCAAATCCTCCTCTGCTTTTTATATCTTGTAGTGACTTTATCTTTATTCTAGATTTTTTGCCTAACCAAATGAATTTTATCATAGTTTTATTAAGTTCATCAAAAAATACTTGCTTTAATCTGACAGGGATCATTTGGAATAAATATAAGAATTTAGGTAAGATACACATTTTTACGGCTGCTATCCTTCCCAGTAGTGATAATTGTAATTTGGCCCATAATTCTAAATCTTTTTTTGTTTGTTGTAATAGTTTATCATAATTATTCTCCTTTATTGTTTTGCAATGTGCCGTCAGCCATATACCTAAATATTTAATTTTCTTTATTGTTCGCAGTCCCATTACCCTTTCTAATTCTATTTTTTGTAATTCTGTTAAATTTTTGGTTAGGAGTTTTGTTTTCTGTCTGTTAATTTTCAAACCTGCCACTTCCCCATATCTTTCTAATTCACTAATTAACTCTTTCCCTCTCTCTATCAGGTCTTCTATAAAAAAGACCATATCATCTGCAAAGGCTTGCAATTTGTATGCTTCTTTTCTAACTTTCAATCCCTTTATTCCTGGGTTTTGCCTAATTCATCTTAATAAAATTTCAAGTGATAGTATAAAACACAGAGTATAAAAAGCAGAGGCAGCCTTGTCTAACTCCTTTTTCTATTTTTAACCTCTGGGTATTTTCCCCATTAACTATAATATTAGCCTTTTGTGTGGAATATATTGTTGTTATTATGTTCTCAAATTTAGTGCCTAGGTTCATATTATAAATTTGTTGTATCATGAATTGCCAATTGAGGTTATCAAATGCTTTCTGGGCATCCAGAAAGACAAGGGCAACTTGTTTCTCCGGGTGGGCTTCGTAGTATTCCAAAGTGTCTATTACTATCCTTAAATTGTTCCTAATTTGTCTGCCTGGCAAAAATCCATTTTGGTCTGAATGACTATATTCATTCAGAACTCTCTTCAACCTGTTTGCTATAATAGTGGTAAATATTTTATAATCGACATTTAATAAAGAAATTGGTCTGTAGTTTTGAATTAGTCTGGCATCTGGATCAGCAAAATAAGTGTGTCCCTCCACAAATCCGGCATCTTGGCTTCTATCAGAACTTCATTATATAGGTCTACCATCAGTGGTCCTACTTGTTCTTCAATTATTTTATAAAATTCTCCTGGGAGACCATCAGGTCCGGGTGTTTTGTTATTTTTCTGATTCCTAATTGCCTGTTCCAATTCTACTATAGTTATATCTCTAATTAGATTTCCCTTCAGCTCTTCTGCTATAATTAGGACTCTTTCTTCTCTCAGGTAATCTCTTATCTGATCTTCATCTACCTCCTCCCTTTTATACAAATTTTCAAAAAAATAAGAACTGTAATCAAACACCCAAGAGGAACAGGAGCAACAAGGGAATAAAGAGGAAGATGAAAGAGCAAAAAAAGAGATCACCAACAACAAGACCAGGAAGACTTAAAAACAACAAGTAGGACACAAAGAGAGATAAGGGCGAGCAGACGAGAAAGAATTAGATACAAGTAACAGAATGGGAGAAGAAGTGAAACTACTATCCATCAATATTAATGGTTTAAATTCAGCAATAAAGAGAACAAGGATACTAGCAAAATTAATTAAACAAAAAGTAGATATAATATGTTTACAGGAAACCCATATTCAAAAAGCAGATGAAAAATATCTAGAGTGTCCCAAATTAGGGAAATTATATACTGCACCAGCCAACTTTTTAAAAAAAGAAGGGAATAGCTGTTTATATTAAAGAAGATATAAAAACAAACTTAATCTTTGTAGACCCAAATGGAAGAATTTTGATGATGGAAGTGTGGATAGCCCTTAAACTGGTATTATTAGTGGTAATTTATGCACCTAATGATAATCAACAAGAATTTTACAAAACACTACATGAAAAAATTATTGAATTGGCACAGAGAAATATTTGTATTATAGGAGATTATAATGCTATAACAGACTATCAAAAAGATTATAGTGGTGAAAAGAAAAAAGTGAAAAAAAGAAGAGAGCTACCAAAGGCATGTCTTGAAATGATCACAGAGTTAAATTTGACAGATGTTTGGAGGAAATTAAATCCAGAAAAATGACAATTTACCTTTTATTCTAATCCACATCAATCATGGTCACATATTGATATGGCTTGGATGGGTGCAGAAATAGGAAGAGATGTGGAAGATATAGAGATACTACCAAATTTTTGGGCTGACCACAATCCACTCAAAATAAGTTGGAAAGGTAGGAGAAAAACAAGAAGATGGACCCTAAATACTCAATTATTAAAAGATACGGAATTTGTTAAGAAACTTAAAGAAGAATTAACCTTTTTCTTTAAGGAAAACAATAAGCAACATATATCTATGCAAAACTTATGGGATACTATGAAGGCAGTCATCCGAGGGACCATAATATCTTATGCAGCAAAAAAGAATAAGGACAGATGTGCTCAACAAAACATCTGCAGGAAACAATTAAAAAATTAGAAGCTCAACTACAAAGTACACCACAAAATATTAAAGTAAAAGAACAATTGTCTTTAACTAAACATAAACTTAATCTAATGGAACAAGAAGAAATGGTCAAAAATCTAAAAAGCAGTTAAACAAATATTTTTTGAACAGGAAAATAAACCGGGAAGATGGCTCTCCTACAGACTTAAGAAATAGAAAGAAAAAAGAATAATTTATCAATTACAGGATGAAAATGGAGAATATCAACATACAATAGAAAGAAAGAGATTGTAAACCAATATTTTGAAAATTTGTATAAATTTTCATTAAAGCTTTATATATCATGTTTCCTACCATGTTTTCCTGAAAATATGACCTACCCCGACAGTAAACCCTAGCTTGATTTTTACACCTGCACCTATAGGCCCTACCCCCAAAATAAGCCCTAGTTAAGACCCCGCCCACTCCATTGCACCTGGTTGCACGGGGTGGGGCAAGGTGCATGGGTAAAAAACAAGCGAGGGTGGAAATGGGGAGGGTTGAGCTGCTTACATTCAGACAGTTGCAGCTAGGCCTCACACACCCCGATACCTTATAACTGTTATTGGCTGCAGAGGCCAGGTGTGGGATTCTACCGGTTGTGTCCGGTTCTATAGAACCCCTTGTTAACTTTCTAAGCAGTTTGGAGAACCGCTAGTTAGAAGCAATCTCCTTTTGTTTTTTTCCCACCCTTATTATATTCTTGGCAGTATGCCTAGACTTACTGTCTCCGAAGGAGGTTTTTTTTCTTAGTACTTTCTTAAAGGGGAAGGGGTTTTTTTTAAGCTTTTTACACTGCTGTTGGGAGGAAATATTCCCCTGGAAATACTTTTTCTTGGCTAGCTAGAAAGATTGACATTCAAACGTGAGTTTACATACCCTTTCTGAGTTTTGGTCTAAAACTGGTTTTTGGTGAAGGTTAATTCTGTGCTTGGTGACGTTTAATCCTGTGTTTATTGATGGGGAAATGAAACTTCACTGTACCTCTCTGAGATGGGCTTCAAGGACAACCAGCTGGGAATGGAATGCAGCTGCATACCAAACCTACCTCTAAAGTGACCATTCTGAAAACATCTTGTTTAAATTTGACTAGACATTGATGGTGGCCCAGTGATGGGAGGCAACTAAGGGAGGGAAAAGTTAGAGTTGGGAATTTTGGTGCACGCTTTTTCAGCTCTGGCTATGCATTACTGTAATTCCAGGGGTGGGATTCAAATTTTTTAACAACTGGTTCTGTGGGTGTGGCTTAGTTGGTGGGTGTGGCTTGGTGGTTGTGTGACTGGGTGGGCGTGGCCAGCTCGACGTCAATCATGTCAAGGGGCACTTCTCCTTGCCTGGCCTGTCATGACACTGGGGATGCTGCAACAGTCGTAAGTGTGAAAAATAGTCATAAGTCACTTTTTGCAGTGCCATTGTAACTTTCAATGGTCACTAAATGAACTGTTGTAAGTCAAGGATTACCTGTACAAAAATACAAAAAGCTTCTTTGCTTGCAAAAAGCTGCCCTAAATACCAATCATTAGATTCCAAATACATGCAAGCCAGAGTTACAAATCAGGCAAGGTGCACCTTGAGGAATTAAAATAGTTAAAATGCAATGATAACTATCAGCAGCCAACTCTTGCTCATAAAGTGAAACCCTTCAGCAGAGAGGTCATTTAAGCTCTCCAGAAAGAGCACACCCAGGAGAAGCAATCCTTAGATCCATTTGCACCATTTAAAGTTACCAGCTGGTTTCACTCATCTCACAAGATATCCTAAGGATATCATCCAGATTTAAGGAAAGGTCACATGCCCCCCAGGAAGGCAGTAAAAAAATCAGTGCCAAGCTTGCATCCTGCCTCTTGGAAGTACACCCCAAAAGGACAGTGTCAGATACCACTAAAGCAGTGAAGGAAGACCCCCTCCCCAGATAGAAAAAAACCCCATGAGGCAGGAAAAAATTCAAACACAATACAAATAATTAAATCACAACAGTACCTGTTGCTTGTTAAACCAATTACCAGAACAAATTGACACAGGAACTAGCCAGATTTCTCAAACCAGTTTCTTTTCAGGAACAGAGATTAACCTTTTTCCTTCCAAACAAAGCTGAATAGGGAAAATTATCCCATCAATAAACACAGGATTAAATCTCACCAAGCTCAGAATGAAACTTCACCAAAACCCAGTTTTAGACCAAAACTCAGAAAGGGTATGTAAACTCACGTTTGAATGTCAATCTTTCTAGCTAGCCAAGAAAAAGTATTTCCAGGGGAATATTTCCTCCCAACAGCAGTGTAAAAAGCTTAAAAAAAACCCCTTCCCCTTTAAGAAAGTACTAAGAAAAAAAACCTCCTTCGGAGACAGTAAGTCTAGGCATACTGCCAAGAATATAATAAGGGTGGGAAAAAAACAAAAGGAGATTTCTTCTAACTACCAGTTCTCCAAACTGCTTAGAAAGTTAACAAGGGGTTCTATAGAACCAGTCAGAACTGGTAGAATCCCACCCTGTGTAATTCACTTGACTACTAGTAAACTATACCTTTCTCACTAAACCGAGTTAAGGATCATTCTTACTTGGAGGTTCAAGCTGAGGGAGGTCTGACAGGAAGTGGGAAGCCTTTACCTCTTTCTTCCTTTTCTGAAACTATAATATTGCTGTAAATATATCGCTTATTGCCCAGTTATGCATATTACAACATTCCATTCACTTACCTTCTGCAACACCCCAAGGATATTGTCTTCCTCTAACTCTCTTGCCACTGACTTCAATAATAGTATTGCTACCTACTACCGCAAGAGGTAAACGGTCCTACAAAAGAAACAGAATAATTTTTCCTATAATAATTTATTGACAGGTTGAATATAAAGAAAAACATTTTTGTACTGCTGTGAGACCACAATAAAATGACTGTCAAAGGAGATTTTTTAAAAAGCATATACAAGAAGGACTACAGCTCTACAGCAGAACATCATCTGGTAACAGACCTAAGAAAGTTTTCCATTCAAAATTAGTCATGCGCTGATGAGATTGAAGGTTAAATGTTTTTTTTAAAATTACATTTATAGCATTTATTTATAACGTTCACTTTCTTTGTTTAATTTTTGGCTTTCCTAAATTTCCACACAATGATTTTCCATTGACAATCGTCAGAACTGAATAGTCTAACTGAATAATAATTGAATTGAAATAATTTTACAACCAATATACTTCATGAAAAATCACACACACACACACACACACATCCATTTAGAATCAAGTAAAAAAATGAGTGCACTGATGGTTGAATGAATGGGAAATTGCAAGGATAAGAAATAACATTTTGGGAAGTTTGTCTATGGAGATTCTCAGTCATCCAGGTCATGGATTTCCCAAAGGTGGTTGCTTCTTGGATGAGAAGTGAAACGTCTTCAAGGAAAAGCAAAGAAAGCCAAGTTGCCTTTTGAAAAAGCACCCTTGGGATTTTTGAGAAGTTATCATCATCCCACTACATGACACTGCAACATATCTACCACAAGAGGGTACTATAGCCTCTCATTTTAAAATATTAAATGTTAAAAAATCAGAAGTATCATTACAAAATATCCATCAGTTTGAAAATATGAATTTTTCCCATGCTTCAACTAGCCATTGTTAAGATTAAGTACACTTTGCCTGGGTGTTGATGACATAGGTAGTTATGGTAAATCAAAAATAAAAATAAAGCATCCAAATGCAACCATACATCCAAATGTCATCATTATTTTCTTTTATAGCATTGTATTTCTTTTTTAAATTATTTTTTATTATACATTTTCCTTTGTTATACATTACGTTTCCATTTTTGCAATGGCAGTGTACTGTCTGTATAAAATCTCTTTTGAATACACATATTATACACACCATAATTATAACCATTATTCTCATAATATATACAATATAATCTTCACTTCTAATCGCCCTATACAATTTAATCTATAATCAAATATAATCCAGTGATAATATTGCTTATGGTATTATTAGTATTAGTAGTATTATATATTTCTATTTCTATTTTATTGATCGTCCTTAATTATAAATTTACTAACTTCTGTTTCTATTTTCTAACCATTTATAAAATAGGTCTGTTTCCTCTTTATCCTTAATTTTCATTGTTAACCTGTTCATTTTGGCACAGTCCAGTATTTTCTTTATTACATTTTCATCTATAGGTATACTTTTGTTTTCCCAATTTTGTGCATACATAATTCTTGCTGCCGTTATTACATGCAATATTAAATATGTAATTCTTTTGTTATATTTTCCCAGTAATATACCTAGTAAGAACAATTCTGGTTTTAAATCTGTTTGTTGTGGGGGGTTTTTTGGCCAAATATTTTTTTTATTTTATTTAACAATAAACCCATCTTTCAGTTATACAGTGTGTCAACTGGTTACATATATCTTGTGCAAATATTCATATTTTGTATACATTCTTACAATGGTTACATTCATATTAAAAACTACTTAACCTTATAAATTTTATCATTATAACAATATTCATTTAAGATTTTACTTTATTTTCCAAAATAAATCCCCTATCATACAATATTCCGCTTCTTCTTGTTCTTTAATTGCCAATGTTAATCTACTCATTTCTGCACATTCCAATATTTTCATATTTTCACCTCTTCTTCTATCGGAATCTTTCCGCTTTTCCAATTTTGAGCAAATAAAATTCTAGCTGCTGTTAATATATGTATGATTAAATATATATTTTCTTTACTATAGTTTTCAGGTAAAACCCCAATAAAAATCACGAAGCTCCCCGCGGAACAGCCAAGGAGTCAGGTGGGGCCGGAACGATCCAGCCCCATCGGGAGAGTCACGCGTGCTAATCGTGACGATCTCCGGCGTGGGCTTGCGGCCAAATGACGGGGGCGAAATTACGGGCGCCACCCCAGAAGCGGCGACTTCGCCGGCAACCAGCCTACACTCAGAGGCTTCCGGGGATGCAGCAGGTGGGCGTTTCTGGCGGCCATGGCTGCTATAACATCTTCAACAAACTTGGGGCTCGTTTTGGCCCCGGAGTCACTAGGGGAAGCGCCGGAGGCCTTAGCGGTTGGAATATCTTGCGGGCCTGGCGTATTACATCTTGGCTGGGGGACTGGCTGAAGGTCATGGCCCTGGCTACGTGGCTGTACCCTCCCCAGCTGGGGTGGACAGGATACGGCATTTGTTGGCTGGGGTCTTGCTCTGATGGCGACGGTGGCAACAGTGGTCACGGCGGCGGTGTGGACCCAGGGCCAGTGTGGTTGCCGGAATCAGGCATGGATGTTGGAGGTGAGCCCGGAGGCTGCCCCTGGCCGGGAGGTAGGCACCGATGAAGACAAGGGTGGCTGCACCACTGGATGCTGCCCCCGGTTGATCTTCTCCGCCCCCTTTGCCCTCTCTAACTCTGACTCTTTGAATGACTGGGTTGAATGACTGGGTTGTTGGTGCCACAAGGGCTTGTTAGCGCCAACTGACGAGATGCCGAGGGGCAAGAAGACTTTCCCTGTTTCCACCTGGGATATGAACTATCAGATGGCTTTATCCACCTGCCATCCAGAGCTCTTGTCTCCTGTGTGCTAAGGGGGTCATTTATCCTGTCCTCATTAGTCTTTACTGGCGAGGGTGATGGAACTTGCTGGTTACCCACCCACTGTGGTGAGAGAACAATGGGATGGGACGCACCACTTCCTCCCCAGCACAAGTCCAACTGCAGTGTAACATCTTTCTTTAATCACTGGGGGCCACGAGCGGTGAGAGAGCAGTAGTCAGCCTTATATGCTCGACCAACAGCCCCCTGGAATGCCGTGAGAGGGCATCCAGGGATGGAGGCAACCCAATGGTTTAGAACTACGCCAATGTTTAGACTATAAGACCATCACTAGGACATACTAATTACATCTTTGGCCGCTCCTCCCTTTGTTGATGGGACATTTACCAACACATGCGGACTTTTCTGGCAGCGGAATTGTGGGCTCTGAGGGATTCCCCCCTCTCTTGGGTTTGCCCCACCGGTTTACCATCAGCCTATCTCGAGGACGGATTGTGGAATCCGGAGAGATGGCATGGCGCAAGAAGGGGAAGGGGCCGGGGCTTGGGGAGGGATAAAAAGAAAGGACCCAGGGCTCCTTTGCTAAAATTTTTAAATCGGTTTCTTAGGGGGTTAGGTAAGGGTGGGAAGGGTGGGGGTCTTATTACAGGAGTTCAGTGCAGCCCAAGACAGGGCTGTGGCTGGGGGGTGCATGAGGGGGCCTGTGGGACTCCAGGCGGAATAGTGGGAGCCATGATCCCTAGGGTGGTTGGAATGGGTAGGAGCTGACGAGGCGGGGGGCCATATCAGGTTAGGGGATCACGCCCCCGCTATATCCAAGCGGTGGCGCGCTCTGACCCCTCAGCCTCTTCTCATCTCCTGGGGGTTTCGGGATCCAGGACCCCTGGGCTCAGGCTGGTGTACTTTAATGCCAGGTCTGTGGTTAATAAGGCACCACTCCTCCGTGATGTGATTGAGGAGGAGGCCGCGGACCTGGCTTGCATTACCGAGACCTGGTTGGGGCCGGAGGGTGAAGTCCCTCTGGTTGACATTTGCCCCCAGGTTTTGGTGTTACACCAGTCACGACCCCAGGGAAGGGGTGGTGGGGTGGCTATTGTTATTCGGGAGACTCTGTTTCCATGGGAGGTCCCTGCCCCGGAGATAGGCGGGTGTGAATCCCTCCTCCTGAGGTGTGGGCCTGCAGGTCGGATGGGCATGCTGCTTACATACCTGTCCCCCAGCTATGTCTCAGCTGCCCTGCCTGGGCTCCTCGATGCTGTCTCGGAGGTGGCGGTGGAGTTTCCAGAACTCATGGTTCTGGGTGACTTCAATCTGCCCTCCTTGGGACTGGCGTCGGGTTTGGCCCAGGAATTCATGGTCTCCATGGAGGCCATGGGTCTGACCCAGATAATAGATGGCCCGACTCATGAGGGGGGCAACATGCTCGACCTGGTTTTTGTCTCGGAGCGGTGGTGGAGTGGTCTGGGTGGTGGTGACATAGTCACCCACCCTGTTTCATGGTCAGACCGCTATCTCCTGTGGCTGGTCTTCCATCAAGCTGCCCCACACCGCTGGGATGAGGAGCCACTTAGATGGTTCCGCCCCAGGCGCCTGATGGACCCTGAGAGGTTCCAGGCAGAGCTGGGTTTTTTTCCTGCATCCCTTACCCACAGCCCTGCCGAGGTCCTTGCGGCTACCTGGCAACAATCGGCCATGAGGGCTCTCGACAGGGTTGTCCCCATGCGTCCCCTTACTTGGTGCAGATCCTGGTCAGCTCCCTGGTATACCGAGGAACTCCGGGAGATGAAGCGTCGCAGAAGGGGACTAGAGAGCAGGTGGAGGGTGACCCGCTCCGGATCTGACCGAGCCCAGTTAAGAGCCCATATTAGGACTTACCTGGTAGCTGTGAGGGCGGCGAGAAGATCTTATTTCTCCGCCCTCATAGCATCTGCAGATAACCGCCCAGCCGCCCTGTTTGGGGTCGCCCGCTCCCTCCTGCAGCTGGGGGGGTGGCAGACTCTTTGCGGGGCAGAGCTGAGGAATTTGGCCAGTATCTGCAGGATAAAATCGCTCAGATCCGGGAAGGGTTGCACTCGGACTTGCAGTGGCCTGAGGTTGGGGATGCGAGTGGTCTGGCCAATGTGACCTGGACTGAGTTCGATCTTGTTTCTGAGGATGAAGTGGACAGGATTATGCGGCGGCTGAGCTCCACCACATGTTTATTGGACCCATGCCCTTCCTGGTTGGTTCATGCCACCAGGGAGGTCACGTGCGGCTGGCTTCAGGCAGTGGTCAATGCTTCGTTAAGGGAGGGGCTTTTCCCTGCCGCTTTGAAAGAGGCGGTGGTGAGGCCCCTTCTAAAGAAGCCTGCCCTTGACCCAGCTGTGTTAAACAACTTTCGTCTGGTCTCCAACCTTCGTTTTTTAGCGAAGGTTGTTGAGAGTGTGGTGGCTCAGCAATTGCCACTTTTCCTGGAGGAAGCGGACTACCTGGATCTGTATCAATCGGGCTTCCGGCCCGGGTACAGCACAGAGAGAGCATTGGTCGTGCTGATTGATGATCTCTCTAGGGCTCGGGACAGGGGATTTTCCTCTGTCCTGGTCCTGTTAGATCTCTCAGCGGCTTTTGATACCATCGACCATGGTATCCTGTTGCAACGTCTCGGGGGGTTGGGAGTGGGAGGCACTGTTTTACAGTGGTTCTCCTCCTACCTCTCAGGACGTTCACAAACAGTGTTGGCAGGGGGGCAGAGGTCGACTCCAAGGTATCTCACTTATGGGGTGCCTCAGGGGTCGGTCCTCTCGCCCCTCCTGTTCAACATTTATATGAAGCCGCTGGGTGAGATCATCCGAGGCTTTGGGGTGAGTTATCATCAGTATGCTGATGATACACAGTTATACATCTCCACCCCAGGCCACATCAGTGATGCTTTCTCTGTGATGTCCCGTTGTCTGGAAGCGGTGCGGATCTTGATGGGCAGGAACATGCTTTGACTCAATCCGGCCAAGACAGAGTGGCTGTGCATACCGACATCTCGGTCCAGTTTGGATATTCCATCTTTGGTCATGGGGGAGGAGGTGTTGCCCCCCGTGGACAGGGCATGGAATCTGGGGGTCCTCCTGGATTCACGGCTCAAGTTGGAGGAGCAGGTGGGGGCCGTGGCCAGGGGCCTTTGCCCAGATCCGGCTGGTTTGCCAGTTACGCCCATTCCTGGACCGAGATGCCCTGCGCACAGTCACTCAGGCGCTCGTCATTTCCCGACTCGACTACTGTAACGCTCTCTACCTAGGACTGCCCTTGCGTACCACTCGAAGGCTTCAGCTGGTGCAGAATGCGGCCGCGCGGGTAGTGATGGGAGCCTCCCGATACTCCTATATTACACCCCTCCTGCGCGGCCTACATTGGCTTCCAGTTGCCCTCCAGGTGTGATTCAAGGTTTTGGTATTAACATTCAAAGTCCAGCATGGCATGGGTCCAGGTTATTTACAAGAACGACTCCTCCCAACATCAAATACCAACCGCCCTGTACGGGCGCACAGACAGGGTCTCCTTGGGGTGCCGTCTGCAACTCAGTGCTGCTTGGCAGTGACCTGGGCGAGGGCCTACTCTGTGGCGGCTCCCACTCTGTGGAATCTCCTTCCGCTGGAGCTCGGTTGGCCCCATCTCGCACCTTCCGCCACGATTTGAAGACTTGGCTCTTTTTACAATCTGGGCTGTGCTGATTCTCTGGGAGTTGGTTTTATTTAATTATGGGTTTTTAAACTCTAATTCGGCTTTAATTTGTTTAATATGTTTTTAACTAATTTATTTATTGCTGTATTTTTTAGCTGTGAGAGTCCTTTTGGAGAGGGGGTGGCATATAAGCCGAATAAATAAATAAATAAATAAATAAATAAATAAATAAATAAATAAATAATATCTCAGGTTTTAAATCTACAGGTATGTGTTCTTTTATCGTCTGTTCCAACCATGTGTGTATTTTTATCCAATATCTTTTAGTTTCTGTACATGTCCACCACATATGGTAATATGTTCCAAGTGTCTGGTGACATTTCCAGCATTTCACTGATTTGTCTTTAAACATCTTTGCCAGTCTTGCCGGTGCAAAATGCCATCTGTAAAACATCTTATACAAATTTTCTTTATAAGCTGTTGACATTGTTAGTTTATAATTTCTATCCCATAGTTTCTGCCATTTATCTAACTCCATCCCGTAGCCAAAGTTTTGCCCCAAGCGATCATTTCCTTCACTTGTTCTTCTAATTTCACTCCTAGTAAATAACCATACAATTTCTTAATCATCTTTTCTTCTGTTCCTGTTAAAATTTTATCTAAATCAGTCAATTCATTATAAAACCCCTCTGCTTTAACATCTTTTTCATATCTAGAATGTATTTGCATGTATGAATACCAGTTCATATCAATCCCTTGTTCATTCAATTCTTGTTTTGTTTTGAGTTCACCCCTTTCATTTAACACATCTTTGTATCTAACAATACAGGTGAAACTCGAAAAATTAGAATATTGTGCAAAAGTTCATTTATTTCAGTAATGCAACTTAAAAGGTGAAACTAATATATCAGATAGACTCATTACATGCAAAGCAAGATAGTTCAAGCTGTGATTTGACATAATTGTGATGATTATGGCTTACAGCTCATGAAAACCCCAAATCCACAATCTCACAAAATTAGAATATTACATGCAATCAATAAAACAAGGGTTGTACATCGAACAATATCGGACCTCTGAAAAGTATAAGCATGCATATGTACTCAGTACTTGGTTTGGGCCCCTTTTGCAGCAATTACTGCCTCAATGCGGTGTGGCATGGAAGCTATCAGCCTGTGGCACTGCTGAGGTGTTATGGAAGACCAGGATGCTTCAATAGCGGCCTTCAGCTCTTTTGCATTGTTCAGTCTCATGTCTCTCATCTTTCTCTATGGGGTTCAGGTCAGGTGACTTTGCTGGCTAATCAAGCACAGTAATCCCACAGTCATTGAACCAGGTTTTGGTGCTTTTGGCAGTGTGGGCTGGTGCCAAATGAAGTCAGCATCCCCATAAAGCTCGTCTGCAGAAGGAAGCATGAAGTGTGTGCCTCTCCATTCTTCCTCCATCCTCTGGGTCCTTGGTTTCCAAATGAGATGCAAAAGTTGCTTTTGGCAGTGTGGGCAGGTGCCAAGTCCTGCTGGAAAATGAAGTCAGCATCCCCATAAAGCTCATTTGCGAAAGGAAGCATGAAGTGCTCCAAAATCTCCTGGTAGACGGCTGCATTGACCCTGGACTTAATGAAGCACAGTGGACCAACACCAGCAGATGACATTGCTCCCCAAATCAACACAGACTGTGGAAACTTCACACTGGACTTCAAGCATCTTGCGGTGTGTGCCTGTCCATTCTTCCTCCAGACTCTGGGTCCTTGGTTTCCAAATGAGATGCAAAAGTTTCTCTCATCAGAAAAGAGGACTTTGGACCACTGAGCAACAGACCAGGTCTGTTTTTCTTTAGCCCAGGTAAGATGCTTCTGACGTTGTTTGTTGTTCAGGAGTGGCTTGACAAGAGGAATACGACATTTGAAGCCCATGCCCAGGATCCGTCTGTGTGTGGTGGCTCTTGATGCACTGACTCCAGCCTCAGTCCACTCCTTGTGAAAGTCCCCAACACTTTTGAATGGCCTTTTCCGGACAATCCTCTCCAGGCTGTGGTCATTCCTGCTGCTTGTGCACCTTTTTCTTCCACACTTTCCCCTTCCATATAACTTTCTATTAATGTGCTTTGATACAGCACTTTGGGAACATCCAACTTCTTTCACAATAACCTTTTGAGGCTTTCCCTCTTTATGGTGTCAATGATAGTTTTCTGCACAACTGTCAGGTCAGCAGTCTTTCCCATGATTGTGATTCCTACTGAACCAGACTGAGAGACCATTTAAAGGCTCAGGAACCCTTTGCAGGTGTTATGGCTTAATTAGCTGATTAGAGTGGGACACTTTGAGCCTAGAATATTGCACCTTTTCACAATATTCTAATCTTCTGAGATTGTGGATTTGGGGTTTTCATGAGCTGTAAGCCATAATCATCACAATTATGTCAAATCATGGCTTGAACTATCTTGCTTTGCATGTAATGAGTCTATCTCATATATTAGTTTCACCTTTTAAGTTGCATTACTGAAATAAATGAACTTTTGCATGATATTCTAATTTTTCGAGTTTCACCTGTATGAATGATGTTTAACTTTTCCACCCCACATAAAAGCGTGCCAGCCAAGTTGGAGATTGAAATCCTCTAATATTAATAGTCTTCTATTTTCTAGTTTAGCCCAATCCTTAAGCCAATTTACTATAGCAGCCTTATAATATAATTCAAAATCTGGAAGGCCAAATCTTCCTTTTTTCTGGCATCCTGCAATAATCCTGCAATAATTTAAATTTCACTCTAGATTTTTTCTTCTGCCATATAAATTTAGGAGGTGTTTGGTACGCGGATCTGGTAGATCTGTCAGTATTCAGACCATGGAGAATTCCCCCAGACAGGATAGAGCTGAGCCAGGGAGCCATATGACATCCAGAGCCACAATGGCTTCAACTAACTGTATGGCACTTGAGAGGACCACACTAAAGTGATTAGAGTGTTCAGCCAATGTAATACAGACACTCCAGGCCTCCAGAAGGCCATCAACCAACAGAATTTACGATGCTACCTGGAGAGCATTTGGAACCTGGTGTTCCAAGAAACAAATAGATCCAACCACAGTGTTAGTGACTCTAGTGCTGGACTTTCTCCAGGAAGACCTGGAGAAGGGTTTAACCCCTAACACCTTACGGAGGCAGGTAGCAGAGATAGCATTAGTGTTGGGTTGCGGGACCTTGGAGTCCCTCTCACGACATCCCCTAATTCGCACATTCATCAGGGGAGCAACCAATCTAAACTCACCAGTGATACACAGGTACCCCGCTTGGGACTTGACAAGGGTGCTAACGGCACTTATGACCGAGCCCTTTGAACCACTGAGGTCAGTAGGATTACCCTCACTCACCCTTAAGGTGGCCTTCCTTATAGCCATTACGTCAGCCAGAAGAATATCAGAGTTGACAGCATTATCCATGAGGGAGGACCTCTGTATAGTCCACCTGAACAGGGTAGTATTAAGATTAGACCCGACCTTTATCCCAAAGATCAATTCTACATTCCATAGAGCGCGGGAGTTAGTACTACCAGACTTCTGCCCAGAACTGGTCCATAGCCTAGAAAGGAAGTGGCACTCCTTAGACGTAAGGAGGGCTATACGCATGCCGGCTGTTTTGACCATGGGGAGGATGGGGGCCTGGCAGGTGACCCTGGGGACCTGAGGAAGATCAGAGGTGTTGGTCCCAGGGTTGCCGCCGGTCCTTGGTCCTATCCTGGATGGTTTTTGCTGGAGATCTGCCTGCCAACCACTCGACCACCCCCCTCTGTGACCATCGCTGCCTGGATTCTGGACCTGCCTATCATGGTCTGTTGCTATCATCTATCTGCCCCCCACTTGTTCCTCCTCCTTTGTCATCATTATTATCCCGAATTGCAAGGTACCTTTTTTCCCACTGGGAATGAACCATCTGCAGTATACCTTAGGCCATGTAGGGATGATTTGGACACCCGGTGGCCCAGGTTTGAGCTCCCAGTGTTGGTACTCACCCTCGAACTTGGTCAACGGTTATGAGACTTTGTTGTACTCCCTGCTGGGGTGAGAGACCAGGGGGGGGGGGGAACACGTCTTTCTTTTAGGACCCTTTTAACATCTTACCATCAGCCTAACCGAACGTGTTGGGATGCCCGCGGTGAGAGAGCGTGGCCCAGTCTAGACTGAGACTTCGATAATCTGTCACCGGTCTGCCATGAGAGGGCAGCCTGGCTTCTTTGAGTCTGGACTCTCCAACCATTTTTTACCACCTTGGTCCTACTAAGTTCTCTAAACCCAGACTTTATTGCCGCCTTGTCATTACCACTCTCGACAATCCCTATGCCTGTTCTCTAATGCCCTCCCATTATGCAATCTTATTTGGTTGCGGAATTGTATGCCCTGAGGGGACTCCCTTCCTCTCGGGCTTGGCCTGTTGCACTATCCTCTGCTTACCTCGAGGATGGGTCTTGGAACCCGGAGAGATGGCATGACAGGGGGGTGGGGTATGGGTGGGGTTCTGCTATGAAAAAGAGGGTCACTAGGGCCCCCTTAGTCAAATATTCAACGAAATTTTTAAGAAGGCTAGGGAGGAGGGGTAATGATCCCAGGGATATGGGTCTCAGCCCGGTGCATGGCGGGGGGGGGTTGGGGGCTGCCAGGGCTCCGGGGTGTGAGGTGGGGACCGCGATTCCCAGGGTGGTTGGGGTTGGCAGGAGACGTCGAGGCATAGGGCCATATCATGTGCCGGAGCAGCGCCGCCATCTTTGTGCGGTGGCATGCTCCGATCCTATGGCCTCCTCCCCAGGGGGCGTGGGAACCAGGACCCCTGGGCTTAAACTGGTGTATTTTAATGCCAGGTCTGTGGCTAATAAGTCTCCCCTCCTCCGAGAGATCATTGAGGAGGAGGCTGCAGACCTGGCTTGTATCACGAGACCTGGTTGGGCCCAGAGGGAGGTGTCCCTCTGGCTGATCTGTGCCCACCGGGTTTCGGGGTTTTACACCGGCCACGGGCCCAGGGAAGGGGTGGTGGGGTGGCTGTGGTTATGCGGGAGACCTTGTTTCCAAGGGAGGTCACTGTTCCAGAGATAGGCGGGAGACCCTCCTCCTGAGGTGGGGGCCTAATGGTCGGGTGGGCCTGCTGCTGCATACCTTTCCCCAGCTGTGTGACAGCGGCCCTGCCTGGGCTTCTCGATGTCCTCTTGGGGGTGGCGTTGGAGTTCCCGGGCCTTATAGTCCTGGGGGACTTAAATTTGCCCTCCCTGGGGGGAGCGTCGGGTTTGGCCCAGGAATTCATGGCTTCCATGGAAGCCATGGGCCTGACCCAATTGATTCAAGGCCCGACTCATGAGGGGGGAAGCACTCTTCACCTTGTTTTTGTCTCTGAACAGTGGCGTAGTGACAGAGGGCAAGCCACTTTTATGACACTGCCCGTTCCATGGTCTGATCACTATCTCCTACGGTTGGTCTTCCAACAGGCCACCCCCCACTGCTGGGATGAGGAGCTACTTAGATGGTTCCGCCCCAGACGCCTGATGGACCCTGAGAGGTTCCAGACGGAACTGGGGTTCTTTCCCTCTTCCCTTGCCCACAGCTCTGTCGAGGATCTGGCGGCCGCTTGGCAACAGGCTGCGTCGGATGCCTTTGACAGGGTTGTCCCCATGTGTCCCCTCTCACGCCGTGGATCCCGGATGGCTCCTTGGTATACTGAGGAGCTCCGGGAGATGAAGCGTCGTCAGAGGGGTTTAGAGAGCAGGTGGAGGTCCACCCGCTCCCAATCCAATCGAGCCCAGCTAAGAGCCCATATTAGGACTTACCTGGTAGCTATGAGAGTGGCAAGAAGGTCTTATCTCTCCGCCCTCATAGCGTCCCAGCCGCCCTGTTCCAGGTTACCCGCTCTCTTCTTCGTACAGGGGAGGGGGCGGACCCGTTGCGGAAGGGCTGAGGAGTTTGGTCAATATCTGTTGGATAAGATGGCCCAGATTCGGAGCGGGTTGTCCTCTGATTTGCAGCGGTCTGAGGAACAAGGTACAGGTAGTCTGGCCAATGTGATCTGGGATGAGTTCGATCCTGTTTCCGAGGATGAAGTGGACAGTATTATGTGGCGGCTGAGTTCCACCACATGTTTGTTGGACCTGTGTCCTTCCTGGCTGGCCTATGCCGCCAGGGAGGCCACCTGCGGTTGGCTCCGGGCAGTCATCAATGCTTCATTAAGGGAGGGTGTTTTTCCCACTGCCTTGAAGGAGGCGGTGGTGAGATCCCTCCTGAAGAAGCCTGCCCTGGACCCGACCGTGTTAGACAACTTTCGTCCAGTCTCCAACCTTCGCTTTCTGGCGAAGGTTGTTGAGAGTGTGGTGGCTCAGCAGTTTCCACTTTTCCTGGATGAAGCGGACTACCTAGATCCGTATCAATCGGGCTTCCGACCTGGTTTCAGCACGGAGACGGCATTGGTCACGCTGATGGATGATCTCTGGAGGGCCCGGGACAGAGGTTTTTCCTCTGTCCTGGTCCTATCAGCGGCTTTTGATACCATCAACCATGGTATCCTTTTGCGACACCTCGAGGAGCTGGGAGTGGGGGGCACCGTGCTCCGGTGGTTCACCTCCTACCTCTCGGGTGATTGCAATCGGTATTGGCGGGGGGGCAGAGGTCGACCCCGAGGGTGCTCTCGTGTGGGGTCCCTCAGGGGTCGGTTCTCTCCCCCCTGCTATTTAACATCTATATGAAGCCGCTGGGTGAGATCATCTGTGGTTTCGGGGTGAGTTACCACCAGTACGCAGATGACACCCAGTTGTACATCTCCACCCCGAACCAAATCAGTGATGCCCTCTCCCTGATGACCCAGTGCTTAGATGCAGTACGGATCTGGATGAACGGGAACATGCTTTGAGTCAACCCGGCCAAGTCTGAGTGGCTGTGCGTACCGGCATCTTGGCCCAGTCAGGAATATCCATCTTTGGCCATAGGGGGAGCGGTGTTGCCCCCTGTGGATAGGGCGCGGAATTTGGGGGTCCTCCTGGATGTTCAGCTCCGGTTGGAGGAGCAGGTGGGAGCCGTCGCCAGGGGGGCCTTTGCCCAACTCCGTCTTGTTCGCCAACTATGCTCATTCCTGGACCGAGATGCCCTGCGCACAGTCACTCATGCCCTTGTTACCTCTAGACTCAACTACTGCAACGCTCTCTACTTAGGACTGCCCTTGCATACCATCCGGAGACTGCAGCTGGTGCAGAATGTGGTGGCGCGGGTGGTGATGGGAGTTTCTCGATTCTCCCATGTTGCCCCCCTCCTGCGCCGCCTGCATTGGTTGCCAGTTGCGCTCCAGGTGAGATTCAAGGTTTTAGTTTTAACATACAAAGTCCTCCATGACATCGGTCCTCAATATTTAAGGGCGCAACTCCTGCCGACATTGAATGCCAACTGCCCTGTGCAAGCACACAGGCAAGGACTCCTTGGGGTCCCGTCAGTGGGCCAATGCCGTTTGGCGGTCCCCCGAAGAGCCTACTCTGTCGCGGCCCCTGACCTCTGGAACCAGCTCCCCCTGGGGCTCCGCCTGGCCCCTGACCTCCACACCTTCCGCCATGACTTGAAGACCTGGTTGTTTGACCAATCCGGGCTGTGACCTTTTCTTTCCTGGGGGGTGTTATATTTTTAATGTATTTTAAATTTGTTTGGGCTTGTAATTGGGTTTAATCTCTTTTTAATTATTTATTGCTGTTGTTTCTTAGTTGTAAGCCGCCCCGAGTCTTCGGAGATGGGGCGGCATACAAGTCCCAATAATAAATAAATAAATAAATATTAAGAGAACAAGGCCCATTAGAAATATGGAGGCATTGTTCGTTTCATTTAGACAGAGTTCATTGGGACAAAAGGTTTCATCATCAACCATAGGCAGATGGATCAGGACATGTATCACAAAAGCTTATGAAAGCCAATCATTGCAGTTGCCGGGTAACATAACGGCACATTCAACCAGGAGTGCAGCCACATCAGCAGCATGGAACACACAGGCCTCGACTGAAGAGATCTGTAGGGCAGCCACGTGGTCATCACCATCTCCATTCATCAGAAATTATAAACTGGATACATTTGCATCAGCGGAAGCATCCTTTGGAAGAAAGGTGCTACAAAGAGTTCACACGGAGATGGGGGCTCGGGACAAGGAGTTGGCCCACCCTCAGGACAATTAGCTTGGGTACGTCCCACACTTTGGATTCTCCAACCCGTACAACTGAGAAAGAGCGTTGGTCTTACCTGAAACACATCTTCCAGTTGTACGGGAGGAGAATCCAAATCCCACCCTTAGGTAGTCAGTCCCGAGCACAGAACGGTCAGGAAAGAACACCAAGAAATCTCCAAGTCAATCATCAGCCTTCATCAAAAACTGGGCCTGTGCAGTGGAAAGGGGTCTGGATTAAACTTTGATTAACTCCGTCTTTAAGCAAGGAAGCAGGAGACAGCCCACGCTTTGGATTCTCCTCCAGTACAACTAGAAGATGCGTTTCAGGTAAGACCAACGCTCTTTCTGGTCTTTTTTAAAAATCCAATTACTTTGCGTTTTCCAATTTTTCTCTCTCTTTCAACTCACCGCTAATACAATCCTTAACTAGAATTCTTTCCTTCTATTTTCCGGGGTTACTTTTTAAAATTCAAAGTATTTCACCTGGTCCACACACTGTTCACCGCTTCTCCTGCTCCAGCACAACCTTAGTTTCCCGGACAGCTTCCCGTCTTCATGGTAGCCATTTTGAGTCTACCGCTACAGCCCATCTTCAGAGGGGGTGTTCCTAGCCAGGGAGGGGAGATGCGGCTCCCCTCGACCCAATAGGTGGTCCCCCTTTTTTCACCACCCCTACAAGGTGGCTCCGGTCCCGTTCGGGACCCTCCAACGGGTAGAGCTCGGATCAAAGCTGCACACGATCACGGACTCCGATCTGACTTCAAGAGAAGTGCCACCGGAAGTCCTCATTTATTACTTCATTTCATTTCATTTCATTTATTTGGATTTATATGCCGCCTCATCTCCCGAAGGACTCGGGGCGGCTCACATAAAAAGTATAACATACAAATAGTAAAAAAGTATTAAACCCAATCCAAATAAACGATAAAATCCCACATTAAAATGCCCAATTAAAAACCCCAATCCCCCTCAATCCAGGCCGGCCTGCAAAAACAGCCTTTCATCTGTCTACCCCTCCGAGGTCCAACACGCTACTGGAAGCTACCAAACAGCGAAAATTGGATCCTTTCCGAGTGGCGATCTGCTCCTCAGCTCCGCATCAATGCAGCGCCCAACCGGAAGTCCATGCAGTCCCAATCTTTTTTTTTTAATTTTTAAAAAAATTATTTATTTAACATAAATTTAAAACAAACAAACAAACCAACACATATATATAAGCTGCTCAAAAAAATAAAGGGAACACTTAAACAACACAATGTAAGCTGCTCAAAAACATAAAGGGAACACTTAAACTACAGAGTGTACAGTAGTTGACTGTGCTGACAACAAAATCACACAAAACTTAACAATGGAAATCAAATTCATCAACCCATGGAGGTCTGGATTTGGAGGTACACTCAAAACTAAAGTGGAAGAAAACACTACAGGCTGATCCAACTGTGATGTAATGTCCTTAACACAAGTCAAAATGAGGCTCAGTAGTGTGTGTGGCCTCCACGTGCCTGTATGACCTCCCTACAATGCCTGGGCATGCTCCTGATAAGGTGGCGGATGGTCTCCTGAGGGATCTCCTCCCATACCTGGACTAAAGCATCCCCCAACTCCTGGACAGTCTGTGGTGCAACGTGGCGTTGGTGGATGGAGCGAGACATGATGTCCCAGATGTGCTCAATTGGATTCAGGTCTGGGGAACGGGCGGGCCAGTCCATAGCATCAATGACTTCGTCTTGCAGGAACTGCTGACACACTCCAGCCACTTGAGGTGTAGCATCGTTGTGCGTTAGGAGGAACCCAGGGCCAACTACACCAGCATATGGTCTCCCAAGGGGTCTGAGGATCTCATCTTGGTACCTAATGGCAGTCAGGCTACCTCTGGTGAGCACATGGAGGGCTGTGCGGCCCTCCAAAGAAATGCCACCCCACAACATTACTGACCCACTGCCAAACCGGTCATGCTGGAGGATGTTGCAGGCAGGCAGAACGTTCTCCACGGCGTCTCCAGACCCTGTCACGTCTGTCACATGTGCTCAGTGTGAACCTGCTGTCATCTGTGAACAGCACAGGGCGCCAGTGGCAAATTTGCCAATCTTGGTGTTCTGTGGCAAATGCCAAACGTCCTGCACGGTGTTGGGCTGTAAGCACAACCCCCACCTGTGGACGTCGAGCCCTCATACCACCCTCATGGAATCTGTTTCTGACCCTTTGAGCAGACACATGCACATTTGTGGCCCGCTGGAGGACATTGTGCAGGGCTCTGGCAGTGCTCCTCCTGTTCCTCCTTGCACAAAGGTGGAGGTAGCGGTCCTGCTGCTGGGTTGTTGCCCTCCTACGGCCTCCTCCACGTCTTCTGATGTACTGGCCTGTCTCCTGGTAGCGCCTCCATGCTCTGGACACTATGCTGACAGACACAGCAAACCTTCTTGCCACAGCTCGCATTGATGTGCCATCCTGGATGAGCTGCACTACCTGAGCCACTTGTGTGGGTTGTAGACTCCGTCTCATGCTACCACTAGAGTGAACGCACCGCCAGCTTTCAAAAGTGACCAAACCATCAGCCAGAAAGCATAGGAACTGAGAAGTGGTCTGTGGTCACCACCTGCAAAACCACACCTTTATTGGGGATGTCTTGCTAATTGCCTATAATTTCCACCTGTTGTCTCTTCCATTCATTCATTCATTCATTCATTCATTCATTCATTTATTTATTAGATTTAGATCCCGCCTCACTTCCCCCAAAGGGGAACTCGAGGCGGCATACAAAAGGATAAAAACAATTTCTGTACAATATAAAAACAAGAAGCTCATTCATACCCATCCAAAACATCCACGGGGGAAAAGCAAAATCTCAAGATCTTAACACCATGCCCTCCGACAAAGCCAGGTCTTAACGGCTTTGCGGAAGGCAAGTAGATTTGGGATGGTTCTAATCTCCGCGGGGAGCATATTCCAGAGGGACGGCGCCGCTACAGAGAAGGCCCTAGCCCATGGACCTGCCAGCTGACATTGCCTGACCGACGGTATCCGGAGCAAGCCCTCCCTGTGAGATCTAACTGGGCGCTGGGAGGCATAAGGTCGCAGAAGGCGGTCTCGCAGGTATTTGCACAACAGCACGTGGAATTGATTGTTAATCAGTGTTGCTACCTAAGTGGACAGTTTGATTTCAAAGAAGTGTGATTGACTTGGAATTACATTGTGTTGTTTAAGTGTTCCCTTTATTTTTTTGAGCAGTGTATATACATATATACATTTTACAACATATATTGAGCAGTGGTTAAAATCTTTATACTTTTCATTAACGTGATCTACCTTGTTAGAATAACTCCTTCATTCTTTTAACATTTTAGTTTCTCTATATCATTTAATATTAACTGCACGTCTTCTAACTATTCCTTGACTTATCGAAGTGTCAAATGTTATGTTTTCTTTATCCACTCATACCAGATATTCCATATTTCATAATAATCACTGTCTTGTTTATTTTTTAACAACTTGGTTACGCTATCCATTTCAGCACATTCATAAATATTTTTAATTACCATATCGTCTGAAGGGATAGACGTCAATTTCCAATTTTGTGCATAAGTTATCCTGGCTGCAGTAATAATATGCAGAATTAAGTATTGATATTTTTTTCCATCTTTAAATTTATCATGCTTAAAAGAAAGATTTCAGGTTCAAGTTTTAACTTTTGTTTTGTCATATTTAAAATTCAATTTCTTATGTTCCTCCAGAATTTCTGGGCACATGGGCAGGTCTACCACATATGGAAATACGTTCCTTGTACATAATTACATTTCCAACAGTTAGGTGGTAAGTTAGGGTACACCTTAGCCAATCTCACAGGGGGTAAGTGCCAACAATGAGCCATTTTATATAGATTTTCTTTAAAAGCAACAGACAGGGTTAATTTATAACTTATTTACCAAATGTGTTCCCGTTTATCTAATTCAATACTATGGCCCACATTTCTAGCCCATATTATCATAGAGTTTGTGACCGTTTCTTCTTTTAATTTATAATCCAAAAGGTATTTATATATTTTACTAATTGCTTTCTTTTCCTCTCCTAACCATATTTTATCAAATTCTTGTAGAGTCGTATTGAAGCCAAACTGTTCTCTGTCTTTTTTGTAGTGGGTTTGGATTTGTAGAAAGGGCCACCATGCTATCTCCTTTCCTTATATTTTTATTGGGTTCCTACTTTTAAGCTCCCCTGTGTCGTTCAATAAATCTTTATACCTGATAATATTTTCATAGTCCATTACATTTGGGTGTATGACTGCTTCTAACGTGGATAACCACAGTGGAACCTTTAGGTAATGGGTTTTTTTATCTTTTCCCAAATGCTAAACAATACATTTCTTACATGGTGTCTTTGAAAGTACAGGTGAAACTGGAAAAATTAGAATATCATGCAAAAGTTCATTTATTTTAGTAATGCAACTTAAAAGGTGAAACTAATATATGAGATAGACTCATTACATGCAAAGCAAGATATCATGGACAGATCATTTTCTCCTGAGGCTGGTCTTCCAATCCGCTGCTCCTCGCTGCTGGGATGAGGAGCCGATACGATGGTTCCGCCCAAGGTGCCTGATGGACCCGGAGAGGTTTCAGACGGCCCTGGGGTTCTTGCCCACCTCCCTTGACCACAGCCCGGCCGAGACTTTGGTGGCCGCCTGGCAAGAGGCGGCCTCAGCAGTGCTCAACCGGGTTGTCCCCTTGCGGCCTCTCCCTCACCGTAGACCTCATTTGGCTCCTTGGTTTTCAGAGGAGCTTCGGGGAATGAAGCGGCAAAGGAGACGCCTAGAGCAGGTGGAGGACTAGTCGCTCTGAGTCTGACCGTCTCCAGTTAAGAGCCTATATTAGGACTTACCTGGAAGCGATTAGAGCAGCGAGATGTGCTTACTTCTCCGCTCCGATCGCGTCCGCAGATGATTGCCCTGCGGCCCTGTTTAGGGTCACTCGCTCCCTCCTGCAACTGAGGGAGGGGGACCCCTGCGGGGCAGAGCAGAGGATTTTAGTTTACATCTGGCGGATAAGGTCGCTCAGATTCGGGCTGGCTTGGACTCCGACTGGCAGGATGTGAGTGGCGACGAGTCTTGTGGATCCTATTTGGGTTGAGTTTGACTCTGTCTCCCTGGATGAAGTGGACAGCATCATGCGGAGGCTGTCTTCCACCACGTGTTTATTGGACCCGTGTCCTTCCTGGCTGGTTTATGCCTCCAGGGAGGTTACACGCGGCTGGCTCCAAGCAGTTATCAACACTTCTTTGAGTGAAGGGGTTTTTCCCGCCGCCTTGAAAGAGGCGGTGGTGAGACCCCTCCTTAAGAAGCCTGCTCTGGACCCAACCGTTTTGAATAACTATTGTCCAGTCTCCAACCTTCGCTTCTTAGCGAAGGTTGTTGAGAGCGTGGTGGTTCAGCAGCTTCCGCTGTTCCTGGAGGAAACTGATTGCCTTGACCTGTACCAATTGGGCTTCAGGCCCAGACACAGCACCGAGACAGCATTGGTCGCATTGGTGGATGATCTCTGGAGGGCTCGGGACAGGGGTTTTTCCTCTGTCCTGGTCCTTTTAGATCTCTCAGCGGCTTTCGATACCATCGATCATGGTATCCTTCTGCGACGGCTCCGGGGGTTGGGAGTGGGGGGCACCGTGTTACGGTGGTTCTCCTCCTACCTTTCGGACCGTTCGCAGTCAGTGTTGACAGGAGAGCAGAGATCCTCCCCGAGGCCCCTTATTTGTGGGGTACCTCAGGGGTCAGTTCTCTCACCTCTCCTGTTTAATATCTACATGAAACCGCTGGGCGAGATCATCCGTGGTTTCGGGGTGAGGTATCATCAATATGCTGATGATACCCAGTTGTATATCTCCACCCCAGACCAGATCAGTGATGTCCCGGTGCCTGGAGGCGGTGCAGGCCCGGATGGGGAGTAACAGGCTCAGGCTCAACCCGGCCAAGACTGAGTGGCTGTTCTTACCTGTGGATGTGCCACCTTTGGTCATGGGGGGGGAGGTATTACCTCCCGTGGATAGGGCGAGGAATCTGGGCATCCTCCTGGATGCATAGCTCAGTTTGGAGGAGCAGGTGGGAGCTGTGGCCAGGGGGGCTTTTGCCCAGGTTCGGCTGGTTCACCAGCTTCCCCTACTAACCGAGATGCCCTTCGAACGGTCACCCATGCGCTCGTCACTTCCAGAATCGACTACTTCAATGCTCTCTACATGGGGCTACACTTGCGGATTACTTGGAGGTTGCAGCTGGTGCCGAATGCGGCCGCGCGGGCTGTGATGGGGGTATCCCGATACTCCCATGTTACACCCCTCCTGTGTGACTTGCATTGGTTGCCGGTTGCCTTCCGGGTTTCCTTCAAGGTGTTAGTAACAACTTATAAAGCCCTTAATGGCTTGGGTCCGGGGTACTTGTGGGAACGCCTCCTGCCCTCATCTCAGTCCAATCGCCCCGTGCACTCCCATAGGAGGGGCCTCCTGGGAGTACCGTCGGTCAGGCATTGTCGGCTGGCGGCTCCCAGAGCTAGGGCCTTTTCTGTGGGAGCGCCCGCCCTATGGAATCAGCTTCCTGCAGATCTTCGTTTGGCCCCTGATCTCCGCTCCTTTCGTCGAGACCTGAAGACCTGGCTGTTTCAGCAGGCCGGCCTGGATTGACCATGGGGACGGGGAGTTTTAAGAGTTTGTTTATTCTGTAATTTTATCGTTTTTAGCTGTTTTTTGTAATTTGGACTTGTTTTTATTCAACTATTTTTTATTGTATATGTTCTTTTGTATGTTCGCCGCCCTGAGTCCTTCGAGAGAAGGGTGGCATACAAGTCTAAATAAATAAATAAATAAATAAATAAATAAATAAATAAATAAGATAGTTCAAGCCGTGATTTGACATAATTGTGATGATTATGGCTTACAGCTCATGAAAACCCCAAATCCACAATCTCACAAAATTAGAATATTACATGCAATCAATAAAACAAGGATTGTACATAGAACAATATCGGACCTCTGAAAAGTATAAGCATGCATATGTACTCAGTACTTGGTTTGGGCCCCTTTTGCAGCAATTACTGCCTCAATGTGGTGTGGCATGGAAGCTAACAGCCTGTGGCACTGCTGAGGTGTTATGGAAGACCAGGATGCTTCAATAGCGGCCTTCAGCTCTTCTGTGTTGTTCGGTCTCATGTCTCTCATCTTTCTCTTGGCAATGCCCCATAGATTCTCTATGGGGTTCAGGTCAGGCGAGTTTCCTGGCCAATCAAGCACAGTAATCCCACGGTCATTGAACCAGGTTTTGGTGCTTTTGGCAGTGTGGGCAGGTGCCAGGTCCTGCTGGAAAATGAAGTCAGCATCCCCATAAAGCTCATCTGCGGAAGGAAGCATGAAGTGCTCCAAAATCTCCTGGTAGACAGCTGCGTTGACCCTGGACTTAATGAAGTACAGTGGACCAACACCAGCAGATGACATTGCTCCCCAAATCAACACAGACTGTGGAAACTTCACACTGGATTTCAAGCATCTTGCAGTGTGTGCCTCTCCATTCTTCCTCCAGACTCTGGGTCCTTGGTTTCCAAATGAGATGCGAAAGTTTCTCTCATCAGAAAAGAGGACTTTGGACCACTGAGCAACAGACCAGGTCTGTTTTTCTTTAGCCCAGGTAAGATGCTTCTGACGTTGTTTGTTGTTCAGGAGTGGCTTGACAAGAGGAATACGACATTTGAAGCCCATGCCCAGGATCCGTCTGTGTGTGGTGGCTCTTGATGCACTGACTCCAGCCTCAGTCCACTCCTTGTGAAAGTCCCCAACACTTTTGAATGGCCTTTTCCTGACAATCCTCTCCAGGCTGCGGTCATCCCTGCTGCTTGTGCACCTTTTTCTTCCAGACTTTCCCCTTCCACATAACTTTCTATTAATGTGCTTTGATGCAGCACTTTGGGAACATCCAACTTCTTTTGCAATTACCTTTTGAGGCTTTCCCTCCTTATGGAGGGTGTCAATGATGGTTTTCTGCACAACTGTCAGGTCAGCAGTCTTTCCCATGATTGTGATTCCTACTGAACCAGACTGAGAGACCATTTAAAGGCTCAGGAATCCTTTGCAGGTGTTATGGCTTAATTAGCTGATTAGAGTGGGACACTTTGAGCCTAGAATATTGCACCTTTTCACAATATTCTAATCTTCTGAGATTGTGGATTTGGGGTTTTCATGAGCTGTAAGCCATAATCATCACAATTATGGCAAATCATGGCTTGAACTATCTTGCTTTGCATGTAATGAGTCTATCTCATATATTAGTTTCACCTTTTAAGTTGCATTACTGAAATAAATGAACTTTTGCACGATATTCTAATTTTTCGAGTTTCACCTGTATGTCCCATTTTGAAAACATTTGGATAAACGCCTCTGTCATTGATAACTAGACTGGTATCTTCATATAATGTTGTTCCTTTATTTTTCCCATATTGACAATAACACATCTCTTACATAATGTGTTCTGACCCAACCGGGTTCCCAAAGAACAAACACAGACAAAGGCAGCAGCCCCCACCTTTTGAGGTTTAATAACGAATTCTATTCTGAAGGCTGATTTCCACTAATTAGCTCTGACAAGAAAGAGCCTTGCCAAGTTGCTTGTCAAGGCTGCCAAAAACCCAGAGATAAGAACTATGAAGCCTTTCTCTGCTACCATTTTCAAAGGCTTGGAAAAAAACTTTTGCCAGGGAGTAAAAAATCTTCCGAAACATCCCTGCTAATTAGAGGTGATAGACCGTGTTCTTCTTTGCTGTCAATGATGATAAAAATGAGACCCGGAAAGTAATCTAAAAACATTTTTTATTTATAAAATAAGAAAACCTAACGGAGCTACATGTTTGCAACCTAATCTCCACCAAGGCATATAGAAAAAGAACAAAGGGAAATATAACGGAAGTTACAAAGGAAGTGAAGAATAAACTTTGTACACATGCGCAGTGGATCAAAATATCACAAGACTTTCTTATCTTATTACTATGGAGACAAGATAACACAGTGCTGGCTAGCAGACACCTGCTTGCTAGAATATGAGCTTAGAAGAGCTTGAACAGACAAACCCGAAAAAAACGCA
>SOZL01000030.1:100088-128916 GCA_009733165.1 Naja naja | reverse complement strand
CATCAGGGTAACATTAGATGTATTAGGGCATTATGAAGAACCTATGCGCTGGATCAGGTTGCGCTACTTTATTTTTAGATGCCCAAAAGGTATTTGACAATGTGAAATGGGAGTTCATTTTACAACAAATTAAATTTCTGAATTTAGGACCCAAATTTATAAAAATATTACAGCTATTTATCAAAACAGGAAGCTCTAATTTTAATAAATGGGGACTGACGGGGAGATTTCAAATACAGAAAGGAACTAGACAAGGATGCCCACTGTCCCTCTGCTGTTTATTATGACCCTGGAGGCCTTAATTAGGACGATCAAACAAGAAAGTGATATAAAGGATTAAAAATTAAGAAGGAAGAGTTTAAACTACAAGCATTCGCTGATGATTTGCTCTTTCATTCTGGAAGAAACCACAAACCTCTGGGCCTAAATTGTTACAGAAACTGGAGGAATTTGGCCTTTAGCGGACTTAAATCAATAAAAGCAAAACTAAATGATCAATAAAATATGACAAATAAACAGAAAGAAGTATTGGCCACAACAATGGACATTGGAATTGTGGAAAAGTAAAGTACTTAGGAATTATCATATCAACAAGATACAGCTCTCTTAAGAAAGATAACTATGACCCCTTATCAAACTAATAACGGAGGATTTAACAAGATGGAATAATTTAAATTTATCTTTTATGGGCAGGATAGCCAGTAAAAATGAATATCTTACCTAAATTACTATTCTTTTTCAAAACTTCCTATAATACTAAACAGAGCTTTTTTGATGGGCTAAACAAGATAATATCAAGCTTTATTTGGCAAAAAGAGAAAACCGAGGATAAAATTAAAATTACTACAGGATGCCACAGAGAGGCTGGATTGGGCTTGCCAGATTGGGAATTGTACCATAGTGCTGCAATAATGACTTGGCTAAAAGACTGGATTAATCATACTAATACAAGAGTACTAACACTAGAGGGATACAACCTCAGTCAGGTTGGCATTTTCGGACAAGATAATATAAAAGGATATAGCTATGTGCAAAAACACAAACTTAGACAGACACTTTTACACACCTGGTTTAAAATCAAGAAACAAATGTATATTCAAACCCCAATCTGGCTATAACACACAGAAGCCCTGATACATCCACATTTATTAAGATACTATAAAATTATTACCTATGAAGAGCTATTAGATGCAAAGGCCATTTACTAACTAGACAACAACTGATTGATAAAGGAATAGATCTGGAATGGTGGGCCTATCTGCAACTCCAATCTAAACACTAAAAGACAAGAAGGAATTGGGTATTAGTAAAACAAGGACCAACTGATGAAATTTGGACAGGATAAAAAGATGATCCAAAAAATCTACCAGGTACTATTAGAGGCTAAATTAGAAGAAGAAATTGTAAAAGAAACAATGGTACTATGGATAACATAAATTTGGATGATTGGCGGAATATTTGGATTAGAAATAAAAAAATAACCCTCAACCCCTTATAAGGAAAATCTTTACAAATTATTCTATAGGTGGCATATGACACCAATAAGATTAGCTAAAATTAATAATAAACTCTCACCTACCTGTTGGAAATGCAGCAAGGAAAAGGCACCTATTATCACATATGGTGGCGCTGCAGAAAGGCCCAGGAATTTTGGAATCAAGTACATAAATGGTTACAGGAAATGTGCAACGAGGAGATATACTTTACTCCAGAATTCTTTCTATTTGGAATTACAAAAAGGACATATCCGAAAGACACATTTTACTTAATGATTCACATTGTTACAGCAGCAGCAAGGATGGCTTTTGCACAAAACTGGAAAAATACTGAAACTCCAACTGAAGCAGAAATACTAAGGAAAATCATTATGTGAGATGGACAAATTGACTATGGAAATAAAAAACAAGGAAGAAACAGACTATTATAAAATATGGAACAATTTTTATGGATGGCTGGACAGGAGAAAGATCCAATAGCCTATCTTAAACTGGACTTGATCTACATTGGACAATAAGCAATACCTGTTCAAATTTAATGTATGTTTTGTGTGTGGTTATACATTGTTTAAGTTTATGTTTGTCTGTGTGTGATTATACAATAAAATTTATTAAAAAATTTTAAAAAAAGTAATGCTAGAGCAACATTGGTGTCAAGAGTATGTTAGATCAAATTAATATTGGAAACACATATGCCATGGACTAAAAGTCTTCCTTTAAGTCCTATTGAGAACGCAAACACAACCTAGAAAAGATGTGGGAATATCACCATTTGAAATGTTGTTTGAGATACCATATATGGGGAGGGAAGGTTTACCAATAATTGAATTAAAAGACAAAATGTTCAGAAAATATGTACAAGAACTGTCCAGATGTTTTTCTCTTTTATGACAGAAAGGCATTCTTACACAAACACCACCCTTGGACTTTGCTGTGCATCAACACAAATCTGGACAGTGGATATTAATAAAAACCTGGAGGGACAAAAATTGACTCCAATTTGGGAAGGGCCTTTCATTATCCTGCAGACCACTGAGACTGCAATTCGAACTGCAAAAAAAAAAAGGATTGACTCATTACCAGGTGAAAGGGCCCATGCCAGCCTCAAAGGAGAGGTGGAAGGTGGAATCTCACCAAGGAGATCCACTGAAGCTGAAGTTTCACAGAACCTAATGGACCTGTGGACAATCCTTTTACCAATAGGCGGGGTAATATTCGTACTTTGGCTAACTTTTGTGTTTTTCCTATTTAGAGCAGAGTGGATGCCTATGCTTGTTCCTTAACTGAAGACAACTACAATTGAGCAGATCCACAGCAGAGAATGATTCTACGGGCAGCACCATCCGGAGCAGGAGTTGATCCTCTGGACGCAGGTACTTGGGCTTCCGGGAGAGTGCGTCTGCCCGTTGGTTACGACCACTTGGAACATAAGTAACATGGAAGTTAAACCGGGCAAAGAAAAGAGACCACTGGATCTGCCGCTGATTTAACTTCCGTGCAGTCTTTAAATGCTCCAAATTCTTATGGTCTGTCTGGACTTCTACTTGATGCCACACCCCCTCCAAATGGTGCCTCCAGGTCTCAAATGCTGTCTTAAATGCTGCAGTAGCTCCTTCTCCCAGATGGTATAATTACGCTCAGCAGGATTGAGCTTCCTGGAAAAATAAGCACAAGGGAAAAGGGTACCACCCGGGGCTTGAGCCTGGAGGAGCACCGCACCGACCGCCACATCTGACGCATCCGTCTCCACTACGAACGGACGATGTGGATCAGTGTGCTTCAAGATCAGCTCGGTCATAAAGGCCTGCTTCAAAGCCTGGAACGCCTGCTGCTCAGAAACACCCCACCAGAATGGAACCTTTTTCTGGAAGAGCTGAGTGAGAGGCGCAGTCAAGGAAGCGAAGCCGAGGATGAAGGTCCGATAATAGTTGGCAAACCCGAGGAGTCTCTGGACATCCTTCACTCGCTGGGGAGGTTGCCAACTAAGCAATGACTCGACCTTACCCAGCTCCATGGAAATGCCTTCCGGAGAGATGCAGTGTCCCAGGAACTCGATGGTAGACTGGAAGAACTGGCACTTCTTCAACTTGGTGTACAAGTGGTTCTCCCGGAACCGTTGCAGAACAAGGCACAAGTGGTGCAAGGTGGCTGTCCCTCGATTTAGAGTAGATCAAAATGTCATCGAGGTAAACCAACACAAAATGATCAAGAAGATCCCAGAAGATGTTGTTCATAAAGTGCTGGAAGATGGCAGGGGCATTGGTCAACCCAAATGGCATGACCATATATTCAAAATGCCCATATTGGGTTCCGAACACCGTCTTCCACTGATCTCCGGGCCGAATCCGCACCAAATTGTACGCCCCACACAGGTCCAACTTCGTGAACATGGTAGCCTCCCGGAGCTGCTCCATCAGTTCCGGAATCAAAGCAGGCATGCCAGCTCATCCTGCAACTCATCAACGTGTCCATAAGTGCTGCCTCATTCCAGGCCAAATCCTGGCTAAGCAGCTGGAACTTGCTGACGTAGTCCTGCAAGGATTGCTGTCCCTGTTGCAAGTCTTTCAAATGATGAGCAGCAGTCTGGGTCTTAATAGGGTCCTCATACATTACCCTCAGATGTTCACAAAACCCCCGGAAGTCATTCAACACAGCACTATCTTGCACTAGCAAGGGTGTGGCCCAGCATGCTGCAGCCAGAGAGCAGGCTAATTACAAAACCCACCTTACCCCAGTCAGTGGGGAAGTCCTCTGCTCTCAAGCTAATGAATAGCTTGCACTGTCCCAAAAATGCTGGGAACATAGCTTGGTTGCCGTCAAACTTGTCTGGCACAGCAACTGGGCATCTTCTTCGAGGAAGGGGAGGAGGAGGTGGAACAGCAAGAGATGGGATGGATAGGAGATGGGCCTGGATCCTCCTCTGATTGCTCAGCCCGCCTCTGCCCTTCCCCAGCCTCCTCCACCACCTCTGGAGCCACACTCCCACTCCCTGTTGACTGTTCCTCCTCTTCCTCAGAGTCAGTCTCCATCAGGGGCATGACACTATCTCCCCCCGCAGGGCTCTCTCCCCCAAGACCAGGCGGACGAGGACATTGAGGGAACCGAGCGTGAAAGTCCTGGACCAAATGAGGAGCATGAACATCAGTGGCAATCAACCCAGGTGAAGTCCTCTGGCCCATAACCCTTCCATGCCACCAAATACTGAAATCGGCCCCGCAACTGGCGAGAATCTTGGATGCTATCCACTTCATACGCCTCCTCTCCCAGAGGGGCTACTGGGGCCGGCCGTAAGGGAGGCGCTCTATGCGGGCTGTCGGCGATACAGGGACTAACAGGGAACGATGAAAAACAGGATGGATATGCATGGTCTGTGGCAGGGAGAGACGAAAAGCCACAGGATTGATCATCGCCTTGACCGGAAAAGGTCCCAAGTAACGGTGATCAAGCTTTTTCGATGGCCGCGTCATTGGTAAGTATCAAGTAGAGAGCCAAACCGATGCCTCTACGCTAGAGGCGGAACATCGCAACGATGGCAGTCAGCAAACCGTTTATAGTCCTCCTTGGCTCTCTCTAGTTGATCGCAGACCATGTGGTGCACGGCTTTTAACTCCTGCAAGAACGTATCCACTGCTGGAACTGGGGAATCAGACGGTGCTAAAGGGAAAAGTCGTGGATGAAAACCATAGTTAGCAAAGAAAGGGATGTGGATGCATGTTGAGCATTGTTATAAGCAAATTCTGCCACCGGCAGCATTTCCACCCAATTGTCTTGTTGGGTATTGCTGAAACAGCGGAGGTACTGCTCCAAAATAGCATTCACTCTCTCTGTCCCCACATCAGTTTCGGGGTGATGAGCGGACGACAGACACTCCTGAACCTGCACTTCTGTGAGTAGGGTCTGCCAGAAGCGTGCCGTAAATTGTACCCCCGGATCTGATACTATTCTGTCGGGTAACCCATGCAACCGGAAGACATGGGAGATGAACAACTGGGCCATTATCCTGGCCGTAGGAAGTCCCGAACACAGAATAAAGTGGGCCTTTTTAGTCAACATATCCACTACCACCAAAATGGTTGTAGCACCCTTCGATGGTGGCAACTCAGTGTTGAAGTCCAATGAAACTGCCCCCCAAGGTCATTCTGGCGTGGGCAAGGGCTGCAAGAGACCAGGGGGAGCACCAGGAGCATACTTGGCTTGTCGACAGATCCCACAGGATGCCACATATCCCGACACATCATGTTTAAGTCTCAGCCACCAAAATGTCCTTGAGATGAGATGCAGTGTTTTGAACACCCCAAAGTGTCCCGCCACCGGACTATCGTGACATTGATGTAGGATAAGGCCACGAAGAGGACCTCCAGGCACGTAAATGCGACCACGGAACCGCAACAGGTCCCCAATATATGCCCAAGGAGTCTCTTGTCTCCCATTCTCATCCAATTCTTGATGTTGAGCTGCCACAAATGGGTCCTGCCGCTGCGCCTCCTGAATCCTCACTCGGAGGTCCACAGGTTCCTCAGTGGCCACAAACCGCTCCAACGGAATCACTGTTCAGGGCAAGATTTTATCCTCCCTTCAGGTTCCTCAGTATCACTGTTCAGGGCAAGATTTTATCCTCCCCGTATACTCAGATAGGGTGTCGGCACGTTGATTCCCTCCACTCGGAACATAGGTCACCCGGAAATCAAATCAAGCAAAGAATAAGGACCATCTCACCTGACGCTGGTTCAATGTCCTAGCTGTACGTAGGTGTTCCAAATTGCGATGGTCTGTCTGAACCTCAATTTGGTAACGAGCCCCCTCCAGGTGGTGTCGCCATGTCTCAAAAGCAACCTTAATCACCAATAGCTCCTTGTCCCAAATCGTATAGTTGCGTTCTGGAGCCGACAACTTCCGGGAATAATAAGTGCACTGGAACAAGGTGCCTGCAGGAGCATAGGCCTGGAGGAGCACCGCACCAACCACCACATCGGAGGCATCTGTTTCCACTACAAACGGCTGGTCTGGATCAGGGTGTTTGAGGATAGGCTCGGAAGCAAAGGTGACCTTCAACGCCTTGAAAGCTGCCTGCTCCTCAGCACCCCAATGGAATTTCTCCCCCTTCTTGAGCAGATTAGAAAGGGGAGCAGTCAAGGCAGCAAAGCGGGGAATAAATGTGCGGTAGTAGTTCGTGAACCCCAACGGTTGTTGCACATCCTTAACCCGCTGTGGAGGTTCCCACGCCTGTAACGACTCAATTTTTTCCGGGTCCATTTCCACCCCGGCAGGTGAAGTACGATGACCCAAGAAGTCAATCGTGGTTTGTGCAAACTGACACTTCTCACGCTTACCAAACAGGTGATTCTCACACAAATGTTGCAACACCAGCTGCACATGTTGCCAGTGTTCCTGCAGGGAGGCCGAGTAAATCAAAATGTCATCTAGATAAATGATCACAAATTAATCCAACAAATCACGGAAAACGTCATGCATGAAATGCATGAACACAGCTGGGGCATTGGTTAATCCAAAAGGCATCACAGCATACTCAAAATGACCGTACTTCGTCCGGAAAGCTGTCTTCCACTCGTCCCCTGCACGAATGCGAACCAGGTTGTAGGCCCCATGCAAGTCCAACTTCATGAAGATCTTAGCTTGATGAAGCTGCTCAATCAGTTCAGGGATCAGGGGAAGCGGGTACTGATTCCTCACTGTGATTGCATTCAATTTGCGGTAATCACAACACAAATGTAGCTCTCCTGATTTCTTTTTAACAAAAAGCACCGGTGCAGCCAATGGGGAGATAGAAGGCTGGATAAACCCTTTCCGAAGGTTCTTGTCATTAAAATCCCTCAACGCGGCCAACTCCGGTTCCGACAGGGAGTATATCCGACCCACCGGCAATTTCGCATCAGGCAACAAGTCGATTGGACAGTCATACGTCCTATGCAGAGGCAACTGATCTGCCTCCTTCTCCCCAAACACATCGGCAAAGTCCATCAACTCCACAGGTAGATCCAGGTCCATGGGCGTAGCCACACTCCCTGCACAGGAGCGCAAGCAATGGGTGTCACACTTCCTATCAAGGAACTGCACAACTCCAGATGACCAAACAATCTGTGGATCATGGGCCTGTAACCACTCCAAACCCAGCACCACCGGAAAATGAGGCACTGCGGCAACGTAGAACATGGCTTCCTCCACATGCTGCCCAATACGCATGCAAAGGGATTTGGTTGCAGCAACCACAGGTCCTGAACTAAGGGGTCGACCATCAATCGTCTCCACCATTACTGGCAGGGACACCTGTTGCTGAGGAATGAACCACTGCTCGACAAAATGAGCATCCATGAAATTGGCTGTGGCCCCTGAGTCAACCAAGGCTTGGATCTCCACTGCTCTCACACCAGGCACGAACACTTTCTGGCAACACAAGGTGCTTCACCAATAACGACTGTGGTGGAGATGTCAAAGATGTCAAAGGTGGCGGGGATGGCAAGGTTGGTGAAGATGGTGGGTCTAAGGACTTTACACCCCAACCTACAGACCCCCGTAGGCCAAGCGATACTCGTTTCCTGCCACCGCTGGTGTCGCTGCTGTGGATGTCTTAACAGGACACTTGGCCGCAAAATGGCCTCGATTGCCACAATAGAGGCATAAACCATCACGACGACATCTATCCTTTTCTGCTTGAGACAGGCGAGGGCGGGCAACCCTCAACTGCATGGGCTCCTCTAAAGGCACCCCCACCAAGGGGGCCGTCCTGCTGGAAACAGATACAGACTCCCTCCGTCGTCGCACCCGTCGCTGCTGAAGCCTAGCATCTATACGAAGACACAGATGCATAAGCTCCTGAAGGGTGCAAGGGCATTCAGTGTGCGCCAACTCATCCAGGAGCTCCGACGACAAACCCTCCTGGAACTGGTCCAATAGTGCTGCCTCATTCCATTGTACATACTGGGCAACCACCCGAAAACTAGCAATATAATCCATGAGTGAGCCACGCCCCTGCTTCAGTTCTCTCAAACGTCTGTTTGCTGTTTGGCTTCGAACAGGGTCCTCAAACATGGCCTAAAACTGACCACAAAACTCAGCGTAATTGTCCAACACCTGGTTGGGCTGGGTCAACAGAGGCGGCGCCCAACATGCAGCAAAGCCTGACAACAAACTAATCAAAAACCCCACCTTATTCCAGTCAGTGGGAAAGTCCTCAGGCCGAAGACTGATGTAAAGCTGGCACTGCCCAAAAAATGCTGGAAATTGGGCCAATGAACCATCAAATTTATCTGGCACTGCCTATGGGCATTTGTGGTGTGGCCGGGCAGCTTGCATTTGTGCCACCTGTGCAGTCAAAAGAGCCACTTGCTGGCTTAACTGGGCGTTGTCAGCTCTGAGCTGATCCATGGTCTCCCCACAAAAAGCAAAAATAAGTTGAAGGGGGGGCTGGAGTCAAAATGTGATGACCCAGAGAATCTCAGAAATATAACAAAATCCATAACGTAACTAAAAGTCCTTTAACTTGACTTCACTGTTTAATTGTTCACAGTGGAGGAGTCAAAATAACATTTCAAAGGCAAGAAACACAGTTTACATTCAAAGAGCCAATAACGAAGCAAAAGCCAAAAACAAACCGCATTGAATAAAGTTCGACAGACCAGGATAGATAATTGCCAGCTTCAGGAAGATAACCAGGGACAATCTGTTGGAAGAACGCCAACCAACGTCGGGTCTGGCTGTTACGACCTGGGATGAGTTTGACCCTGTGACCCCGGATGATGTGGACAGGGCCATGCGGAGGCTGAGTTCCACCACGTGTTTATTGGACCCGTGTCCCTCCTGGCTGGTGTATGCCACCTGGGAGGTTACATAAGGCTGGCTCCAGGCAATTGTCACTGCTTCTTTGAGTGAGGGGTTCTTTCCAGCCACCTTGAAGGAGGCGGTGGTGAGGCCTCTCCTCAAGAAGCCTACCTTGGACCCAGCTGTTTTGAACAACTTCTGTCCAGTCTCCAACCTTCGCTTTATGGCGAAGGTTGTTGAGAGCGTGGTGGCTTCCCAGCTTCCGAGGTTCCTGGAGGAAGCAGATTACCTAGATCAGTGCCAATCAAGTTTCAGGCCCGGATACAGCATGGAGACGGCATTGGTCGTGCTGATGGATGATCTCTGGAGGGCTCGGGACAGGGGTTATTCCTCTTAGTCCTATTAGATCTCTCAGCGGCTTTCGATACCATCAACCATGGTATCCTGTTGCAGTGCCTCGGGGGGTTGGGGGTGGGAGGCACCGTTCTTCAGTGGTTCTCCTCCTACCTCTCAGGGCACTCGCAATCTGTGTTGGCAGGAGGGCAGAGGTCGGCCCCGCAGCCCCTCGCTTGCGGGGTGCCTCAGGGGTCGGTCCTCTCTCCCCTCCTGTTCAACATTTATATGAAGCCACTGGGCGAGATCATCTGTGGTTTTGGGGTGAGGTATCATCAGTATGCTGATGATACTCAACTTTACATCTCCACCTCAAACCAACTCAGTGATGCCCTCCCCGTGATGTCCCGTTGCCTGGAAGAGGTACGGATCTGGATGAGGAGGAACAGGCTCCAGCTCAACCCTGCCAAGACGGAGTGGCTGTGCGTACCGGCATCTCGGGTGTTCCAGAGTGTTCCATCGTTGGTTTTGGGGGGAGGTGTTGCCCCCCGTAGACAGGGCTCGCAACTTGGGTGTCCTCCTGGACTCATGGCTCAGTTTGGAGGAGCAGGTGGGAGCCGTGGCCAGGGGGGCATTCACCCAGGTCCGCCTGGTGTGCTAGTTGCGTCCCTACCTGGACTGAGATGCGCTACGCACGGTCACTCATGCGTTCATTAGGTCCTGGATCGACTACTGCAATGCACTCTACATGGGGCTTCCCTTGAGGACCACGTGGAGGCTTCAGCTGGTGCAGAATGCGGCCGCACGGGTTGTGATGGGAATGTCCCAATATTCCCATATTACACCCCTCTTGGGAGAGCTGCATTGGTTGCCGGCTGCCCTCCATGTGAAATTCAAGGTGTTGGTGCTTACCTACAAAGCTCTCCATGGCTTGGGGCCAGGGTACTTGCGGGAACGTCTCCTGCCAGCATCAAATACCAATCGCCCGGTGCGCACCCATAGACAGGGCCTCCTTGGGGTACTGTCGACTAGACAATGTCGACTGGCGGTCCCTAGGGGAAGGGCCTTCTCTGTGGGGGTGCCCGCTTTGTGGAACCAGCTTCCCCTGGAGCTATGACTGGCTCCCGACCTTTGCTCCTTTCGTCGCGGCCTAAAGACTTGGTTATTCGAACAGGCCGGCCTGGACTGGGGGAGGGGGGTGTTTTAATATTTTAAATGTCTGTAAATGGGTTTTAATGATTATTTGGTCGAATTTGGTTTAATTCCTTTTTAACTTTTGTATTTGTATGGTTGTTTTTATGTGAGCCGCCCTGAGTCCTTTGGGAGAGAGGGCGGCATATAAGACCAAATAATAAATACATAAATAAATAAACCAAAATAAACCTTCTTTAGAACTAAAACACTAACTTTGACTCCAGGAATTCTAACTATGCATTTACGAACTTATATACATAGCTCCCACCTGTAAGCCCTGAGGAGGGTCATGGCCCTCTCCTCCCGAGTAGACCACGCTTTTCCCTGATCCTCTCCCCCCTGCGTGCTCTGGGATAGATAGGAGATGGGCCTGGATCCTCCTCTGATTGCTCAGCCCACCTCTGCCCTTCCCCAGCCTCCTCCACCACCTCTGGAGCCACACTCCCACTCCCTGTTGGCTGTTTCTCCTCTTCCTTGGAGTCAGTCTCCACCAGGGGCATGACAGAGAGGAAGGGGTCAAGCTATTTTCTAAAGTACCCGAAGGCCAGACAAGGAATAATGGATGGAAACTGAACAAGGAGAGATTTAACCTGGAAATAAGGAGAAACTTTCTGACAGTGACAACCATCAACCAATGCAACAGCTTTCCCTCAAAAGTTGTGGGAGTGCCATCACTTGAGACTTTCAAGAAGAGATTGGACTCCCATCTGTCAGAAATGGTGTAGGTTCTCCTGCTTGGACAGGGGGTTGGACTAGATGACCTACAAGGTCCCTTCCAACTGATTATCTGTTGTTTCTGTGTCATAGAATATATGTGGGTATATACATAATTTTGTATTTATTTATTTTGTCATGTTTATGTAGTATATATTGGAGGTGATGACCCTTTAAGAGCTGTATGCAACAAAATTTCATTTTAATGTATGCTGATTAGTGTACATTCAAAGTGACAAGTTATCCTATTCTATTCCATTCCATATATTCTATATTCTATTCTGTTCTATTTTGTTCCATTCCTACCATATTTTCCCGAAAATAAGACCGTCTTATTTTCTTTTGGCACCAAAAAAGGCACCAGGTCTTATTTTCAGGGGATGTCATCCACTAACCTCACTTGTGCATGTCACCCCCAGCCTCCTTTTTGCTGTCAGAGGCCTTCAGGAATTTCTGCTGCGGGCAGCAAGGCTTTCCTGAAGGCCTCTGCAGCTGATAAGAGCTCCAGATCAAGCTGGAGTGTTGTTATCAGCTACCCAGGCTTTCAGGAAAGCCTTTCCAGCTGAAGAAATGGGCTGGCAAGGCAGGTGTTGGGGTGTGCGAGGCCTGACTGCAACTGTCTGAAGGTAAGTAGTAGGGCAGCTCCACCCCCCACAATCCTAGCTTAATTTTTACCCATGGACTCTGGAGTGGGCGGGATCTTAATTAGGGCTTATTTTGGGTAGGTCTTATATTGGGCGCACATGTAAAAATCAAGCCAGGACTTACTTTCAGGGTAGGTTGTATTTTCGGGGAAACAGGTTATTTAAACAAATCATACTGAAGGCGGCAGATTTTACTCCCGGCTAAATGTTTAGAGGACTGTGGTTTAAATGAAGGCAAAAGGTCATTTCCAAATGAGACTGCAGCTTAAAGTTCATCACCATTTTATGAGCACCGAAGCTGCTTTTCCATGAAACAAAACATCTACTCCAAACCCAAGCTTCCACAAGGTGGCATCTGCCAGAGGTACTGGACTGCAAATGCCATGCAACCTGTAATTAAAGATGGGAGCTGGAGTGACATTTCCAGAAGGCACCATGGTGAGAAATGATGTTTCTATCCATCATTCCTTATTCATCAAATTTCTAAGGCTCTTTAATAATTAACTCCTGTAAACGATCCTGAGAAGTGCATTATGTTAAGGAGATTCATTTTTTAAGAGGGGATTCATTATGTTAAGAAAGGGGATTCATAACCAATTTTTTTCTGATGGCAAATGCTCATTGCAGTGTCAAAGCATACTTCTAAAAGCCAAAGTCTCTCAAGAGAGAGGAAGGCAGGAAAGGAGAACTCCTGAAAAAAAATAAAGCCTGCCATAAAATTATCAATCTAAGCTCAGTTCCCTCTGGAGCTCAGCCAGATTTAAAGAGGTTTAGGGTTGGGGTTAACACTACCCTTGGAATGTTATTTACTAAGGTTGACTGAACCCCAAGGGTCTGACATGTCCACTTCCTCCCCTCATTGCCACTCTGAAATATCTAGAGCAGGGGTGTCACACTCAAAGCCCGTGGGCTGGATCCAGTCCATGGGCTGCTTAGATGTGACCCATGGGGCTGTGCTGGAAACAGCGAAAAACCGGCCTGTGGTGACTGCCAGCGAAAACAGAGCTTGGGAAGGCTGTGAGTGGCCCTGTCCAGGCTCAGTTTTAGTTGGCAGAGGGCTGCAGGAGGCTGTCATAGCTGAAAACGGATCCTTGGGTGGCTGCACGCGCCCCTCTGGGCTCCGTATTCGCCGGCAAAGGGCTAGCAAAACAAACTAAAGGCAAAACAAAACAAAAGGAGAAATGTTTCCTCTTTTGCATTTAAGCATCCAAGAAGGGATACGAAAGGAGAAAGGGAAAGAAGAGAAAGAAAAAGAAGGGAAGATGGGAAGGAAGAAGAAAGGAGAATGAAGAGGGAAGGAGGAAGAAGAAAAGACAATGGATCCCTGCAGCCCCACCTGGGCCACCACAGGTACCCCCCGACATGAGTGATGTCAAGGTGGCCATGCCCCAGCCCTCCCCCCACCCACTGAGTTCAAACTCAACCCTGAATGCAGCCCTCAATGAAATTTAGTTTGACACCCCTGAACTAGCAGAAAATAAACCCAAACAAGAGACATGGATCCCCAGTCAAGATTATTTATGTCCGATTTACGCAACTTGTGTAACAGCGCCGCAAAAGAACAGGATGGGCGAGGGAGGGCTGTGGTTTTGTGCATTGTCTTCCTTTTATTAAAAAACAAAAAACAAAAGAGAGCAAAAGGAAACAAAAGGAGAATCCAGCTACAGGAAGCTCTCTATCTTCTCTTTCTCCCCTCGGCTCCCTGCCACCAGTAAACCCCCGCCCTCGTTGACTTTTTAAACTCCCTTGCAATTCATTCTTTCACCCCCACCCCCACCCCCACAGCTTCTGCCATTATTACACAAGACATATTACATATTTATAAATATAAACCCCACCACACCCCACACGGAGACAGGGTGGGTACGGAGGGAAAGGAAAAGGTGTCCTCCCCCCACCGTCTCTTTTGCACTTACATTACAGCACGTGAACCGGGGTGATGGCAATGGTGGCAGCGGCGAAAGAGCCGGTTGTGGGGAGAACCAAAGGGAAGGGAAGGAGTTACTACCTAGAGCCAAGGTCCTCTTAGCTTAATGGGGGAGGAGGAGGAAGAGGAGGGCTGGGTGTTTCATTTCGCTGCCTCAAGATTGCAGCCACGGAGACACGTTCTTGGGTGACAGTTCCAAGTGCTGCAGGAAGAGCGGTGGATCTGCTCACCCAGCCAACAGCCACCTTTTCTTTTTTTTCCCCAAAAAAAGGCCCACACAAGCATCCTTGGAGGCAAGTCACTTCCCCCCCCCCTTTCCCGCATCCAACCCTTGCTGGGGTTTGAAGGAGCCTGGCTTTGTCCTCCCAGCAACCAACGTGGGGATGAAAGGGAACCTGTCTGCCTGCTGCAGGCCCCCCGACAGGACTCCCGAGTCTCTGGTCTTTCAAATTCAATGTCATGAGGATGGCTAGCTCCCTGCCCCAGGAGGTGCTGGCCCTGTCGGAATCTGTCCATCTGCCCTCTGGACTTAAGTTTAGTCTTCTCCTTCCTCCTCCCCTTTGTCGCTGGAGTCAGAGTTGGCTGGCATCATGGGGTCGTCATCCAGCAAGGAAAAGTCCCGTTCTGAGCTGGCGTAGCCCTGAGACAAGTCGTCCATTTCGTCTTCCTCCTCGTCTTCATCCACACGCTGAGGGTGGCCCAAGTGCAAGGGGGCGGCGGCATAGCCGGCGTGGACCAGTCCTGGGTGGAGAAGGGTGACGGAGGTGGTGGCAGCAGTGGCTGCGGCAGCTGTGGTGGGGAACGGCATGTATTGCAAGGCACAGCCATGGGCCGGGGTGGTTTGGAAGTGGGCGTGGTGATGCAGAGAGAGGGGTCCCGCAGCTCCTAGTTGGACCCGGCCGGCTCCCATCAGAGCCATCATGTTGGAAAAGTCCATCGGGGTCTGGCGGCTGCGTTTCTGTGTGCTGTCGGCTCCCACAGCTCCTGGAAGGAGGTGATTCATCATCGGATCTGGAAGAAAACCCTGAAGGGAAGCAGAGGCTAAATTAGGCCATGTTCATACTCCATTGGCTGACCTGGTTAATGGTTCCCTCAATTAATGGGCTCACTCCAGGCACTGGCGGCACCATGATTTTCAGTGACTTGGTCAAGTGGGAGGAGCCTGCCCTGGTTTTTCTGTTTTTTTTTTTTTTGGAGAAGAAGGGAAAATAAATTCAGGTAGTCCTCAACTTATGACAATTCATTTAACCACCATTCAAAAACTGGAAAAAGAAGACTGGTCCTACACTTAACAAGAGCCGCAGTGTCCTCGGGGGTCACACAATAAAAATTCAAGTCCTTGTAACCCACATGAAGTTGTGGCATCCCACGGTCACGTGATTGCCATTTGCGACCTTCCCAGGAAGGTTTTGACAAGCAAAGTCAATAGGGGAAGCTGGATTCGTTTAACGACTGGGGCAAAAGGAATTGTAAGATCAGGTGTGACTCATTTAACAACTGCATCACTTAGCAATGGAATGTCATCTAAACCGAGGTCACAAATCAAGGACTACATCCATCCATCCATCCTCTCCCCATCTCCCCATCCATCCAACCAACCAACCATCAAACTTCTTAACTGCCCATCATCCTCATAGAAAGCCTCTAAGCAGTGTAGAATTAAACATATTACATTAAAACCGAATAATTTAAGATTAAAACTTTTAAAAATGCAAAAGAACATTATAACATTGCAAAAGATGGGCGTTCCAAGATGGACAGACTAGAAGTACGGATAGAAGTGTGTTGGGGCCGCCATTGACAGAGGAGAAAATTGGGATGTATCCACTGCTATTTCCTGACACCCCCTCCCCCTTTTCATCGTGCCTTCTGGTTGGGAGCATGAAACCTCAAACAACGTCCAAAATCAAGTTCTTAAAAGCATTTTTTTTTAATATAAATAATTGAAAAACTGAAAGCATCAGCGATTTTCTATACCAAAATGTTAGGATGGTTGTAGGATCTCCGTTTTAATTACCTTTTTACCGTTGGTAGAAATGCCAGCTACCTGCATCCTTTCCAGCCCTACCAGACAACTCGGCTCTATCGGAACAGGTTTTGGGAACCGGGGCCATCTGTGCTTCCGCCGTTCTTCCATGTACTGGAGACAAGGGGAGGAAAATAGGTTGAGTTAAGACACTGCTCAGTGAGTACAACTCATTATTATATGTATGTTATAAAGCGGGGGTGTCAAACACAAAGCCTGCAGGCCAGATCCGGCCTATGATGTGGTCGGATCCCGCCTGTGGGAGCCGTCCTGGAAAAAGGAGAGTACAGGCAACCCTCAGCTTACAACCACAATTAAGCCCAGACTTTCCATTGCTAAGCCAGGTAGTTGCTAAGTGAGTTTTGGCCAGGGGTGGGATTCTACCAGTTCGGCCCGGTTCTATAGAACCGGTTGTTACAGTTCCCAGTAGTTCGGAGAACCAGTAAATTGTGCCTCTGGGTGGCCCCGCCCCACTCTGCCTGCTTCTTCACTCCCTGCCCAGTCAGTCCCTATCGCGCATGTGCACCATCGTGCGCATGCGTGACATGCCTGCAGCCTGCTTTTGCCCGTCCGCCAGGCCACCCATTGCTGCCTGCCTTTCACTGTGGCACAGCGAAAAGCTTGCAAGTCCCCCTTCCCTTTGGGAAAAAGCTCCTGTCTGCTCACAGGTAAGCCTGCGAGTCATGCTAGCCCCTCTCCCACTGTGCCCGGGCCTCACCCTGCCCACCACAGGCCTCCCCGTAGCTCCCCAGGCCTTGCCCTGCCCTTCACGGGCCTCCCCATAGCTCTCTGGGCCTCACCTTGCTCTCTGCGGGCCTCCCTGTAGCTCTCCAGGCCTCGCCCTGCCCTCCGTGGGCCTCCCCGTAGCTTCCCAGGCCTCACCCTGCCCTCTGAGGGCCTCCCTGTAGCTCTCCAGGCCTCGCCCTGCCCTCTGTGGGCCTCCCCCACCTTGCATCCTTGCTGAGCCTTCACCTGCCTGGCCATCTGCTTCTTGACATGAGGACTGAGCTGGACACTGGGGCTGGGGCTGAGCCTCAGCCTGAGAGGGGCGACGGAGGTGGGCCAAAAGCAAGGCCGGGAACTCCTGGGGCTGCTTCCCGCCACCGCCCCCCGGCCGCTTCTGAAAGGGAGGGCAAATGGGTGTTCTAGGGGCTAGAGCTGCTCCTTTTTCGTTCTCCCACCGCCTGCTGCTCTGGAGCTTGCTGGATCAGTTCGTCCCAGACCAGGTGTGTGTGTGAGAGAGAGGGAAGGAAGGAAGAGCAAGGAAGAGCAAGAGAGAAAGAACAAGAAAGAAAGAGGAAGGGAAAGAAACATAGAAAGAAAAAGAAATAGGAAGAAAGAAAGAAAGGAAGGGAGAGAGAGAAAGAAACTTCCAGCACCCACGAGAAATCCAGGCTTGGAGCAGTTTAAAGGAGTGGCTTGAAAATGCATGGCTGTTAAGCTCCAAAAAGTGCTTCTAGCCTGGATTCATGGCCTGCAGCAACAGTTTGGAGCTTGTTTAAGAAGGACCGCGCCCACTGGTGGTCCGCGAGAAAATTTTGGTCCACAGAGAAATGTCACCCCTAGAGCACCCCCCAAAGCAATTAATCCAGGCTGCGTGGGAACACAAGACTGCGCCACCCACCTGGCCCGCGGGAACTCTCCTCGCCCACTCACTTCTTACCTGGCAAACTTGCCTGTTAAATTGCTATTTTTCCTTTCCCCCCCCTGACCATCAGCTGTTCTGCTGTGCCGGGAGATTTAGATTAGCTAGAAAGCAGGAAATCGTTGGATTTCTTGCTTTCTAGCTAATCTTTAGATCTTCGGCTCAGCTTTTAAGCAGAGCCGAACCTTCCTTAGGACTGAAGCAGCGCAGACTCAGATAGCCAAAGGAAGAAACACAGATCTCTAAGTGAATCTGTGATTCTGTGAGCAACTAAATCTGCCTGCCTGCTTTGCCTGATTTTGGGTAAAAGTTGCTCTTTTTTTAAATAAAAAAATCAATATTTACATACATGGTGTGTTGTGAGTTAGTTTTGTGAGTTTGCTTGCTAGCAAATTTTATGGGTTTGCTTGCAAGCAAATTTTATGTGACAGACCCAGGTAGCCGATGGCAGATAGATAGTTCTCTGAGTGAATCTGTGATTCTGTGAGCAACTCAATCTGCCTGCCTGCTTTGCCTGATTTTGGGTAAAAGTTGCTCTTTTTTTAATAAAAAATTCAATATTTACATAAATATTTATAATATTTACATACAAGCCATGCCCAGCCAGTCACATGACCACCAAACCACACCCACAAATTGGGCCACGCCCACAGAACCAGTTGTTAAGAAATTTGAATCCCACCCCTGGGTAAAGGTTGGGATGCCACCCCTTCTATTCTTCTATAGAAATTAAGTAGTGTTTTTGCCTAACTACTTCATTTGTATTCTTGAGTGTTATTTTACGTGGGATTCAAAACCCTCATAGGAATCGTCTCTACTGGCTCAAATTCTGCCATGGAATCCCTTCCCAGCAGATTAACACCTGCTTATGGTATATATATAACATTTCTACCTCTATCTTTTCATTTTGTCCTTTTATTCCCAATTAGAGGGGGATTAATTTGGGTACTTCAAATCCTTCCCTTTTACTCCAGATACTCTAATACTTTGTCCACTTATTTTCATCTCTTCAGTTAATATTGATATTAAAGTTCTCGCTGCCCCAGTGTCAATTAAAAACACAACTTCCTCTTCCTTAGGTCCCACTTAATTTCATCTTCTGCCATCATATTATACACTTGCACCTCCCTTCTTTGGATCGGGCAGTCTTTCTTGAAATGTCCAGGCTGGCCACACCCAAAACATCTCCACACTCTGTCCTCACTGCCCATATCAACATGACTTCTTCCCCTTATCACTTGGTTCCACCCTCTCATTCCCTCATTTCTATTGCCCCCACTTTCTCTAACTCCTTCTACTAGCACTGCCATCATGGCTTCCAAGTCAGCACAAATCTGTGCAAACCAACTTAACTTTCTAGCTAGCTAGACCAAAACTCGTCTCCTCTTGCTATTACTTTCACACAACTACCCCAACACAATAATGTTCTTTTATCCTTGACAGATAGCTCATTTAACAACAACTTCAACAGATAACAGATAATCAGAGTTGGAAAGGACCTTGTAGGTCATCTAGTCCAACCCCTCCGCCCAAGCGGGAGACCCTACACCATTTCTGACAAATGGCAGTCCAATCCCTTCTGGAAAGTCTCAAGTGATGACACTCTCTTTCTACCTATTGTAATTTCTAACTCATCTCTGTAACAATTCCTAAAAGGGCAACAACTTGTCTTGCTAACAAATAAACAAACAATGAATGCCATAGGATGAAGCATCTTGAGTCTTAAGCATCCATAAGGCACACAGACATAAAGACATAAAAGAGGGCGGTAAGAACAACTTCAAAGATAAAACAAACAATCTAAATGAGGTATTTTGAGTCAATGCTCTAAAATATATTTGGGTCAAACTTTAGTATCAAATCTCTGCTTTGAGCAAATACGGATTAAGAGCATATACTGAGTGTGCCTGGTTTGATTCCCTTGCTGAGCTGAGCTTAGCTCCACTGTAACTGGGAGCTGAGCCAGCTGCAAAGATAACGTTTCTAAGCAAACTGCCAACCTTTGTTTGCAGAGGCGCTGAGAAAAATCATGACATGAAATAATGTTTCTACAGTAATGACTATCTTTGCAAGCTGTGTAACCATTGAGCCCCGCCTTCCTCAGGCAAAAGCTCAAAGTGGCAAAAGCAGGAAAAAAAATGGATAAAGTGAGTAAAAAGTCTCACTTTCCCCCCCTTTCCTGCTTCTCTTGCTCTTTCAAGGCAAAAAGGGTCTCATCCTCCAGGTTTGGAAATGACTACACACAGACACATTCACACACACATTTCTAGACCTGGGGAGGTTTTGTCCCTTTAAATCGCTTTTTCTTTCTTTAGCAACCTGTAGTTTGTTCCCAGAGCAGTGGGAGAACTCAAGGAGCGGTTCCAATCACAAATGTGATTGTGGGCCCTAGCCACTGCCTACCTGTTTCCCACAGCTCTAAGTCCAATCCAAAAAGCCAACTTAATTCTCTGGCTGGCCAGACATGTCAGAATTATGTTTTGTTTTGAGTTGCAGCAGCCCAATTGGGGCGATACACAGGTAAAGATATTTTCTTCAATTCAATCCCATTCAGTTCTGCATGCAATTATTATAGATGCACATCTAAGAACTTTTAACAGAAATCACATCAAATTGATCAAGTCAAATTATCTGAGTCTTCCCATTTAGACAGGCCAAGACTTTTTATTACCTGCTAAACCCCGGGTGGGAAGAATAAATCTTTTCTTCTTTTTCTTCCTCTTCTCTCTCTCTTACCCTCTGTCTAGTTCTTCCTTCTATAGGTTGATCTGCCCCCCCCCAAACGCACCTTGGCCAGCATATGGGTTAGGTGGCTGACCCTGGGGTGCACTTGGAGCTACAGAGGGGGAAAGGTATTCCAAGGGGTCCCACTTAGGTGGTTCTCCTTCTTTCACTTCCTTCAGTTTAGAATCTGAGCTTGTTCAGGTGGAACTGGGCTTTCCCAGTTTACATGGTTCCATGGTTTTACATATGGTACCTCACTACTTAAAGTTGGTCTTGTAAGTATATACTGTTCTAATTTCCCTATCCAATATTTGTCTGACTCTCCCAGATGGTCCCAATGGTAGCCAGGAGGACTTATAATATATTTTGGCCACTTTTTGTGGCACAATCATCTGACTCTTGGTTAAGTCCATGGGATCAGGTTATCATCATCCCATTGAGATAAAAGTTGTCCTTAAAGGACTTTCTGATGGTATTTCTACTGTACTGTTAGTTAATTTTACAGCAAGTTTCTCTTTCTTAAGCTTAGCACAACAACTACACTTTGCCCATCTCTCTCTCTCGAGTTTTCCTGATTATGATTTCCTGAGGTTGTCGATTTTACGGCCATTCAATATCACCAACACCAGTCCACTTCCCTTCAGGCTGGCCTTCCCCCTTCAGGCTGGCCTTTCCCCTCGCGGGAGTAAGAAACCGCAACCTTTCAGGTCCGCACTCGCTTTGGACTCACCAGTGTTCCCAGAACACAGTCCAGCACACATACACTGCCATTATCGACAATCACTCTCCTGACCACCCAGGTACAATTGCGTGTTTCCCGTCTTCGGGGCAAAAGTTTCTTTTTCTTTTTTAAATAAACTTTATTGATCTTTTATAACTTTAAAAAACAAAAATAAGTAAAACAAGTAAAAAGTAAAAATCTCTTAAATTCAACAATTCGACAAGCTTGGCAATTTTCTTATACTGCTATTTTGTGCATTGTTTACAAATATATACAATTTATGCGACTATAAACATTTAACTTCTATATTGTTTATCCTTAATTCATCAAACTTTTAACTATCTTTTTTTTATCCAGTCATACCATTTTCCCCAAATTTTATAGTATTCAGTCTCCTCTTTCTCTTTTAACATCAAAGTTAGTTTGTCCATCTCAGCACATGTCATTATTTTTTGAATAACCAATTCGTCTGAAGGTATAGATGGGTGTTTCCAGCATTGGGCCAAAGCAATTCTGGCTGCCGTCAGAATATGTAATATTATATATTTTATATTTCTCCCGTATTTTTTCTTAAATATCCCCAATAAAAATAATTCCGGTTCTACTTCTATTTGTATTTTAGTAATCTCTTGCAACCATTTTTTGATTTTTAGACAATATTTTTGGGTCTCTGGGCAAACCACCACATATGATAAAATGTACCTTTCTTCTTCTTCTTGCACTTCCAGCATGTCGGATTCATATTAGGATACATCTTCGCTAATCTCGAAGGAGGCAAATACCATTGTAAAACATCTTGTACGCCTTCTCTTTGTATGCGGCTGATTTCGTTAACTTATAATTTCGATTCCACATGCTTTCCCATTCTGTCAAATTTATATTATGCCCTATATTTTGAGCCCAGGCTATCATACATCCCTTTACAATCTCTTCCTCTAATTCCACCTCCAGCAGGTACTTATAGATTTTTGTAATATTTTTTTATCTGGGCCTATTAGTATTTTATCTAATTGTTGTGGTTTCTGGATGGACAGTAACATGCTTCGGCTCAATCCTGCTAAGACAGAGTGGCTGCGCGTACAGATATCTCGGCCCAGTCAAGAGATTCCATCTTTGGTCATGGGGGGAGAGGTGTTACCCCCCATGGACAGGGCACAGAATCTGGGGGTCCTCCTGGACTCACGGCTCAGGTTGGAGGAGCAGGTGGGAGCCGTGGCCAGGGGCCTTGCCCAGGTCCGGCTGGTTTGCCAGTTACGCCCATATCTGGACCGAGATGCCCTGCGCACGGTCACTCAGGCACTTGTCACCTCGCGGCTCGACTACTGCAACGCTATCTAGGACTGCCCTTGCATACCATCCGGAGGCTTCAACTGGTGCAAAATGCTGCCGCGCGGGTTGTGATGGGAGTTTCCCAGTTCTCCCATGTTACGCCCCTCCTGCGTGACCTGCATTGGTTGCCGGTTGCCCTCCGAATGAGATTCAAGGTTTTGGTATTGACATTCAAAGTCCACGAGACATGGGTCTGGGCTATCTACGGAACGTCTACTGCGGCATCGAATACCAACCGCCCTGTACGGCGCACAGGCAGGCTCCTCGGCGTGCCGTCTGCGACTCAATGTTGCTTGGCGGTGACGCTGGGAGGGCCTATTCTGTGGCAGCTCCCGCCCTATGGAACCAACTACCTCTGGGGCTGCGCCTGGCCCCTGACCTCCGCACCTTCCGCCACGACTTGAAAACTTGGCTATTTGAGCAGGCTGCGCTGTGCTGACTCCTCTTGGGGGGGGGGGTGTTTTATAATTTGTTTTAGTAATTTGGCTTGTGGGTTTAATTCTATTTTAGGTAATTATTTATTGTATTGGTTTTAACTGTGAGCCCGAGTCCGTTCGGAGAGGCTGCATACAAGTCAAATAAATAAATAAATAAATAAATAAATAAATAAAATAAATATATTCCAAAGTCCTTAATATCTTTTTATATCTATTTTGTAGCTGAAGAAATGCCCATCAGTCAATATGTATCCCTTGCTTTTGTAGATCTTGCATCCATTTCAAATGTCCTTCTGCATCTAGTACATCTTTATATTTTATCATCTTAGCTAAGTCTAAATTATTTGGGTGGATGATAGCTTCCATCGTAGAGAACCAAATTGGTATCTTCATATAGTGTTTCTTTTTGATTTTAGTCCAATTTTGTAACAGGGAGTCTCTGATTAAGTGTCTATGAAAATACTGTTGTTTCTTCATTCCTGTTTCCCACAAAAAGGCGTGCCATCCTCTTTGCAGGTCATGGCCTTCCAGACTTAGTATTCTTTTATTAGTTAAATTGATCCAATCTTTCATCCAGGTTAACGCTGCTGCACTATAATATAACTCCCAATTCGGAAGACCCAATCCTCCTCTGCTTTTAACATCCTGTAATGATTTTATCTTTATTCTAGGTTCTTGCTTAACCAAATAAATTTCAATGTAATTTTGCTGAGTTCATTAAAAAAATATTTCTCTAGTCTAATAGGGATCGTTTGAAATAAATATAAAAATTTGGGTAAGACTGACATTTTAATAGATGCTACCCTTCCTAGTAAAGATAACTGCAATTTAGCCCATAATTCCAAATCATTTTTTTGTTTGTTGTAATAATTTATCATAATTATTCTCCTTTATTGTTTTACATTGTGCGGTCAGCCATATACCTAGATATTTAATTTTCTGTATTGTCTTTAGTCCTGTTATTCTTTCTAGTTCTATTTGTTGTAGTTTCATTAAATTTTTAGACAAGTTTCATTTTCTGTCTATTAATTTTCAGACCTGCTATTTCCCCATATCTTTCTAATTCGTTAATTAGCTCCTTTCCTGTTTCTATTGGATCTTCAATAAAGAAGACCATATCGTCCGTGAAAGCTTGTAATTTGTATTCTTCTTTCTTGACTTTTAATCCTTTTATTTCTGGATTTTGCCTAATTCGTCTAAGCAGGGTCTCGAGTGATAACATAAAAAGCAGAGGAGAGAGTGGGCAGCCTTGTCTAACTCCTTTTCTTATTTCTAAGCTCTGGGTAATTTCACCATTCACTATAATGTTTGCCTTCTGATTGGAGTATATTGTTGTTATTATGTGCTCAAATTTAGTTCCTAAATTCATATTATAAATTTGCTGTATCATGAATTGCCAATTCAAATTATCGAATGCTTTCTGACCATCTAAAAAGACAAGTGATACTTGTTTCTCTGGGTGGGCCTCATAATATTCTAAAATATCTATTACTGTCCTCAAATTATTCCTAATTTGTCTGCCTGGGAGAAATGCATTTTGGTCTGTGTGTATGTATTCATTCAAAAGTCTCTTCAGTTTATTCGCTATGAGGGATTGCAGCAGCAGCAGGCAAGTAGGCTCTCTGCTTTTAACTAAGATTAAATTAACCTATTTTAACTACTACCTGTTTTTAAGGTTATTTTTCTACCTTATTCTAGTCTTTAAATTTCCTACTTTAAACCTTTTACACTTTTGAAATTTTTTGCAGTGTAGCCACTAATCTACTTCCAGTTATATTTCAGCTATGGTTTAGCTGTATTTTTAACAACCCGAGCTGGGCCTCAGCTATGGGAGTGCCTTGCTGCTGCTTCTTTGTTGCTGTTCTATAGATCTTACTCCTTTAGCTTGGAAGTCTAGTAATGTCTAGCTCTGATGTGACTCTCTTATTTGATTTATTTTATTTTTATCTACTATTTTTATTATTTTATCATTTTTACTTACTCCCTGCTCCCTGCTCTGTCGGGAGGGCAGGATCCTTGTTATACTTGTGAGGAGCTCTGCCATCCGGAGGTTTCAACTGGTACAGAATGTGGCCGCGCGGGTTGTGATGGGAGTTTCCCGGTACTCCCATGTTACGCCCCTCCTGCGCGAGCTGCATTGGCTGCCGGTTGCCATCCGGGTGAGATTCAAGGTGTTGGTATTAACATTCAAAGTCCTTCATGGCTTGGGTCCAGGGTATTTGCGGGAGCATCTCCTGCCGGCATCGAATACCGATCGCCCTGTGCGTGCACACAGACGGGGACTCCTCGGGGTGCCGTCCGCAAGACAGTGTCGGCTGGCAGTGCCCCGGGGAAGGGCCTACTCTGTAGCGGCTCCCGCCTTATGGAACCAACTACCCCTGGGGCTCCGTTTGGCTCCTGATCTCCGCTCTTTCCGCCGCGATCTGAAAACTTTGCTGTTTGAGCAGGCCAGGCTGGACTGACCTCTTGTGGGGGGGGGGGTTAAATTGGTTTTAAATTGGTTTTATTTATTGGGCTTGTTTAGGTTTAATTCTTTGTTACATATTTATTGTTTGTATTTTAGTTGTGAGCCGCCCCGAGTCCTTTCGGAGAAGGGGCGGCATACAAGTCCAATTATAAATAAATAAATATAAAATTGTTTGCATCAGGACTTGTTTCCTCTCGACTCCCGACTCCTCTTCCTCTGGATTTAGGACTCATTTCAGTGACTAGACTCTTTGCTATATTACACAGCTCCTCCTCTATTGTGCTACTTAATATAATGAAGACAAGGAAAAGGAGCAGATCCCTCACTGACCTGGTTCCTCAACCTTCTCTGAAGCAATCCAAGATTGAGGACTTTGTTTTAACTCGGCCTCTCGGTTTGAAAACTCCAGCTCCCTTTTATCTGGCTGCTGCTGGTCGTCGCGATCCTCCGACGGTTGAGGGTGTCGCCCCCCCGAGTTGAGAACAAAGGCTCATCAAAAACTACGGCCCCTAACCAATCCTTAAATGAGCCCACCCTTACAGAACTTTTGGCCCGGCAATGTTTCTTGGTTGCAGAAACAACAGCGAGCGTTCGGTTCCAGCTTGATAAAATAATAAGTACTTTAAACTACCTAGTTTCCTGGGCTACCAGTGGGTGCCCTTGGTTGACCGCTCGGCAGCCTGATGCGGCAGCAGGGTCCTCCCTGCCAAGCCTCAGCAAAAGCACTGGCCAATGTATTATTTATTTATTTATTTATTTATTTATTTATTTTGACTTGTATGCCGCCACTCTCCAAAAAGGACTCGGGGCAGCTCACAGATAAAAACACAGAACAATAAATTATTTAAAAAGAAATTATTATTATTATTATTATTATTATTATTATTATTATTATTATTATTTATTTAGACTTGTATGCCGCCTACCCGAAGGACTCAGGGCGGCGAACATACAAAAAGATATACAATAAAAACAAATAAAAACAAGTCCAAATTACAAAACAACGAAAACAATAAAATTACCAATAGGCAAACATTGTTAAAACTACCCTCCCCATGGTCAGTCCAGGCCAGCCTGCTGAAACAGCCAAGTCTTCAGGTCTCGACAAAGGAGCGGAGATCAGGGCCAAACGCAGATCCGCAGGAAGCTGGTTCCACAGGGCGGGCGCTCCCACAGAAAAGGCCCTAGCTCTGGGAACCGCCAGCCGACAATGCCTGACCGACGGTATTCCCAGAAGGCCCCTCCTATGGGAGCGCACAGGGCGATTGGACTGTGATGCAGGCAGGAGGCGGTTCCCGCAAGTACCCTGCACCCAAGCCATTAAGGGCTTTATAAGTTGTTACTAACACCTTGAAGGAAACCCGGGAGGCAACCGGCAACCAATGCAGGTCGCGCAGGAGGGGTGTAACATGGGAGTATCGGGATACCCCCATCACAGCCCGTGCGGCCGCATTCTGCACCAGCTGCAACCTCCGAGTATCCGCAAGGGAAGCCCCATGTAGAGAGCATTGCAGTAGTCGATTCTGGACGTGACGAGCGCATGAGTGACCGTTCGAAGGGCATCTCGGTCCAGGTAAGGGCGAAGCTGGCGAACCAGCCGAACCTGGGCAAAAGCCCCCCTGGCCACAGCTCCCACCTGCTCCTCCAACTGAGCTGTGCATCCAGGAGGACGCCCAGATTCCTCGCCCTATCCACGGGGGTAACACCTCCCCCCCATGACCAAAGATGGCACATCCACTGAACACCGAGATGCCGGTAAGAACAGCCACTCAGTCTTGGCTGGGTTGAGCCTGAGCCTATTACCCCCATCCAGGCCTGCACCGCCTCCAGGCACCGGACATCACCGAGAGAGCATCACTGATCTGGTCTGGGGTGGAGATATAAACTGGGTATCATCTGCATATTGATGATACCTCACCCCAAAACCACGGATGATCTCACCCAGCGGTTTCATGTAGATATTAAACAGGAGAGGTGAGAGAACCGACCCCTGAGGCACCCCACAACTAAGGGGCCTCGGAAGGATCTCTGCTCTCCCATCAACACCGACTGCGAACGGTCCGAAAGGTAAGAGGAGAACCCCCACTCCCAACCCCCGGAGCCGCCGCAGAAGGATACCATGGTCGATGGTATCGAAAGCCGCTGAGAGATCTAAAAGGACCAGGACAGAGGAAAACCCCTGTCCCGAGCCCTCAAGAGATCATCCACCAATGCGACCAATGCTGTCTCGGCTGTGTCCGGGCCTGAAACCCGATTGGTACAGGTCAAGGTAATCAGTTTCTCCAGGAACAGCGGAAGCTGCTGAATCACCACGCTCTCAACAACCTTCGCTAAAAGCGAAGGTTGGAAACTGGACGATAGTTATTCAAAATGGTTGGGTCCAGAGCAGGCTTCTTAAGGAGGGTCTCACCACCGCCTCTTTCAGGGCGCAGGGAAAACCCCTTCACTCAAAGAAGCGTTGATAACTGCCTGGAGCCAACACTGTAACCTCCTGGAGGCATAAACCAGCCAGGAAGGACATGGGTCCAATAAACACGTGGTGGAGGACAGCCTCCGCATGATCCTGTCCACTTCATCCAGGGAGACAGAGTCAAACTCAACCCAAACAGGATCCCCAAGACTCATCGCCACGCCATCATCAACATCCTGCCAGTCAGAGTCCAAGCCGGCCCGAATCTGAGCGACCTTATCCGCCAGATGTAAACTAAAATCCTCTGCTCTGCCCCGCAGAGGGTCCCCCCCTCCCTCAATTGCAGGAGGGAACGAGTGACCCTAAACAGGGCCGCAGGGCGATCATCTGCAGACGCGATCAGAGCGGAGAAGTAAACACATCTCGCTGCTCTAATCGCTTCCAGGTAAGTCCTAATATAGGCTCTTAACTGGAGACGGTCAGACTCAGAGCGTACTAGTCCTCCACCTGCTCTCTAGGCGTCTCCTCTGCCGCTTCATTCCCCGAAGCTCCTCCGAGAACCAAGGAGCTAAACGAGGTCTCCGACAAGGGAGAGGCCGCAAGGGGACAACCCGGTCGAGCGCTGCCGAGGCCGCCTCTGCCAGGCGGCCACCAAAGTCTTGGCCGGCTGTGGGCAAGGGAGGTGGGTAAGAACCCCAGGGCCGTCTGAAACCCTCCGGGTCCATCAGGCCTGGGGCGGAACCATCGTGTCGGCTCCTCATCCCAGCAGCGAGAGCAGCAGACTGGAAGACCAGCCTCAGGAGATAATGATCTGTCCATGATAGGGGTGAATAACAGGAGAACCACCCCCAGATCACTATACCACTGCCCCGAGATAAACCCAGGTTGAGTGCATTCCCCCCCTCATGGGTGGCCCCTGAATCACCTGGGTCAGGTCCAGGCTGTCTGGATGCCAAGAACTCCCGAGCCAAGTCCAGACGCACCC